>CM047427.1:47619688-47996216 GCA_026168455.1 Theocolax elegans
TTATTTATGTTCAAAAATATAAATATGTCCAAAGTTGCCAATGTAATAAATTTTTACTTATTTTTCCCAAAAGTGATTGTTTTGCCGGCAGTTTCGGAAAGTTTCAAAATTCCGACAGTTTTGAAAGATTTTTATAACAAATTTCTTATGTTTAAGCAATAGTTCACCACGATAATTGTAACTAATTAGTTCTTTTGATGTCTACTTAAAAAAATTTTAATTCATTATATTTTTTGTTACCTAGACCGTTTTTTTCTACTTTTTATTCCTTAAGGTGTTCGTTTTTCCCAGACTTCCCGTATTCTGACACAACGTTATAATTGATATGTTTCCTATGTATATTATTTTGTAAAAAACAGAACTTCTTAATAACTACTGGATAAAAGTGATTGTATATTGCAGTGAATTCTGTTTTTATGTGGATACATGAACAATTCCAAAATACTTTTGAAACCCCTCTACAAGCAACTTACATATTAAATTTATATATATATATAAAATAAAAGGAATCTTTGCTCCATTTCTTTTTTGACAATAAATTATTTATTGGTATTAACCTTTACAGGATGGAAAATGCAATGTAGTATACCAAAAAATGTAGGTTATGTTATTCATTTCAAAAACTTCACAATATTTTTACTTAAAGAGATATTGGAGTCTGAAATATTTATTTAAAGAGAAATTTTATTACCCAGTATTTATGATTATCAAGGATAGAATTTTATCGGTCTTGTTGAGTACAAATCTTTCAACCATAAAGAGTCTTCTCACTGCTCACACTGAAAAGGTACGACAATTCACAAAAAAAAGACGGGTCCCGCTGGCCTGGAAAGTAGGATATCGGTAGTTTTAAGACCATAGTTTATCCCGATAATTTAATTGATAAACTACCGATAAAATCGGTTTCTATGTGTGTATATGTATATCAAAGGGAGAACAGTGTTGTAGACTATTATTAATCTATCATACTTCAAGATTTCCGTACGTGGGAATTAAATCGAAGCCTAAATAGCTGGGAATAGTATATTACATACCATGGCCAGTAAAATAAGAAATGTCTCGGATCACATGTAACTGTCGGCCGAGGCGAAGCCGAGGTTGACGAACATGTGATCCGAGGCTTTCTTTTTTACTGGCCAAGGTGTGTATACTATTTTTCACCACACGTAGACCGAAAGTACCACATTCCCTCCCGGCACCGAAAAAGGAATGTGTTATTTTCGGCCTACTGGTGGTGAAAAATAGTATACATCCCACGGGAGGTAAAATGGTCACCCCATAGCACATGTTTGCCACCCTCGCCTTCGGCTCAGGTGCCAATTTACATGTGCTATGGACTGACCAATACTTTACCTCCCTAGGTGTGTAATATACTATTTCTGCTCGACGTAGCCGGAAAACGGCAACTTCAATTCGCGCAGCGGCCTGAAAGTTGCCGCTTTCCGGCCGGAGGGCAGAATAGTATATTACACATCTAGGGAGGTAAAGTATTGGTGAGCCTATAGTACACGTAAATTGCGCCCCGAGCCGAAGGCGAGGGTGGCAAACGTGTGCTATTGGGTCGCCATTTTACCTCCCGTGGTGTGTATACTATTTTTTTCAACAACGAGGCCGAAATTCCAACTTCGCGATTCGGGCGCCGGGAGCGAAAGTGACAGTTTCGGCCCGTTGTTGAAAAAAATTTATTTGGTCATGTCAGCTGACATGAAACCATAACTTCACTGCACTACAAAGTATTTCTCTAGTATAATTATTTATTATAAGGCACAGTAAAAGTAAAGAAATGTAACTATGAATATGAACAACTGCATGCACATGACTTGATAATAAGTGAATCTTTCCATTAACAAAATGCAATATGTACGTACTACAAGCAATATTGTAATAGTAAATTTCACACTTTTATGTATTATATTAAAATATTCACATAAGTGAGGTGTAGTATTTAGAACAAAAATCAAAATAAATAAATCAGTACCGAGTAGTGACAAAGAATTGACGGTGAGAAAGAGAGAAGGAGAAAATAAAATACAACACTCGTGAATCGCGCGAATTTTAACGGCACAGGAAGGTCATCACGGCTTCGAGCGCTAGGAAATTTCGGTATGTGTTGTCGCGAAGGACCGGATTTTGCGTTCTTCATTAACGTATCGAGAGTTATAACATTGCGCTCGATCGTCTATTGCGTTCGGCTCTTCGCGTATAGGTTAGGTTTCTTTCTCAAAGGTTACTTCTCGCTTCTCACGTCTCGCGATTTTAAATTCACTTCGGAAGAATATACTTTTTTTTTAACACTTTTTATCAGTTTGTTTGTGTATTTATAAGTATTTTAGGTTTTAAGTACCTCAATTGCTCCAAAATGATTTATTTTAAAAATATTGCTATTCATCTTATTAAAAACTCTTTATATAAACTATTGAGGACATCTCGGACCCAAATTACACACGAAATCCATTTCTTCTTTTGAAGCAAAGCAATTTTTGCTTATATCTGTAAAACAATACTACCATACTTTGTAAGACGCTATAACAACATCAAACATACCTATAGTATTGCATTTGATTTAATTTAATTTATTTTATTGTAATTTATTTATTTTAATGTATTTTATTTGATTTTATTAAAATTTTGCATGTGCGAGTGCGCGCGTGTGTGTGCGTATTTCTCAAAGGTTGTAATTTACATTATTTTTTACCTGTTATAGGTACATTATCTTCTACAAAAAAAATTCATTTACTGAATAAAAGTAAATTTTTTTAAATTTAACAACAAGTAACGTCTTTGAAAGTACTACAATCAATTAAAAATATTGAGCATAATTTTAAGTTGATATAGTATATTCAAGCTAAATTTGTGATGAGAGGAGACAATAATGGAACATGTTTTTGGTCATTTTTTTATTTATTGCAATTTACGGTATCTATAAAATATAGAACACGAACTTACTCTTTCAAATGATTATGTGGGGTGCTCAGTATTACAATATCGCATAAATAACTATGAATATTTCTTCAAATCTAAGAATTAAACAAATTGCGTAAACTTTGGAAAATTTGTTCTAAATACCTCTACAAATTTTTAGAGACTAAAAATGTTCAAAATTGTATCACAAATACGAAAAAAGTAGTCCGGGTATCATATTTCAATACTTAGAAGAGTTATTGCAAAAATAAATATTAAAATGAAAAAATCGAGATCAGCAATCAAATTAATTTGTTTCTAACCTAATTTCTTTGAAAGACAATTTTATTTACTTGAAAAAGTTATTCTTTACATTTTCTTGGGCTCGTCCTCATATTACACAGTTATAGCACATTATTTGAGGTTATTGTATCGCATAACGGTCTTTTCAACTTTATAAATTAAAACAGATGCATTTTTATGAAAAAATAATACCGACAAACAATATTGGGAATTTTGTAAAGAATATGAAGAAAATGGTCAGGGAATTATATTTTAATTCTGGAAAGAGCTACAGCAAAAATGAAACTTAAAAAAGATAAAAAGTGATGTGCAATCAAATTTTTGTATCTAATCAAATTCCTCTAAAAAATATTGTTATTTTCTTAAAAAAGTTATTCTTTACATTTTTCTAGTTTGACCTTTATTTTTAACCTATAACACATTTTTTGTTCATGTTTCACATTCAATTAGATATGAATAAATGCCTTGGTTGTTTCAAATAAATGACTATTTATGTCAGATGAATATTTATTAGTTTTTAGTTAATAATTTTATTTCAAGAAATCCTATTATTTAATTTAACAAATGTTTAATTTAATGAGTTATAAAATAAATAATTATTCGACGTCATCAAACGTAATTGCATGTATCATATAATTGTTTGAAACAAAACGTTTATTTATTTTTTAGAAAAAAAGTAATCAATTTGTTATATTATTTGATGTTGCTCTTCTTATGCTCTTCAAATTCGGTGTTAATTTATTAGTAACTTAGACATGCGATATGTCTTCTAAAAGAAGGACTTGTTGAAAATAAGTACATTACCCATAATCTTTGTGAAATCGACAGTGATATATGGAATCGACCCAGGGATTTCTGACTTCTGAGATGATCGCTCTACTCACCAATTCATCGAATGCTTCAATTTAATTAATTTCATTTCCCGTTTTTTAGAAATAATAAACAATTAGTTACTGTAATTAAAGATTACTACTGTTATATATATTTTTTAAAACAAAAAAGCATTTGATATTAATTTTTTTGAAAATAATCACGATTATTTAGTTTCCAATGTAAACAATAACTAAATCATAAATAATTTTTTTTTTAACAACTAGAAAGCAGTAGTAAATAAACTAACTTATTCAATTGTAATAAATACTTTATCTGAGTGTATATAAATGCACATGCCCACGTTTAACATATCCTACTTTATGGCTGAGTATATAAATCTTTATCGCCATCAATCTATGCTTTGTGCAAAAAAACTACAATCAGTGCATTCGAACAATGAATTAGAAAAAATTCTTAGGTAACTAAACAGTTTTGTGGAATTGTTCATATATACATGTTTCCTAAAAATTGTGATTGGTTTAAAATACCCCCCTTCCAAAATCAATCAATAATTATATTTCAGAAAAATGACTTACATTTTAATTGATTGATATTCGATAGTAATACTTTTTGCCACCTTCTTTGCGTCCATCTGCTAACTTTTCAATTATTATAGGTATCAAATATAATTTATAATTTTTTTTTTCCATTTTAAAATAAATATTTATAAGAAATTATACAACTGAAAATATTAAAATATACTTTTTAATTCAAAGGTAAGGCAATATTTTGGTTCTTGTTAGTTTAGGATGCGACTAAATTCAGTTCATATCCTCTTTTTAAATATTAATAGTATACTAGCCAAAAACGCTCGCTTCGCTCGCGATTAAAACAAGGTTTCGGACACAATATTGAAAAAAATACAATATCGAAAGAAAATGTAATAGAAGAATCTCAAAATTATAAAGAAGAATTAAAAACAAAGATACTGTAAAAATAAGTATTGACAGAAAACAAAAACAAGAAATTGTCAACAAAAATTATATTGAAGACAAAAATATTAATATATTAAAACATGGTATTAAAATAAAAAATATCCAGGAAATCCCGTAATTAGTGGAGTCTTTCTGAAATATTTCAGCAATTCCCAAAATTTCTAGGAAATCCCGTAACTTGTAGCGTCATCCCGAAATACCTCATAAATTCCCGAAATATCCTGGAAATTCCACAATTAGTGGAGACATTTCGAAATACCTCAGAAATTCCCGAAATAACCAGGAAATCCCTTAATTTGTAGAGTTATCCAAAAATACCAGAGAATTCACGAAATATCCAGGAAATACCATAATTAGTGGAGTTTTTTTTTAAATACCTCAGCAATTACCGAAAGATCCAGGAAATTCCGTAATTAGTATACTCATCCCGAATTTCCTCAGAAATTCCCAAAATATCCAGGAAATCCCGTAATTAGTAGCGTCATCACGAAATAAATCAGAAATTTCTAAAATATCCAGGAAATACCACAATTAGTGGAGACATTTCGAAATACCTCAGAAATTCTCGAAATATCCAGGAAATCCATTAATTAGTGGAGTCTTTCTGAAATATTTCAAAAATTCCCGAATTATACAGGAAATTCCGTAATTAGAAGATTCATCCCGAATTTCCACAGAAATTCGCGTAATATCCAGGAAATCCCGTAATTGGTAGAATCATCCCGAAGTACCTCGGAATTCCCTAAAGATCCAGGAAATCCCGTAGTTGGTAGATTCATCCCGAATTTCCTCAGATATTCCCGAAATATCCAGGAAATACCATAATTAGTAGAGTCTTTCAGAAATATTTCAGAAATTCCCGAAATATCCAGGAAATCTCTTATTTAGTAGAGTTATCCAGAAATACCTCAGAAATTCCCGAAATATCCAGGAAATTCCGTTATTATTGGTGTTATCCCGAATTTCCTCAGAAATTCCCGAAAGATCCAGGAAATCCCGTAATTAGTGGAGTCTTTATGAAATCTTTGAGAAATTCCCGAAATATCCAGAAATTCCCGTAATTGGTAGTGTCATCTCGAAATACCTCAGGAATTCCCGAAAGATCCAGGAAATTCCGAAATTATTAGTCATCCCGAATTTTTTCAGAAATTCCCGAAATTTCCAGAAAATCCCGTTATTATTGGTGTTATCCCGAATTTACTCAGAAATTTCCGAAATATCCTGGAAATCCCGTAATTAGTAGCGTCATCCCGAAATAAATCAGAAATTTCCGAAATACCCAGGAAATACCACAATTAGTGGAGACATTACGAAATACCTCAGAAATTCCCGAAATATCCAGGAAATCCCGTAATTAGTAGCGTCATCCCGAAATAAATCAGAAATTCCCGAAATATCCAGGAAATACCACAATTAGTGGAGACATTTCGAAATACCTCAGAAATTCTCGAAATATCCAGGAAATCCCGTAATTAGTAGCGTCATCCCGAAATAAATCAGAAATTTCTGAAATATCCAGGAAATACCACAATTAGTGGAGACATTTCGAAATACCTCAGAAATTCTCGAAATATTCAGGAAATCCCTTAATTTGTAAAGATAT
This sequence comes from Theocolax elegans, assembly GCA_026168455.1. Taxonomy (NCBI): domain Eukaryota; kingdom Metazoa; phylum Arthropoda; class Insecta; order Hymenoptera; family Cerocephalidae; genus Theocolax; species Theocolax elegans. Next base: position 47,626,304 of record CM047427.1, read on the forward strand.
CCAGAAATTCCTCAGAAATTCCCGAAATATCCAGGATATCCCGTAATTAGTGGAGTCTTTCTGAAATATTTGAGAAATTCCCGAAATATCCAGAAATTCCCGTAATTGGTAGCGTCATCTCGAAATACCTCAGGAATTCCCGAAAGATCCAGGAAATCCCGTATTTGGTAGACTCATCACGAATTTCCTCAGATGTTCCCGAAATATCCAGGAAATCCCGTAATTAGTAGCGTCATCCCGAAATACCTCAGAAATTCCCGAAAGATCCAGGAACTCCCGTAATTGGTAGAGTCATCACGAATTTCCTCATATATTCCCGAAATATCCAGAAAATTCCGTCATTAGTGGAGTCTTTCTGAAATATTCTAGAAATTCCCGAAATATCCAAGAAATCCCGTAATTAGTAGTCATCCCGAATTTCCTCATATATTCCCGAAATATCCAGAAATTCCCGTAATTAGTAGCGTCATCCCGAAAGATCGTGGAAATCCCGTAATTGGTAGAGTCATCACGAATTTCCTCAGATATTCCCAAAATATCCAGGATATCCCGTAATTAGTGGAAGTCTTTCTGAAATATTTCAGAAATTCCCAAAATATCCAGGAAATTCCGTAATTAGTAGCGTCATCCCGAAATACCTCAGCAATTCCCAAAAGATCCTGGAAATCCCGTAATTGGTAGAATCATCACGAATTTCCTCAGATATTGCCGAAATATCCAAAAAATCCCGTAATTAGTGGAAGTCTTTCTGAAATATTTCAGCAATTCCCGAAATATCCAGAAAATCCCGTTATTATTGGTGTTATCCCGTATTTACTCAGAAATTTCCGAAATATCCTGGAAAGCCCGTAACTAGTAGAGTGATCCAGAAATACCTCAGAAATTCCCGAAATATCCAGGAAATTCCGTAATTAGTGGAGTCTTTCTGAAATATTTCATGAAATTCCCGATAATCCAAGAAATCCCGTAATTAGTAGTCAATCTCGATTTTTTCGCAGAAATTCCCTGAAATACCCAGAAATTCCCGTAAGTAGTAGGCGTCATCCCGAAATACCTCAGCAATTGCCCGAAAGATCCTAGGAAATCCCGTAATTGGTAGATCATCACGAATTTCCTCTAATATTGCCGAAATATCCACAAAATCCCGTTATTAGTGAGGTCCTTTCTGAAATATTTGAGAATTACCGTAATTGGTAAGCGTCATCTCGAAATACCTCAGGAATTCCCGAAAGATCAGGAAGATCCCGTATTTGGGTAGAGTCAGCACGAAATATCCTCAGATGTTCCCGAAATATACCAGGAAATTCCCGTAACGAGTAGCGTCATCCCGAAATACCTCAGAAATTCCCGAAAGATCCAGGAAATGTCCCGTAATTGGGTAGAGTCCTCAACGATTTCCTCATATAGTGCCCGAAATACAGAAAAATTCCGTCATTAGTGGAGAGTCGTTTCTGAATATTTCAGAAATTCCCAAAATATCCAGGATATCCCGTAATTAGTGGAAGTCTTTCTGAAATATTTCAGAAATTCCCAAAATATCCAGGAAATTCCGTAATTAGTAGCGTCATCCCGAAATACCTCAGCAATTCCCAAAAGATCCTGGAAATCCCGTAATTGGTAGAATCATCACGAATTTCCTCAGATATTGCCGAAATATCCAAAAAATCCCGTAATTAGTGGAAGTCTTTCTGAAATATTTCAGCAATTCCCGAAATATCCAGAAAATCCCGTTATTATTGGTGTTATCCCGTATTTACTCAGAAATTTCCGAAATATCCTGGAAAGCCCGTAACTAGTAGAGTGATCCAGAAATACCTCAGAAATTCCCGAAATATCCAGGAAATTCCGTAATTAGTGGAGTCTTTCTGAAATATTTCAGAAATTCCCGAAATATCCAAGAAATCCCGTAATTAGTAGTCATCTCGATTTTTTCCAGAAATTCCCGAAATATCCAGAAATTCCCGTAATTAGTAGCGTCATCCCGAAATACCTCAGCAATTCCCGAAAGATCCTGGAAATCCCGTAATTGGTAGAATCATCACGAATTTCCTCAGATATTGCCGAAATATCCAAAAAATCCCGTTATTAGTGGAGTCTTTCTGAAATATTTGAGAAATTCCCGTAATTGGTAGCGTCATCTCGAAATACCTCAGGAATTCCCGAAAGATCCAGGAAATCCCGTATTTGGTAGAGTCATCACGAATTTCCTCAGATGTTCCCGAAATATCCAGGAAATCCCGTAACTAGTAGCGTCATCCCGAAATACCTCAGAAATTCCCGAAAGATCCAGGAATTCCCGTAATTGGTAGAGTCATCACGAATTTCCTCATATATTCCCGAAATATCCAGAAAATTCCGTCATTAGTGGAAGTCTTTCTGAAATATTTCAGAAATTCCCGATATTTCCAGATAATCCCGTTATTATTGGTGATATCCCGAATTTACTCAAAAATTTCCGAAATATCCTGGAAATCCCGTAATTAGTAGAGTGATCCAGAAATACCTCAGAAATTCCCGAAATATCCAGGAAATTCCGTAATTAGTGGAGTCTTTCTGAAATATTTCAGAAACTCCCGAAATATCCAAGAAATTCCGTAATTAATAGCGTCATCCCGAAATACCTCAGCAAATCCCAAAAGATCCTGGAAATCCCGTAATTGGTAGAATCATCACGAATTTCCTCAGATATTGCCGAAATATCCAAAAAATCCCGTAATTAGTGGAGTCTTTCTGAAATATTTGAGAAATTCCCGAAATATCCAGAAATTCCCGTAATTGGTAGCGTCATCTCGAAATACCTCAGGAATTCCCGAAAGATCCAGGAAATCCCGTATTTGGTAGAGTCATCACGAATTTCCTCAGATGTTCCCGAAATATCCAGGAAATCCCGTAATTAGAAGAGTGATCCAGAAATACCTCAGAAATTCCCGAAATATCCAGGAAATTCCGTAATTAGTGGAGTTTTTCTGAAATATTCAGAAATTTCCCGAATATCCTGGAAATCCCGTAATTAGTAGAGTGATCCAGAAATACCTCAGAAATTCCCGAAATATCCAGGAAATTCCGTAATTAGTGGAGTCTTTCTGAAATATTTCAGAAACTCCCGAAATATCCAAGAAATTCCGTAATTAATAGCGTCATCCCGAAATACCTCAGCAAATCCCAAAAGATCCTGGAAATCCCGTAATTGGTAGAATCATCACGAATTTCCTCAGATATTGCCGAAATATCCAAAAAATCCCGTAATTAGTGGAGTCTTTCTGAAATATTTGAGAATTCCCGAAATATCCAGAAATTCCCCGTAATTGGTAGCGTCATCTCGAAATACCTCAGGAATTCCCGAAAGATCCAGGAAATCCCGTATTTGGTAGAGTCATCACGAATTTCCTCAGATGTTCCCGAAATATCCAGGAAATCCCGTAATTAGAAGAGTGATCCAGAAATACCTCAGAAATTCCCGAAATATCCAGGAAATTCCGTAATTAGTGGAGTTTTTCTGAAATATTTCAGAAATTCCCGAAATATCCTGGAAATCCCGTAATTAGTAGAGTGACCCAAAAATACCTCAGAAATTCCCGAAATATCCAGGAAATTCCGTAATTAGTGGAGTTTTTCTGAAATATTTCAGAAATTCCCGAAATATCCAAGAAATTCCGTAATTAATAGCGTCATCCCGAAATACCTCAGCAAATCCCAAAAGATCCTGGAAATCCCGTAATTGGTAGAATCATCACGAATTTCCTCAGATATTGCCGAAATATCCAAAAAATCCCGTAATTAGTGGAGTCTTTCTGAAATATTTGAGAAATTCCCGAAATATCCAGAAATTCCCGTAATTGGTAGCGTCATCTCGAAATACCTCAGGAATTCCCGAAAGATCCAGGAAATCCCGTATTTGGTAGAGTCATCACGAATTTCCTCAGATGTTCCCGAAATATCCAGGAAATCCCGTAATTAGTAGCGTCATCCCGAAATACCTCAGAAATTCCCGAAAGATCCAGGAATTCCCGTAATTGGTAGAGTCATCACGAATTTCCTCATATATTCCCGAAATATCCAGTAAATTCCGTCATTTGTGGAGTCTTTCTGTAATATTTCAGAAATTCCCGAAATATCCAAGAAATCCCGTAATTAGTAGTCATCCCGATTTTTTCCAGAAATTCCCGAAATATCCAGAAATTCCCGTAATTAGTAGCGTCATCCCGAAATACTTCAGGAATTCCCGAAAGATCGTGGAAATCCCGTAATTAGTAGAGTCATCACGAATTTCCTCAGATATTCCCGAAATATCCAGGATATCCCGTAATTAGTGGAAGTCTTTCTGAAATATTTCAGAAATTCCCGAAATATCCAGGAAATAGCTTATTTATTAGAGTTATCCAGAAATACCTCAGAAATTCCCGAAAGATCCAGGAAATTCCGTAATTATTAGTCATCCCGAATTTTTTCAGAAATTCCAGAAATTTCCAGAAAATCCCGTTATTATTGGTGTTATCCCTAATTTACTCAGAAATTTCCGAAATATCCTGGAAATCCCGTAATTAGAAGAGTGATCCAGAAATACATCAGAAATTCCCGAAATATCCAGGAAATTCCGTAATTAGTGGAGTTTTTCTGAAATATTTCAGAAATTCCCGAAATATCCTGGAAATCCCGTAATTAGTAGAGTGACCCAAAAATACCTCAGAAATTCCCGAAATATCCAGGAAATTCCGTAATTAGTGGAGTCTTTCTGAAATATTTCAGAAATTCCCGAAATATCCAAGAAATTCCGTAATTAATAGCGTCATCCCGAAATACCTCAGCAAATCCCAAAAGATCCTGGAAATCCCGTAATTGGTAGAATCATCACGAATTTCCTCAGATATTGCCGAAATATCCAAAAAATCCCGTAATTAGTGGAGTCTTTCTGAAATATTTGAGAAATTCCCGAAATATCCAGAAATTCCCGTAATTGGTAGCGTCATCTCGAAATACCTCAGGAATTCCCGAAAGATCCAGGAAATCCCGTATTTGGTAGAGTCATCACGAATTTCCTCAGATGTTCCCGAAATATCCAGGAAATCCCGTAATTAGTAGCGTCATCCCGAAATACCTCAGAAATTCCCGAAAGATCCAGGAATTCCCGTAATTGGTAGAGTCATCACGAATTTCCTCATATATATCCGGAATATCCAGAAAATTCCGTCATTTGTGGAGTCTTTCTGAAATATTTCAGAAATTCCCGAAATATCCAAGAAATCCCGTAATTAGTAGTCATCCCGATTTTTTCCAGAAATTCCCGAAATATCCAGAAATTCCCGTAATTAGTAGCGTCATCCCGAAATACTTCAGGAATTCCCGAAAGATCGTGGAAATCCCGTAATTGGTAGAGTCATCACGAATTTCCTCAGATATTCCCGAAATATCCAGGATATCCCGTAATTAGTGGAAGTCTTTCTGAAATATTTCAGAAATTCCCGAAATATCCAGGAAATAGCTTATTTATTAGAGTTATCCAGAAATACCTCAGAAATTCCCGAAAGATCCAGGAAATTCCGTAATTATTAGTCATCCCGAATTTTTTCAGAAATTCCCGAAATTTCCAGAAAATCCCGTTTTTATTGGTGATATCCCGAATTTACTCAAAAATTTCCGAAATATCCTGGAAATCCCGTAATTAGTAGAGTGATCCAGAAATACCTCAGAAATTCCCGAAATATCCAGGAAATTCCGTAATTAGTGGAGTTTTTCTGAAATATTTCAGAAATTCCCGAAATATCCAAGAAATTCCGTAATTAATAGCGTCATCCCGAAATACCTCAGCAAATCCCAAAAGATCCTGGAAATCCCGTAATTGGTAGAATCATCACGAATTTCCTCAGATATTGCCGAAATATCCAAAAAATCCCGTAATTAGTGGAGTCTTTCTGAAATATTTGAGAAATTCCCGAAATATCCAGAAATTCCCGTAATTGGTAGCGTCATCTCGAAATACCTCAGGAATTCCCGAAAGATCCAGGAAATCCCGTATTTGGTAGAGTCATCACGAATTTCCTCAGATGTTCCCGAAATATCCAGGAAATCCCGTAATTAGTAGCGTCATCCCGAAATACCTCAGAAATTCCCGAAAGATCCAGGAATTCCCGTAATTGGTAGAGTCATCACGAATTTCCTCATATATTCCCGAAATATCCAGTAAATTCCGTCATTTGTGGAGTCTTTCTGTAATATTTCAGAAATTCCCGAAATATCCAGGATATCCCGTAATTAGTGGAAGTCTTTCTGAAATATTTCAGAAATTCCCGAAATATCCAGGAAATAGCTTATTTATTAGAGTTATCCAGAAATACCTCAGAAATTCCCGAAAGATCCAGGAAATCCCGTAATTAGTAGTCATCCCGATTTTTTCCAGAAATTCCCGAAATATCCAGAAATTCCCGTAATTAGTAGCGTCATCCCGAAATACTTCAGGAATTCCCGAAAAATCGTGGAAATCCCGTAATTAGTAGAGTCATCACGAATTTCCTCAGATATTCCCGAAATATCCAGGATATCCCGTAATTAGTGGAAGTCTTTCTGAAATATTTCAGAAATTCCCGAAATATCCAGGAAATAGCTTATTTATTAGAGTTATCCAGAAATACCTCAGAAATTCCCGAAAGATCCAGGAAATTCCGTAATTATTAGTCATCCCGAATTTTTTCAGAAATTCCAGAAATTTCCAGAAAATCCCGTTATTATTGGTGTTATCCCTAATTTACTCAGAAATTTCCGAAATATCCTGGAAATCCCGTAATTAGAAGAGTGATCCAGAAATACCTCAGAAATTCCCGAAATATCCAGGAAATTCCGTAATTAGTGGAGTTTTTCTGAAATATTTCAGAAATTCCCGAAATATCCTGGAAATCCCGTAATTAGTAGAGTGACCCAAAAATACCTCAGAAATTCCCGAAATATCCAGGAAATTCCGTAATTAGTGGAGTCTTTCTGAAATATTTCAGAAATTCCCGAAATATCCAAAAAATCCCGTAATTAGTGGAGTCTTTCTGAAATATTTGAGAAATTCCCGAAATATCCAGAAATTCCCGTAATTGGTAGCGTCATCTCGAAATACCTCAGGAATTCCCGAAAGATCCAGGAAATCCCGTATTTGGTAGAGTCATCACGAATTTCCTCAGATGTTCCCGAAATATCCAGGAAATCCCGTAATTAGTAGCGTCATCCCGAAATACCTCAGAAATTCCCGAAAGATCCAGGAATTCCCGTAATTGGTAGAGTCATCACGAATTTCCTCATATATATCCGAAATATCCAGAAAATTCCGTCATTTGTGGAGTCTTTCTGAAATATTTCAGAAATTCCCGAAATATCCAAGAAATCCCGTAATTAGTAGTCATCCCGATTTTTTCCAGAAATTCCCGAAATATCCAGAAATTCCCGTAATTAGTAGCGTCATCCCGAAATACTTCAGGAATTCCCGAAAGATCGTGGAAATCCCGTAATTGGTAGAGTCATCACGAATTTCCTCAGATATTCCCGAAATATCCAGGATATCCCGTAATTAGTGGAAGTCTTTCTGAAATATTTCAGAAATTCCCGAAATATCCAGGAAATAGCTTATTTATTAGAGTTATCCAGAAATACCTCAGAAATTCCCGAAAGATCCAGGAAATTCCGTAATTATTAGTCATCCCGAATTTTTTCAGAAATTCCCGAAATTTCCAGAAAATCCCGTTATTATTGGTGATATCCCGAATTTACTCAAAAATTTCCGAAATATCCTGGAAATCCCGTAATTCGTAGAGTGATCCAGAAATACCTCAGAAATTCCCGAAATATCCAGGAAATTCCGTAATTAGTGGAGTTTTTCTGAAATATTTCAGAAATTCCCGAAATATCCAAGAAATTCTGTAATTAATAGCGTCATCCCGAAATACCTCAGCAAATCCCAAAAGATCCTGGAAATCCCGTAATTGGTAGAATCATCACGAATTTCCTCAGATGTTCCCGAAATATCCAGGAAATCCCGTAATTAGTAGCGTCATCCCGAAATACCTCAGAAATTCCCGAAAGATCCAGGAATTCCCGTAATTGGTAGAGTCATCACGAATTTCCTCATATATTCCCGAAATATCCAGTAAATTCCGTCATTTGTGGAGTCTTTCTGTAATATTTCAGAAATTCCCGAAATATCCAAGAAATCCCGTAATTAGTAGTCATCCCGATTTTTTCCAGAAATTCCCGAAATATCCAGAAATTCCCGTAATTAGTAGCGTCATCCCGAAATACTTCAGGAATTCCCGAAAGATCGTGGAAATCCCGTAATTAGTAGAGTCATCACGAATTTCCTCAGATATTCCCGAAATATCCAGGATATCCCGTAATTAGTGGAAGTCTTTCTGAAATATTTCAGAAATTCCCGAAATATCCAGGAAATAGCTTATTTATTAGAGTTATCCAGAAATACCTCAGAAATTCCCGAAAGATCCAGGAAATTCCGTAATTATTAGTCATCCCGAATTTTTTCAGAAATTCCCGAAATTTCCAGAAAATCCCATTATTATTGGTGTTATCCCGAATTTACTCAGAAATTTCCGAAATATCCTGGAAATCCCGTAATTGGTAGAGTGATCCAGAAATACCTCTGAAATTCCCGAAATATCCAGGAAATTCCGTAATTAGTGGAGTCTTTCTGAAATATTTCAGAAATTCCCGAAATATCCAGGAAATTCCGTAATTAGTAGCGTCATCCCGAAATACCTTAGCAATTCCCGAAAGATCCTGGAAATCCCGTAATTGGTAGAATCATCACGAATTTCCTCAGATATTGCCGAAATATCCAAAAAATCCCGTAATTAGTGGAGTCTTTCTGAAATATTTGAGAAATTCCCGAAATATCCAGAAATTCCCGTAATTGGTAGCGTCATCTCGAAACACCTCAGGAATTCCCGAATGATCCAGGAAATCCCGTATTTGGTAGAGTCATCACGAATTTCCTCAGATGTTCCCGAAATATCCAGGAAATCCCGTAATTAGTAGCGTCATCCCGAAATACCTCAGAAATTCCCGAAAGATCCAGGAATTCCCGTAATTGGTAGAGTCATCACGAATTTCCTCATATATTCCCGAAATATCCAGTAAATTCCGTCATTTGTGGAGTCTTTCTGAAATATTTGCGAAATTCCCGAAATATCCAGAAATTCCCGTAATTGGTAGCGTCATCTCGAAATACCTCAGGAATTCCCGAATGATCCAGGAAATCCCGTATTTGGTAGAGTCATCACGAATTTCCTCAGATGTTCCCGAAATATCCAGGAAATCCCGTAATTAGTAGCGTCATCCCGAAATACCTCAGAAATTCCCGAAAGATCCAGGAATTCCCGTAATTGGTAGAGTCATCACGAATTTCCTCATATATTCCCGAAATATCCAGTAAATTCCGTCATTTGTGGAGTCTTTCTGAAATATTTGCGAAATTCCCGAAATATCCAGAAATTCCCGTAATTGGTAGCGTCATCTCGAAATACCTCAGGAATTCCCGAATGATCCAGGAAATCCCGTATTTGGTAGAGTCATCACGAATTTCCTCAGATGTTCCCGAAATATCCAGGAAATCCCGTAATTAGTAGCGTCATCCCGAAATACCTCAGAAATTCCCGAAAGATCCAGGAATTCCCGTAATTGGTAGAGTCATCACGAATTTCCTCATATATTCCCGAAATATCCAGCAAATTACGTCATTAGTGGAGTCTTTCTGAAATATTTCAGAAATTCCCGAAATATCCAGGATATCCCGCAATTAGTGGAAGTCTTTCTGAAATATTTCAGAAATTCCCGAAATATCCAGGAAATAGCTTATTTATAAGAGTTATCCAGAAATACCTCAGAAATTCCCGAAAGATCCAGGAAATTCCGCAATTATTAGTCATCCCGAATTTTTTCAGAAATTCCCGAAATTTCCAGAAAATCCCGTTATTATTGGTGTTATCCCGAATTTACTCAGAAATTTCCGAAATATCCTGGAAATCCCGTAATTAGTAGAGTGATCCAGAAATGCCTCAGAAATTCCCGAAGTATCCAAAAAATCCCGTAATTAGTGGAGTCTTTCTGAAATATTTGAGAAATTCCCGAAATATCCAGAAATTCCCGTAATTGGTAGCGTCATCTCGAAATACCTCAGGAATTCCCGAATGATCCAGGAAATCCCGTATTTGGTAGAGTCATCACGAATTTCCTCAGATGTTCCCGAAATATCCAGGAAATCCCGTAATTAGTAGCGTCATCCCGAAATACCTCAGAAATTCCCGAAAGATCCAGGAATTCCCGTAATTGGTAGAGTCATCACGAATTTCCTCATATATTCCCGAAATATCCAGAAAATTACGTCATTAGTGGAGTCTTTCTGAAATATTTCAGAAATTCCCGAAATATCCAGGAAATAGCTTATTTATTAGAGTTATCCAGAAATACCTCAGAAATTCCCGAAAGATCCAGGAAATTCCGTAATTATTAGTCATCCCGAATTTTTTCAGAAATTCCCGAAATTTCCAGAAAATCCCATTATTATTGGTGTTATCCCGAATTTACTCAGAAATTTCCGAAATATCCTGGAAATCCCGTAATTGGTAGAGTGATCCAGAAATACCTCTGAAATTCCCGAAATATCCAGGAAATTCCGTAATTAGTGGAGTCTTTCTGAAATATTTCAGAAATTCCCGAAATATCCAGGAAATTCCGTAATTAGTAGCGTCATCCCGAAATACCTTAGCAATTCCCGAAAGATCCTGGAAATCCCGTAATTGGTAGAATCATCACGAATTTCCTCAGATATTGCCGAAATATCCAAAAAATCCCGTAATTAGTGGAGTCTTTCTGAAATATTTGAGAAATTCCCGAAATATCCAGAAATTCCCGTAATTGGTAGCGTCATCTCGAAACACCTCAGGAATTCCCGAATGATCCAGGAAATCCCGTATTTGGTAGAGTCATCACGAATTTCCTCAGATGTTCCCGAAATATCCAGGAAATCCCGTAATTAGTAGCGTCATCCCGAAATACCTCAGAAATTCCCGAAAGATCCAGGAATTCCCGTAATTGGTAGAGTCATCACGAATTTCCTCATATATTCCCGAAATATCCAGAAAATTCCGTCATTAGTGGAAGTCTTTCTGAAATATTTCAGAAATTCCCGATATTTCCAGAAAATCCCGTTATTATTGGTGATATCCCGAATTTACTCAAAAATTTCCGAAATATCCAGGAAATCCCGTAATTAGTAGAGTGATCCAGAAATACCTCAGAAATTCCCGAAATATCCAGGAAATTCCGTAATTAGTGGAGTCTTTCTGAAATATTTCAGAAACTCCCGAAATATCCAAGAAATTCCGTAATTAATAGCGTCATCCCGAAATACCTCAGCAAATCCCAAAGATCCTGAAATCCCGTAATTGGTAGAGTCATCACGAATTTCCTCATATATTCCCGAAATATCCAGAAAATTACGTCATTAGTGGAGTCTTTCTGAAATATTTCAGAAATTCCCGAAATATCCAGGAATTCCCGTAATTGGTAGAGTCATCACGAATTTCCTCATATATTCCCGAAATATCCAGAAAATTCCGTCATTAGTGGAAGTCTTTCTGAAATATTTCAGAATTCCCGATATTTCCAGAAAATCCCGTTATTATTGGTGATATCCCGAATTTACTCAAAAATTTCCGAAATATCCAGGAAATCCCGTAATTAGTAGAGTGATCCAGAAATACCTCAGAATTCCCGAAATATCCAGGAAATTCCGTAATTAGTGGAGTCTTTCTGAAATATTTCAGAAACTCCCGAAATATCCAAGAAATCCGTAATTAATAGCGTCATCCGAAATACCTCAGCAAATCCCAAAAGATCCTGGAAATCCCGTAATTGGTAGAGTCATCACGAATTTCCTCATATATTCCCGAAATATCCAGAAAATTACGTCATTAGTGGAGTCTTTCTGAAATATTTCAGAAATTCCCGAAATATCCAGGAAATAGCTTATTTATTAGAGTTATCCAGAAATACCTCAGAAATTCCCGAAAGATCCAGGAAATTCCGTAATTATTAGTCATCCCGAATTTTTTCAGAAATTCCGAAATTTCCAGAAAATCCCATTATTATTGGTGTTATCCCGAATTTACTCAGAAATTTCCGAAATATCCTGGAAATCCCGTAATTGGTAGAGTGATCCAGAAATACCTCTGAAATTCCCGAAATATCCAGGAAATTCCGTAATTAGTGGAGTCTTTCTGAAATATTTCCGAAATTCCCGAAATATCCAGGAAATTCCGTAATTAGTAGCGTCATCCCGAAATACCTTAGCAATTCCCGAAAGATCCTGGAAATCCCGTAATTGGTAGAATCATCACGAATTTCCTCAGATATTGCCGAAATATCCAAAAAATCCCGTAATTAGTGGAGTCTTTCTGAAATATTTGAGAAATTCCCGAATATCCAGAAATTCCCGTAATTGGTAGCGTCATCTCGAAACACCTCAGGAATTCCCGAATGATCCAGGAAATCCCGTATTTGGTAGAGTCATCACGAATTTCCTCAGATGTTCCCGAAATATCCAGGAAATCCCGTAATTAGTAGCGTCATCCCGAAATACCTCAGAAATTCCCGAAAGATCCAGGAATTCCCGTAATTGGTAGAGTCATCACGAATTTCCTCATATATTCCCGAAATATCCAGAAAATTCCGTCATTAGTGGAAGTCTTTCTGAAATATTTCAGAAATTCCCGATATTTCCAGAAAATCCCGTTATTATTGGTGATATCCCGAATTTACTCAAAATTTCCGAAATATCCAGGAAATCCCGTAATTAGTAGAGTGATCCAGAAATACCTCAGAAATTCCCGAAATATCCAGGAAATTCCGTAATTAGTGGAGTCTTTCTGAAATATTTCAGAAACTCCCGAAATATCCAAGAATTCCGTAATAATAGCGTCATCCCGAAATACCTCAGCAAATCCCAAAAGCTCCTGAAATCCCGTAATTGGTAGAATCATCACGAATTTCCTCAGATATTGCCGAAATATCCAAAAAATCCCGTAATTAGTGGAGTCTTTCTGAAATATTTGAGAAATTCTCGAAATATCCACAATTCCCGTAATTGGTAGCGTCATCTCGAAATACCTCAGGAATTCCCGAAAGATCCAGGAAATCCCGTATTGGTAGAGTCACCACGAATTTCCTCAGATGTTCCCGAAATATCCAGGAAATCCCATAATTAGTAGCGTCATCCCGAATACCTCAGAAATTCCCCGAAAGATCCAGGAATTCCCGTAATTGGTAGAGTCATCACGAATTTCCTCATATATTCCCGAAATATCCAGAAAATTCCGTCATTTGTGGAGTCTTCTGAAATATTCAGAAATTCCCGAAATATCCAGGAAATAGCTTATTTATTAGAGTTATCCAGAAATACCTCAGAAATTCCCGAAAGATCCAGGAAATTCCGTATTATTAGTCATCCCGAATTTTTTCAGAAATTCCCGAAATTTAGAAAATCCCGTATTATTGGTCATATCCCGAATTTACTCAAAAATTTCCGAAATATCCTGGAAATCCCGTAATTAGTAGAGTGATCCAGAAAAACCTCAGAAATTCCCGAAATATCCAGGAAATTCCGTAATTAGTGGAGTTTTTCTGAAATTTCAGAAATTCCCGAAATATCCAAGAAATTCCGTAATTAATAGCGTCATCCCGAATACTCAGCAAATCCCAAAAGATCCTGGAAATCCCGTAATTGGTAGAATCATCACAATTTCCTCAGATATTGCCGAAATATCCAAAAAATCCCGTAATTAGTGGAGTTATCCCGAATTTACTCAGAAATTCCGAAATATCATGGAAATCCCGTAATTGGTAGAGTGATCCAGAAACCTCTGAAATTCCCGAAATATCCAGGAAATTCCGTAATTGTGGTTTTTCTGAAATATTTCAGTAATTCCCGAAATATCCAGGAATTCCGTAATTAGTAGCGTCATCCCGAAATACCTTAGCAATTCCCGAAATCCTGGAAATCCCGTAATTGGTAGAATCATCTCGAATTTCCTCAGATATTGCCGAAATATCCAAAAAATCCCGTAATTAGTGGAGTCTTTCTGAAATATTTGAGAAATTCCCGAAATATCCAGAAATTCCCGTAATGGTAGCGTCATCTCGAAATACCTCAGGAATTCCCGAAAGATCCAGGAAATCCGTATTTGGTAGAGTCATCACGAATTTCCTCAGATGTTCCCGAAATATCCAGGAAATCCCGTAATTAGTAGCGTCATCCCGAAATACCTCAGAAATTCCCGAAAGATCCAGGAATTCCCGTAATTGGTAGAGTCATCACGAATTTCCTCATATATTCCCGAAATATTCCAGTAAATTCCGTCATTTGTGGAGTCTTTCTGTAATATTTCAGAAATTCCCGAAATATCCAAGAAATCCCGTAATTAGTAGTCATCCCGATTTTTTCCAGAAATTCCCGAAATATCCAGAAATTCCGTAATTAGTAGCGTCATCCCGAAATACTTCAGGAATTCCGAAAGATCGTGGAAATCCCGTAATTAGTAGAGTCATCACGAATTTCCTCAGATATTCCCGAAATATCCAGGATATCCCGTAATTAGTGGAAGTCTTTCTGAAATATTTCAGAAATTCCCGAAATATCCAGGAAATAGCTTATTTATTAGAGTTATCCAGAAATACCTCAGAAATTCCCGAAAGATCCAGGAAATTCCGTAATTATAGTCATCCCGAATTTTTTCAAATATTCCGAAATTTCCAGAAAATCCCGTTATTATTGGTGTTATCCTAATTTACTCAGAAATTTCCGAAATATCCTGGAAATCCGTAATTAGAAGAGTGATCCAGATACCTCAGAAATTCCCGAAATATCCGGAATTCCGTAATTAGTGGAGTTTTTCTGAAATATTTCAGAAATTCCCAAATATCCTGGAAATCCCGTAATTAGTAGAGTGACCCAAAAATACCTCAGAAATTCCCGAATATCCAGGAAATTCCGTAATTAGTGGTCTTCTGAAATATTTCAGAAATTCCCGAAATATTCAAGAAATACTTATTTATTAGAGTTATTCAGAAATACCTCAGAAATTCCCGAAAGATCCAGGAAATTCCGCAATTATTAGTCATCCCGAATTTTTTCAGAAATTCCCGAAATTTCCAGAAAATCCCGTTATTATTGGTGTTATCCGAATTACTCAGAAATTTCCGAAATATCCTGGAAATCCCGTAATTAGTAGAGTGATCCAGAAATGCCTCAGAAATTCCCGAAGTATCCAAAAAATCCCGTAATTAGTGGAGTCTTTCTGAAATATTTCAGAAATTCCCGAAACATCCAGGAAATTCCGTAATTAATAGCGTCATCCCGAAATACCTCAGCAAATCCCAAAAGATCCTGGAAATCCCGTAATTGGTAGAATCATCACGAATTTCCTCAGATATTGCCGAAATATCCAAAAAATCCGTAATTAGTGGAGTCTTTCTGAAATATTTGAGAATTCCCGAAATATCCAGAAATTCCCGTAATTGGTAGCGTCATCTCGAAATACCTCAGGAATTCCCGAAAGATCCAGGAATCCCGTATTGGTAGAGTCATCACGAATTTCCTCAGCTGTTCCCGAAATATCCAGGAAATCCCGTAATTAGTAGCGTCATCCCGAAATACCTCAGAAATTCCCGAAAGATCCAGGAATTCCCGTAATTGGTAGAGTCCATCACGAATTTCCTCATATATTCCCGAAATATCCAGAAAATTCCGTCATTTGTGGAGTCTTTCTGAAATATTTCAGAAATTCCCGAAATATCCAAGAAATCCCGTAATTAGTAGTCATCTCGATTTTTCCAGAAATTCCCGAAATATCCAGAAATTCCCGTAATTAGTAGCGTCATCCCGAAATACTTCAGGAATTCCCGAAAGATCGTGGAAATCCCGTAATTGGTAGAGTCATCACGAATTTCCTCAGATATTCCCGAAATATCCAGGCTATCCCGTAATTAGGGAAGTCTTTCTGAAATATTTCAGAAATTCCCGAAATATCCAGGAAATAGTTATTATTAGAGTTATCCAGAAATACCTCAGAAATTCCCGAAAGATCCAGGAAATTCCGCAATTATTAGTCATCCCGAATTATTTCAGAAATTCCCGAAAATTTCCAGAAATCCCATTATTATTGGTGGTATCCCGAATTTACTCAGAAATTCCGAAATATCCTGGAAATCCCGTAATTAGAAGGTGATCCAGACAATACCTCAGAAATTCCCCGAAATATCCAGAAATTCCCAGTAATTGGTTAGCGTCATCTCGAAATACCTCAGGAATTCCCGAAAGATCCAGGAAATCCCGTATTTGGTAGAGTCATCACGAATTTCCTCAGATGTTCCCGAAATATCCAGGAAATCCCGTAATTAGTAGCGTCATCCCGAAATACCTCAGAAATTCCCTGAAAGATCCAGGAATTCCCGTAATTGGTAGAGTCATCATCGAATTTCCTCATATATCCCGAAATATCCAGCAAATTACGTCCATTAGTGGAGTCTTTCTGAAATATTTCAGAATTCCCGCAATATCCAGGATTCCCTCAATTAGCGGAAGTCTTTCTGAAAGTTTCAGAAATTCCCGAATATCCAGGAAATAGCTTATTTATAAGAGTTATCCAGAAATACCTCAGAAATTCCGAAAGATCCAGGAAATTCCGCAATTATTAGTCATCCCGAATTTTTTCAGAAATTCCGAAATTTCCAAAAATCCCATTATTATTGGTGTTATCCCGATTTACTCAGAAATTTCCGAAATACCTGGAAATCCCGTAATTGTAGGTGATCCAGAAATACCTCTGAATTCCCGAAATATCCAGGAAATTCCGTAATTAGTGAGTCTTTCTGAAATATTTGAGAAATTCCCGAAATATCCAGAAATTCCCGTAATTGTAGCGTCATCTCGAAATACCTCAGGAATTCCGAAAGATCCAGGAAATCCCGTATTTGGTAGAGTCATCACGAATTTCCTCAGATGTTCCCGAAATATCCAGGAAATCCCGTAATTAGTAGCGTCATCCCGAAATACCTCAGAAATTCCCGAAAGATCCAGGATTCCCGTAATTGGTAGAGTCATCACGAATTTCCTCATATATTCCCGAAATATCCAGAAAATTCCGTCATTTGTGGAGTCTTTCTGAAATATTTCAGAAATTCCCGAAATATCCAAGAAATCCCGTAATTAGTAGTCATCCCGATTTTTTCCAGAAATTCCCGAAATATCCAGAATTCCCGTAATTAGTAGCGTCATCCCGAAATACTTCAGGAATTCCCGAAAGATCGTGGAAATCCCGTAATTGGTAGAGTCATCACGAATTTCCTCAGATATTCCCGAAATATCCAGGATATCCCGTAATTAGTGGAAGTCTTTCTGAAATATTTCAGAAATTCCCGAAATATCCAGGAAATAGCTTATTTATTAGAGTTATCCAGAAATACCTCAGAAATTCCCGAAAGATCCAGGAAATTCCGTAATTATTAGTCATCCCGAATTTTTCAGAAATTCCCGAAATTTACAGAAAATCCCGTTATTATGGTGTTATCCCTAATTTACTCAGAAATTTCCGAAATATCCTGGAAATCCCGTAATTAAAAGAGTGATCCAGAAATACCTCAGAAATTCCCGAACTATCCAGGAAATTCCGTAATTAGTGGAGTTTTTCTGAAATATTTCAGAAATTCCCGAAATATCCTGGAAATCCCGTAATTAGTAGAGTGATCCAGAAATAACTCAGAAATTCCCGAAATATCCAGGAAATTCCGTAATTAGTGGAGTCTTTCTGAAATATTTCAGAAATTCCCGAAATATCCAAGAAATAGCTTATTTATTAGAGTTATCCAGAAATACCTCAGAAATTCCCGAAAGATCCAGGAAATTCCGTAATTATTAGTCATCCCGAATTTTTTCAGAAATTCCCGAAATTTCCAGAAATTCCCGTTATTATTGGTGTTATCCCGAATTTACTCAGAAATTTCCGAAATATCCTGGAAATCCCGTAATTAGTAGAGTGATCCAGAATACCTCAGAAATTCCCGAAATATCCAGGAAATTCCGTAATTAGTGGAGTTTTTCTGAAATATTTCAGAAATTCCCGAAATATCCTGGAAATCCCGTAATTAGTAGAGTGATCCAGAAATACCTCAGAAATTCCCGAAATATCCAGGAAATTCCGTAATTAGTGGAGTCTTTCTGAAATATTTCAGAAATTCCCGAAATATCCAAGAAATAGCTTATTTATTAGAGTTATCCAGAAATACCTCAGAAATTCCCGAAAGATCCAGGAAATTCCGTAATTATTAGTCATCTCGAATTTTTTCAGAAATTCCCGAAATTTCCAGAAAATCCCGTTATTATTGGTGTTATCCCGAATTTACTCAGAAATTTCCGAATATCCTGGAAATCCCGTAATTAGTAGAGTGATCCAGAAATGCCTCAGAAATTCCCGAAGTATCCAAAAAATCCCGTAATTAGTGGAGTCTTTCTGAAATATTTGAGAAATTCCCGAAATATCCAGAAATTCCCGTAATTGGTAGCGTCATCCCGAAATACCTCAGGAATTCCCGAATGATCCAGGAAATCCCGTATTTGGTAGAGTCATCACGAATTTCCTCAGATGTTCCCGAAATATCCAGGAAATCCCGTAATTAGTAGCGTCATCCCGAAATACCTCAGAAATTCCCGAAAGATCCAGGAATTCCCGTAATTGGTAGAGTCATCACGAATTTTCCTCATATATTCCCGAAATATCCAGCAAATTACGTCATTAGTGGAGTCTTTCTGAAATATTTCAGAAATTCCCGAAATATCCAGGATATCCCGCAATTAGTGGAAGTCTTTCTGAAATATTTCAGAAATTCCCGAAATATCCAGGAAATAGCTTATTTATAAGAGTTATCCAGAAATACCTCAGAAATTCCCGAAAGATCCAGGAAATTCCGCAATTATTAGTCATCCCGAATTTTTTCAGAAATTCCCGAAATTTCCAGAAAATCCCATTATTATTGGTGTTATCCCGAATTTACTCAGAAATTTCCGAAATATCCTGGAAATCCCGTAATTGGTAGAGTGATCCAGAAATACCTCTGAAATTCCCGAAATATCCAGGAAATTCCGTAATTAGTGGAGTCTTTCTGAAATATTTGAGAAATTCCCGAAATATCCAGAAATTCCCGTAATTGGTAGCGTCATCTCGAAATACCTCAGGAATTCCCGAAAGATCCAGGAAATCCCGTATTTGGTAGAGTCATCACGAATTTCCTCAGATGTTCCCGAAATATCCTGGAAATCCCGTAATTGGTAGAGTGATCCAGAAATACCTCTGAAATTCCCGAAATATCCAGGAAATTCCGTAATTAGTGGAGTCTTTCTGAAATATTTGAGAAATTCCCGAAATATCCAGAAATTCCCGTAATTGGTAGCGTCATCTCGAAATACCTCAGGAATTCCCGAAAGATCCAGGAAATCCCGTATTTGGTAGAGTCATCACGAATTTCCTCAGATGTTCCCGAAATATCCAGGAAATCCCGTAATTAGTAGCGTCATCCCGAAATACCTCAGAAATTCCCGAAAGATCCAGGAATTCCCGTAATTGGTAGAGTCATCACGAATTTCCTCATATATTCCCGAAATATCCAGAAAATTCCGTCATTTGTGGAGTCTTTCTGAAATATTTCAGAAATTCCCGAAATATCCAAGAAATCCCGTAATTAGTAGTCATCCCGATTTTTTCCAGAAATTCCCGAAATATCCAGAAATTCCCGTAATTAGTAGCGTCATCCCGAAATACTTCAGGAATTCCCGAAAGATCGTGGAAATCCCGTAATTGGTAGAGTCATCACGAATTTCCTCAGATATTCCCGAAATATCCAGGATATCCCGTAATTAGTGGAAGTCTTTCTGAAATATTTCAGAAATTCCCGAAATATCCAGGAAATAGCTTATTTATTAGAGTTATCCAGAAATACCTCAGAAATTCCCGAAAGATCCAGGAAATTCCGTAATTATTAGTCATCCCGAATTTTTTCAGAAATTCCCGAAATTTACAGAAAATCCCGTTATTATTGGTGTTATCCCTAATTTACTCAGAAATTTCCGAAATATCCTGGAAATCCCGTAATTAAAAGAGTGATCCAGAAATACCTCAGAAATTCCCGAACTATCCAGGAAATTCCGTAATTAGTGGAGTTTTTCTGAAATATTTCAGAAATTCCCGAAATATCCTGGAAATCCCGTAATTAGTAGAGTGATCCAGAAATAACTCAGAAATTCCCGAAATATCCAGGAAATTCCGTAATTAGTGGAGTCTTTCTGAAATATTTCAGAAATTCCCGAAATATCCAAGAAATAGCTTATTTATTAGAGTTATCCAGAAATACCTCAGAAATTCCCGAAAGATCCAGGAAATTCCGTAATTATTAGTCATCCCGAATTTTTTCAGAAATTCCCGAAATTTCCAGAAATTCCCGTTATTATTGGTGTTATCCCGAATTTACTCAGAAATTTCCGAAATATCCTGGAAATCCCGTAATTAGTAGAGTGATCCAGAAATACCTCAGAAATTCCCGAAATATCCAGGAAATTCCGTAATTAGTGGAGTTTTTCTGAAATATTTCAGAAATTCCCGAAATATCCTGGAAATCCCGTAATTAGTAGAGTGATCCAGAAATACCTCAGAAATTCCCGAAATATCCAGGAAATTCCGTAATTAGTGGAGTCTTTCTGAAATATTTCAGAAATTCCCGAAATATCCAAGAAATAGCTTATTTATTAGAGTTATCCAGAAATACCTCAGAAATTCCCGAAAGATCCAGGAAATTCCGTAATTATTAGTCATCTCGAATTTTTTCAGAAATTCCCGAAATTTCCAGAAAATCCCGTTATTATTGGTGTTATCCCGAATTTACTCAGAAATTTCCGAAATATCCTGGAAATCCCGTAATTAGTAGAGTGATCCAGAAATGCCTCAGAAATTCCCGAAGTATCCAAAAAATCCCGTAATTAGTGGAGTCTTTCTGAAATATTTGAGAAATTCCCGAAATATCCAGAAATTCCCGTAATTGGTAGCGTCATCCCGAAATACCTCAGGAATTCCCGAATGATCCAGGAAATCCCGTATTTGGTAGAGTCATCACGAATTTCCTCAGATGTTCCCGAAATATCCAGGAAATCCCGTAATTAGTAGCGTCATCCCGAAATACCTCAGAAATTCCCGAAAGATCCAGGAATTCCCGTAATTGGTAGAGTCATCACGAATTTCCTCATATATTCCCGAAATATCCAGCAAATTACGTCATTAGTGGAGTCTTTCTGAAATATTTCAGAAATTCCCGAAATATCCAGGATATCCCGCAATTAGTGGAAGTCTTTCTGAAATATTTCAGAAATTCCCGAAATATCCAGGAAATAGCTTATTTATAAGAGTTATCCAGAAATACCTCAGAAATTCCCGAAAGATCCAGGAAATTCCGCAATTATTAGTCATCCCGAATTTTTTCAGAAATTCCCGAAATTTCCAGAAAATCCCATTATTATTGGTGTTATCCCGAATTTACTCAGAAATTTCCGAAATATCCTGGAAATCCCGTAATTGGTAGAGTGATCCAGAAATACCTCTGAAATTCCCGAAATATCCAGGAAATTCCGTAATTAGTGGAGTCTTTCTGAAATATTTGAGAAATTCCCGAAATATCCAGAAATTCCCGTAATTGGTAGCGTCATCTCGAAATACCTCAGGAATTCCCGAAAGATCCAGGAAATCCCGTATTTGGTAGAGTCATCACGAATTTCCTCAGATGTTTCCCGAAATATCCAGGAAATCCCGTAATTAGTAGCGTCATCCCGAAATACCTCAGAAATTCCCGAAAGATCCAGGAATTCCCGTAATTGGTAGAGTCATCACGAATTTCCTCATATATTCCCGAAATATCCAGAAAATTCCGTCATTTGTGGAGTCTTTCTGAAATATTTCAGAAATTCCCGAAATATCCAAGAAATCCCGTAATTAGTAGTCATCCCGATTTTTTCCAGAAATTCCCGAAATATCCAGAAATTCCCGCAATTAGTAGCGTCATCCCGAAATACTTCAGGAATTCCCGAAAGATCGTGGAAATCCCGTAATTGGTAGAGTCATCACGAATTTCCTCAGATATTCCCGAAATATCCAGGATATCCCGTAATTAGTGGAAGTCTTTCTGAAATATTTCATAAATTCCCGAAATATCCAGGAAATAGCTTATTTATTAGAGTTATCCAGAAATACCTCAGAAATTCCCGAAAGATCCAGGAAATTCCGTAATTATTAGTCATCCCGAATTTTTTCAGAAATTCCCGAAATTTCCAGAAAATCCCGTTATTATTGGTGTTATCCCTAATTTACTCAGAAATTTCCGAAATATCCTGGAAATCCCGTAATTAGAAGTGTGATCCAGAAATACCTCAGAAATTCCCGAAATATCCAGGAAATTCCGTAATTAGTGGAGTTTTTCTGAAATATTTCAGAAATTCCCGAAATATCCTGGAAATCCCGTAATTAGTAGAGTGATCCAGAAATACCTCAGAAATTCCCGAAATATCCAGGAA
Source organism: Theocolax elegans (assembly GCA_026168455.1). Lineage (NCBI taxonomy): Eukaryota > Metazoa > Arthropoda > Insecta > Hymenoptera > Cerocephalidae > Theocolax > Theocolax elegans. The sequence continues at coordinate 47,648,949 of CM047427.1, forward strand.
ATTCCGTAATTAGTGGAGTCTTTCTGAAATATTTCAGAAATTCCCGAAATATCCAAGAAATAGCTTATTTATTAGAGTTATCCAGAAATACCTCAGAAATTCCCGAAAGATCCAGGAAATTCCGTAATTATTAGTCATCCCGAATTTTTTCAGAAATTCCCGAAATTTCCAGAAAATCCCGTTATTATTGGTGTTATCCCGAATTTACTCAGAAATTTCCGAAATATCCTGGAAATCCCGTAATTAGTAGAGTGATCCAGAAATGCCTCAGAAATTCCCGAAGTATCCAAAAAATCCCGTAATTAGTGGAGTCTTTCTGAAATATTTGAGAAATTCCCGAAATATCCAGAAATTCCCGTAATTGGTAGCGTCATCTCGAAATACCTCAGGAATTCCCGAATGATCCAGGAAATCCCGTATTTGGTAGAGTCATCACGAATTTCCTCAGATGTTCCCGAAATATCCAGGAAATCCCGTAATTAGTAGCGTCATCCCGAAATACCTCAGAAATTCCCGAAAGATCCAGGAATTCCCGTAATTGGTAGAGTCATCACGAATTTCCTCATATATTCCCGAAATATCCAGCAAATTACGTCATTAGTGGAGTCTTTCTGAAATATTTCAGAAATTCCCGAAATATCCAGGATATCCCGCAATTAGTGGAAGTCTTTCTGAAATATTTCAGAAATTCCCGAAATATCCAGGAAATAGCTTATTTATAAGAGTTATCCAGAAATACCTCAGAAATTCCCGAAAGATCCAGGAAATTCCGCAATTATTAGTCATCCCGAATTTTTTCAGAAATTCCCGAAATTTCCAGAAAATCCCGTTATTATTGGTGTTATCCCGAATTTACTCAGAAATTTCCGAAATATCCTGGAAATCCCGTAATTGGTAGAGTGATCCAGAAATACCTCTGAAATTCCCGAAATATCCAGGAAATTCCGTAATTAGTGGAGTCTTTCTGAAATATTTCAGAAATACCCGAAATATCCAGGAAATTCCGTAATTAGTAGCGTCATCCCGAAATACCTTAGCAATTCCCGAAAGATCCTGGAAATCCCGTAATTGGTAGAATCATCTCGAATTTCCTCAGATATTGCCGAAATATCCAAAAAATCCCGTAATTAGTGGAGTCTTTCTGAAATATTTGAGAAATTCCCGAAATATCCAGAAATTCCCGTAATTGGTAGCGTCATCTCGAAATACCTCAGGAATTCCCGAAAGATCCAGGAAATCCCGTATTTGGTAGAGTCATCACGAATTTCCTCAGATGTTCCCGAAATATCCAGGAAATCCCGTAATTAGTAGCGTCATCCCGAAATACCTCAGAAATTCCCGAAAGATCCAGGAATTCCCGTAATTGGTAGAGTCATCACGAATTTCCTCATATATTCCCGAAATATCCAGAAAATTACGTCATTAGTGGAGTCTTTCTGAAATATTTCAGAAATTCCCGAAATATCCAGAAAATCCCGTTATTATTGGTGTTATCCCGAATTTATTCAGAAATTTCCGAAATATCCTGGAAATCCCTAATTAGTAGAGTGATCCAGAAATACCTCAGAAATTCCCGAAATATCCAGGAAATTCCGTAATTAGTGGAGTCTTTCTGAAATATTTCAGAAATTCCCGAAACATCCAGGAAATTCCGTAATTAATAGCGTCATCCCGAAATACCTCAGCAATTCCCGAAAGATCCTGGAAATCCCGTAATTGGTAGAATCATCACGAATTTCCTTAGATATTTCCGAAATATCCAAAAAATCCCGTAATTAGTGGAGTCTTTCTGAAATATTTGAGAAATTCCCGAAATATCCAGAAATTCCCGTAATTGGTAGCGTCATCTCGAAATACCTCAGGAATTCCCGAAAAATCCAGGAATTCCCGTAATTGGTAGAGTCATCACGAATTTCCTCATATATTCCCGAAATATCCAGAAAATTCCGTCATTAGTGGAGTCTTTCTGAAATAATTCAGAAATACCCGAAATATCCAAGAAATCCCGTAATTAGTCGTCATCTCGATTTTTTCCAGAAATTCCCGAAATATCCAGAAATTCCCGTAATTAGTAGCGTCATCCCGAAATACTTCAGGAATTCCCGAAAAATCGTGGAAATCCCGTAATTGGTAGAGTCATCACGAATTTCCTCAGATATTCCCGAAATATCCAGAATATCCCGTAATTTGTGGAAGTCTTTCTGCAATATTTCAGAAATTCCCGAAATATCCAGGAAATAGCTTACTTATTAGAGTTATCCAGAAATACCTCAGAAATTCCCGAAAGATCCAGGAAATTCCGTAATTATTAGTCATCCCGAATTTTTTCAGATATTCCCGAAATTTCCAGAAAATTCCGTTATTATTGGTGTTATCCCGAATTTACTCAGAAATTTCCGAAATATCCTGGAAATCCCGTAATTAGTAGAGTGATCAAGAAATACCTCTGAAATTCCCGAAATATCCAGGAAATTCCGTAATTAGTGGAGTCTTTCTGAAATATTTGAGAAATTCCCGAAATATCCAGAAATTCCCGTAATTGGTAGCGTCATCTCGAAATACCTCAGGAATTCCCGAAAGATCCAGGAAATCCCGTATTTGGTAGAGTCATCACGAATTTCCTCAGATGTTCCCGAAATATCCAGGAAATCCCGTAATTAGTAGCGTCATCCCGAAATACCTCAGAAATTCCCGAAAGATCCAGGAATTCCCGTAATTGGTAGAGTCATCACGAATTTCCTCATATATTCCCGAAATATCCAGAAAATTCCGTCATTTGTGGAGTCTTTCTGAAATATTTCAGAAATTCCCGAAATATCCAAGAAATCCCGTAATTAGTAGCCATCCCGATTTTTTCCAGAAATTCCCGAAATATCCAGAAATTCCCGCAATTAGTAGCGTCATCCCGAAATACTTCAGGAATTCCCGAAAGATCGTGGAAATCCCGTAATTGGTAGAGTCATCACGAATTTCCTCAGATATTCCCGAAATATCCAGGATATCCCGTAATTAGTGGAAGTCTTTCTGAAATATTTCAGAAATTCCCGAAATATCCAGGAAATAGCTTATTTATTAGAGTTATCCAGAAATACCTCAGAAATTCCCGAAAGATCCAGGAAATTCCGTAATTATTAGTCATCCCGAATTTTTTCAGAAATTCCCGAAATTTCCAGAAAATCCCATTATTATTGGTGTTATCCCGAATTTACTCAGAAATTTCCGAAATATCATGGAAATCCCGTAATTGGTAGAGTGATCCAGAAATACCTCTGAAATTCCCGAAATATCCAGGAAATTCCGTAATTAGTGGAGTTTTTCTGAAATATTTCAGTAATTCCCGAAATATCCAGGAAATTCCGTAATTAGTAGCGTCATCCCGAAATACCTTAGCAATTCCCGAAAGATCCTGGAAATCCCGTAATTGGTAGAATCATCTCGAATTTCCTCAGATATTGCCGAAATATCCAAAAAATCCCGTAATTAGTGGAGTCTTTCTGAAATATTTGAGAAATTCCCGAAATATCCAGAAATTCCCGTAATTGGTAGCGTCATCTCGAAATACCTCAGGAATTCCCGAAAGATCCAGGAAATCCCGTATTTGGTAGAGTCATCACGAATTTCCTCAGATGTTCCCGAAATATCCAGGAAATCCCGTAATTAGTAGCGTCATCCCGAAATACCTCAGAAATTCCCGAAAGATCCAGGAATTCCCGTAATTGGTAGAGTCATCACGAATTTCCTCATATATTCCCGAAATATCCAGTAAATTCCGTCATTTGTGGAGTCTTTCTGTAATATTTCAGAAATTCCCGAAATATCCAAGAAATCCCGTAATTAGTAGTCATCCCGATTTTTTCCAGAAATTCCCGAAATATCCAGAAATTCCCGTAATTAGTAGCGTCATCCCGAAATACTTCAGGAATTCCCGAAAGATCGTGGAAATCCCGTAATTAGTAGAGTCATCACGAATTTCCTCAGATATTCCCGAAATATCCAGGATATCCCGTAATTAGTGGAAGTCTTTCTGAAATATTTCAGAATTCCCGAAATATCCAGGAAATAGCTTATTTATTAGAGTTATCCAGAAATACCTCAGAAATTCCCGAAAGATCCAGGAAATTCCGTAATTATTAGTCATCCCGAATTTTTTCAAATATTCCAGAAATTTCCAGAAAATCCCGTTATTATTGGTGTTATCCCTAATTTACTCAGAAATTTCCGAAATATCCTGGAAATCCCGTAATTAGAAGAGTGATCCAGAAATACCTCAGAAATTCCCGAAATATCCAGGAAATTCCGTAATTAGTGGAGTTTTTCTGAAATATTTCAGAAATTCCCGAAATATCCTGGAAATCCCGTAATTAGTAGAGTGACCCAAAAATACCTCAGAAATTCCCGAAATATCCAGGAAATTCCGTAATTAGTGGAGTCTTTCTGAAATATTTCAGAAATTCCCGAAATATTCAAGAAATAGCTTATTTATTAGAGTTATTCAGAAATACCTCAGAAATTCCCGAAAGATCCAGGAAATTCCGCAATTATTAGTCATCCCGAATTTTTTCAGAAATTCCCGAAATTTCCAGAAAATCCCGTTATTATTGGTGTTATCCCGAATTTACTCAGAAATTTCCGAAATATCCTGGAAATCCCGTAATTAGTAGAGTGATCCAGAAATGCCTCAGAAATTCCCGAAGTATCCAAAAAATCCCGTAATTAGTGGAGTCTTTCTGAAATATTTCAGAAATTCCCGAAACATCCAGGAAATTCCGTAATTAATAGCGTCATCTCGAAATACCTCAGGAATTCCCGAATGATCCAGGAAATCCCGTATTTGGTAGAGTCATCACGAATTTCCTCATATATTCCCGAAATATCCAAAAAATCCCGTAATTAGTAGAGTCTTTCTGAAATATTTGAGAAATTCCCGAAATATCCAGAAATTCCCGTAATTGGTAGCGTCATCTCGAAATACCTCAGGAATTCCCGAAAGATCCAGGAATTCGCGTAATTGGTAGAGTCATCACGAATTTCCTCATATATTCCCGAAATATCCAGAAAATTCCGTCATTAGTGGAGTCTTTCTGAAATAATTCAGAATTCCCGAAATATCCAAGAAATCCCGTAATTAGTAGTCATCTCGATTTTTCCAGAAATTCCCGAAATATCCAGAAATTCCCGTAATTAGTAGCGTCATCCCGAAATACTTCAGGAATTCCCGAAAAATCGTGGAAATCCCGTAATTGGTAGAGTCATCACGAATTTCCTCAGATATTCCCGAAATATCCAGAATATCCCGTAATTTGTGGAAGTCTTTCTGCAATATTTCAGAATTCCCGAAATATCCAGGAAATAGCTTACTTATTAGAGTTATCCAGAAATACCTCAGAAATTCCCGAAAGATCCAGGAAATTCCGTAATTATTAGTCATCCCGAATTTTTTCAGATATTCCCGAATTTCCAGAAAATTCCGTTATTATTGGTGTTATCCCGATTTACTCAGAAATTTCCGAAATATCCTGGAAATCCCGTATTAGTAGAGTGATCAGAAATACCCTCAGAAATTTCCGAAATATCCAGGAAATTCCGTGAATTAGTGGAGTCTTTCTGAAATATTTCAGAAATTCCCGAAATATCCAGGAAATTCCGTAATTAGTAGCGTCATCCCGAAATACCTCAGCAATTGCCGAAAGATCCTGGAAAATCCCGTAATTGGTAGAATCATCACGAATTTCCTCAGATATTGCCGAATATTCCAAAAAATATCCCGTAATTAGTGGAGTCTTTCTTGAAATATTTGAGAAATTCCCGAAATTATCCAGAAATTCCCGTATTGGTAGCGTCAGCTCGAATACCTCAGGAATTCCCGAAAGATCCAGGAAATCCCGTATTTGGTAGAGTCATCACGAATTCCTCAGATGTTCCCGAAAGATCCAGGAATTCCCGTATTAGTATCGCATCCGATAATGGTAATTGTAGAGTCATCACGAATTTCCTCATATATTCCCGAAATATCCAGAAAATTCCGTCATTAGTGGAGTCTTTCTGAAATAATTCAGAAATTCCCGAAATATCCAAGAAATCCCGTAATTAGTAGTCATCTCGATTTTTTTCCAGAAATTCCCGAAATATCCAGAAATTCCCGTAATTAGTAGCGTCATCCCGAAATACTTCAGGAATTCCCGAAAAATCGTGGAAATCCCGTAATTGGTAGAGTCATCACGAATTTCCTCAGATATTCCCGAAATATCCAGAATATCCCGTAATTTGTGGAAGTCTTTCTGCAATATTTCAGAAATTCCCGAAATATCCAGGAAATAGCTTACTTATTAGAGTTATCCAGAAATACCTCAGAAATTCCCGAAAGATCCAGGAAATTCCGTAATTATTAGTCATCCCGAATTTTTTCAGATATTCCCGAAATTTCCAGAAAATTCCGTTATTATTGGTGTTATCCCGAATTTACTCAGAAATTTCCGAAATATCCTGGAAATCCCGTAATTAGTAGAGTGATCAAGAAATACCTCAGAAATTTCCGAAATATCCAGGAAATTCCGTATTTAGTGGAGTCTTTCTGAAATATTTCAGAAATTCCCGAAATATCCAGGAAATTCCGTAATTAGTAGCGTCATCCCGAAATACCTCAGCAATTGCCGAAAGATCCTGGAAATCCCGTAATTGGTAGAATCATCACGAATTTCCTCAGATATTGCCGAAATATCCAAAAAATCCCGTAATTAGTGGAGTCTTTCTGAAATATTTGAGAAATTCCCGAAATATCCAGAAATTCCCGTAATTGGTAGCGTCATCTCGAAATACCTCAGGAATTCCCGAAAGATCCAGGAAATCCCGTATTTGGTAGAGTCATCACGAATTTCCTCAGATGTTCCCGAAATATCCAGGAAATTCCGTATTTAGTGGAGTCTTTCTGAAATATTTCAGAAATTCCCGAAATATCCAGGAAATTCCGTAATTAGTAGCGTCATCCCGAAATACCTCAGCAATTCCCGAAAGATCCTGGAAATCCCGTAATTGGTAGAATCATCACGAATTTCCTCAGATATTGCCGAAATATCCAAAAAATCCCGTAATTAGTGGAGTCTTTCTGAAATATTTGAGAAATTCCCGAAATATCCAGAAATTCCCGTAATTGGTAGCGTCATCTCGAAATACCTCAGGAATTCCCGAAAGATCGTGGAAATCCCGTAATTGGTAGAGCCATCACGAATTTCCTCAGATATTCCCGAAATATCCAGGATATCCCGTAATTAGTGGAAGTCTTTCTGAAATATTTCAGAAATTCCCGAAATATCCAGGAAACTCCGTTATTAGTCGACTCATCCCGAATTTCCTCCGAAATTCCCGAAAGATCTAGGAATTGTTTGTCATAATTCCAGGGACACATAAAGTCTAAAAAAGATATTGTTTATTGATATAATTATTTACAGTAAAATGGGAATTCACAGAAAAATGCTTATTTTAGATATATTTCTAAATATAATTTGTTATTAATATTACATATAATATATATTTATTATAATTTTTGAATACATACAATTTATACCTGGCACCACGACAATTAATTGTTGACAACAAAATTAATTATCGGTTGTGCAATTGTAATAATTAATGGTAAAATGTATGTATAAAAATTTGTACGTACGTACGTACGTACGCGGACTACTGAAACTTCCAAGCCAAAAAACCAATAAAAAACGACTCTTTAAAAAATTTGTAATAGTGGTAAATTTATCCTCGTATCAATGCGATCACAATGGACTCATAAAAAATGACATTCACTAAATATTTTTTACAGTATAAGGGGTTTTTTACAGAAAGATTCACAATTTCACTTATAAAATTTTAATATTATGTAGATTATGACACTGTTGTGGTTTTCTATCGTGCTCAAGGAGGACGTAGAGCAAGGTATAAAAACACCTCCCACCACAGTCGTCATACGATATTATATAGCACAACATCCTCAAAATTTGAAATGAAATTAACATTTTGAGGTTAGTGTGCTATAAAAATAATTTTTGTTATACATGTTTGAATTAGCACATTTGAATATAAAATGGTTTTTACTTACATTGTCTCTAGTAAATGTTTTTAATTTTTCACTTAAAATATTTATTGATTTATTTCTTCGCTGTAAGAATTCATCTGACTTATTTAATTCTATTCAATTTTCAGTTTCTTCTGTATTGCTTAACTCTGAAGCAGATTGCATTAATTTATGTGGTAGTATAATAGGTCTGCTTTCATTAATTTTAATTTCTAAACTTTCTAAAGTATCTAAAAAAAATTTATTTTGTAAATCTAAAACTCATTTAAGTGTTTTACTTTTGTATTGAAATCGTCAGTCTTACCTGCAGTGTGAACTACTATGGCATCTTGTGTTGATCCATCAATGATTACCTTATACTTCTTAAAGCGTTCGACTGGTAATTGAAAGTGTGGTATTTGCTGCTTGTCAATAGTTTTAAATGATCCATCATCAAGTTTCACGTATACATACATAATTACAATCTATAAATAAATGCAATTGATTTATCTAAATGTTATTTAAATGGGTAGCAGTGTAAAAAATAGGAATTAAAAATGGATTGTATTATAGTTAGCGAAAACATACTGAAGTACTAGATTCAAACAAATTCATTTTATAAAAGCATTGTTTAATATATTACAATTATGATTTATTATTTAATATAATATATATGAAAGCAAAATGATTAGAAAATACTTATATTTATTAATATATATTGTATGTATCCTCGAAGATGTATATATATTTCTTTCAATAACGTCTACTAGATTTAGTATTTTAAATCCCATACAAAATGATGAGCACGTGGTAGTCAAAAATTTCGTAGTGTGCCGTATGAGAAGTAATTAGAAAATACAAATCGGACGGTGAATCGTGTGCTTACCCCTAGTAAAAAGTTACAAAAAAATCTTCTTAGTGTAAGAGAAAACTATGTCATCAAATAGCATTTATTGACATACATTGACCAACTAACACTCTCTTTAGGCATGTGATATACTACACTTGTATTTTCTAATTAAATCCGTTAGGGAAAATCACAATTAACCTCAAATTACCTTATCTATTTCCAGAAAATATAACACTTGCCGGACGACTATAATAATTATATATATTTTTTCTCATGCAGCGGGTTGATACTTGAATTATACACTGCCACTAGTTCCTTATAACACACACTCAACTCCGTTCGTTGCTAGTTAAAATAACGGAACCGACGAGTATCTACGCTCGCATGCATCTAGAGTATAAGTTTGCCGAGGTTTGCCCCTCTCCACGCTTCCCATTTGAACCGGCATGAAATACATGCCGGATTGCCGGCACGTAAGCGATTGCGCTTAGCGCATCACATGCTCTCTTCCTATTGGTTGAAGCTCGTGCGGTAGCAGTGGTGTATACGTTTATACGTTTCTATTTGTTTTGTACATATAGATATGTTTATAACTATATATATATATATATATATATATGGGGTATTCCACCTGAAGTGGTCCGATCAAAATTTTAAAATGCACCAAATTTTGGGTACACTTTGCTAATGTTTTTCAGAATACAGAAAAAAATTTTTAGGTACTGGAATCTATTTGCTCAAAAGTTATTCTAACCTCAAAAAGTGAACTTTTCCATATTTTTTTCAACACCAGCTGGGTTTACCGCTATATAACTCAAAATCTATCAACTTTTACTATAGAACATTATATGTAACATTCGTTGCTAATTATATCTAGAATTTATTCTTCTGGGTTAGAATTTCTAATCTCAAGGTCAATGTTACATAAACTACATGTCAATATTCAACTTGAAAAAAGTGCAAGTGCGCCACATTTGATTTTTTCATCCAAAAGTCTAAAAGAAAGCTTGGAGCAATACCTTTCAAATGGTCTGTAGCATTTTTATGGCCTCCAATTCTGTAAAAAGTTATGACAATTTAAAGAAAGACAAAAAATTCACAAAAATTAACATGGTAATTCCCATTTAAATTTTTAAAAAAATTTCGTGTTTCTTTAAATTATCATAACTTTTTACAGAATTGAAGGCCATAAAAATGCTACAGACTATTTGAAAGGTATTGCTCCAAGCTTTTTTTTAGACTTTTGGATAAGAAAATCAATTGTGGCGCACTTACACTTTTTTCAAGTTGAATGTTGACATGTAGTTTATTTGTCATTAACCTTGAGATTAGAAATTCTAACCCAGAAGAATAAATTCTAGATATAATTAGCAACGAATGTTACATATAATGTTCTATAGTAAAAGTTGATAGATTTTGAGTTATATAGCGGTAAACCCAGCTGGTGTTGAAAAAAAAATGGAAAAATTCACTTTTTGAGGTTAGAATAACTTTTGAGCAAATAGATTCCAGTACCTAAAAATTTTTTTCTGTATTCTGAAAAACATTAGCAAAGTGTACCCAAAATTTGGTGCATTTTAAAATTTTGATCGGACCACTTCACGTGGAATACCCCATATATATATATATATATATATATATATGGGGAGTTTCTTATAAACAAGAATTAATAGGATTCTATGTGCTTTATACAATAAAGAATATTTTTTTCGCTATTTTTTTAACAAGGAATTAATAAGTAAAACACACACACACACGCACACACACACACATTTAAATAAAGTTGATTATACTTATTAATTCCTTGTTAAGAAAATAGCAAAAAACATATTCTTTATTGTACAAAGCACATAGATTCCAATTAACTCTTGTTTATAAGAAAGTCCCCATTGAAACACATATTGCATTTAAATTTGATAAAATTAATTTTTCCTGCTTAAAATTTATAGTATTTCAATTAATACTTCTATACCGTTGTAACACAAACAGCATTCCTGTTTTTGTTATTAGCATATTGTTTATGTTAATAACAAATAAGAGGTCATAATTATTTGTAGATGAGGAATTACCTATTAAATCCTGTTAAATTTAACTTGTAAAAATACCAAATCTTTATTTTTTCAATTAAAGTTGACAGTATTTTACTTATTTATTCCTGACCTTACAATAATATTTAAAACAGATTTTTATTGCATAAAACAAACAAAAACATATATATAGAATAAGCAGTAGTATGTGAAAATCCATATTAAATCTTATTATATTTCTCTATTAAAACCCATCATGTATTAATTATTTTTTCACAAATAGAGTTAACTGCATTTTACTCATTAATTCTATTATACCAATGTTGTCTTGGAAATTCATATAAATGTACTGAACTTAATATGTGTATTTGCACCCGAAAAAACAGTAAAAAACAATTACGGTTTTGATTAAGAAATTTCATGTTAAAACTTGTAGACGTAACTGTACACGTTGTTTTTCACATAAAATCAAGTATGGGTTTGCAAGATATAACTAATTTAAACCATATATATTCTTATTTATAAATACCATAAAAACACATTAATTTGCTGTAAGTATAAACTTATTAATTCCTTAGTATTCATTCTAAATTTGAAATACTTATTGAAACGTAATAAGAAGCTTTCAGCGATTGCTAATCAATTCTGATTGAATACTTTTTTTTTAAAACATATTAAATTTTTTATCAGAATATTCGTATTAACTCCTGAAAAAGTATATTGAAATATTCGTTTATGTGTAATTTCTACTTAGATCCTATAAAAAATGAAGCCTATTTTATTTTCTTTTAGATTCCTATAAAATACTTATGGGGATTATTTTTTCTATTGTGATATTACTAGATATTTTATAGGGTTTTATAGGGTTTTATATGTCTCTTACGACAGGGATGTAACCCGCGTCCCGTATCCAAATTTGAATTTCAAATTTTTTTTATTTTTTTACAAAAATATTTATAACAATTCTCTTTTTTTATTTATTTTTTAATACAAAAAATCGAATAAAAAAAAGAATTATAATAAAAAATTTCATTTATTAAAAAAAAACTAATATTTTTATAACAAAATTTGATATAAAAAAATTAAAAACAGTAAAAAATATTTACCACACACAAAAATAAAATTTTGAAAATAATCGAAACGTCAAACTCTGTAAAGCATGTTTTCAATACGTCCAAATTATTCTAAAATTTTAAATTAAAATTTAATTAAAATTTTTAAATAAAATTGAACAAAAAACTTTGTTCTTAAACTTGAAAAATTTGGATTTGAACGTTAAATAAACATAACGAATTTATTGTGTCCGCGAATTCTAAGAATTTATTGATTTTATATTACTTAAATATATTTGTCTTTTCAAATATTATAATTACTTTCTTCTTAATTTATTTAATTAATAAAAAAAAGAAATGATTAACGTTTACATGTTATTAATAACATTTGCAACGGTAAGGTACTGTTTACCTCACCGTTTGACGAATTCGAGCAACACGAGCGAACAGTATCATAATGTTCGCATCGGTTCGAGCCGGCGAGATTCGGCTCGGTTCGGTTCGTCGTGGCTACACGGGCGGGATCAACTTCGCGCGCGAAAGATTCGCGCACGCACCTCATTAGAGAGGTAAGGGGGAGATTCGCGCGCACTGGATAGAGTGATAGCCACCTTCTTACGTGACAGGTGTGATCCCCCCGCGTCCCGTGTTCAGCTTCGCCGTGCCGTGATTTGTGCCGTGCGTTTTGTGTGCGTTTCGACTGCAGGCCGATCCTGCATTTGCAGTGAGTGGTCCTACACCGTGCATCTGCCTGCAGCCACACAACCCCGGTGCACGGGCGAGCGGACAATCCGTCCGACACCGCAGCGAGAGTGAGAGAGAGAGAAAGCAACCGATCGGCTGGTCGTTGTTTACCAACGACTACAGCAGCGTACAAAGTAAGTGGTACCACTTCACGCGATCGTGTTTTTATTCGCACTTAATCGTGTTGCTTTATACCAGTCCCGTTGACTGGATATATTATTTTAGTTCGCGATATTTTATTCCCCTCTCTCTACAAGTCGGCCGTTTACCGACTTGTAATTCGAAGCATAGACCTCGGCGACAATCAGATATTTTATTTGTTATCTTTCTTTATATTTATTTCAATAAATTCATATTATTATTAAAATATAATCCGGTGTTCGATTAATTGAATTTAACCACGTACGATTCCTTCCGTAATCCTATGAGCTCGTATATTTCTGGTTGACAAGTGCTCGACGCGATATCCCTGTTTCGCGGTCAATTTCAGATTTGAATTTTACCTGGTTGTTATCTGAAACAGTAACTCGGTTTCAGACTAACATTTAACAGATTTGGTAGAACGGACAGGTAACCGTCGCCGCATCGCGGGAAAAATATGTTTATTTAAATACGGTAAGTTTAACCGTACCGCTGAGCAGCCGCGATATTAAAATAAACATCCGCGCGGCAACCAAACTGTTACATGGCGCCCAACGTAAATTAATAGATTGGGTTATTTTACGCCCAACGTTAATTTCTAAATTGCGCCTACGAGGCGCACAACGTAAATTTTTAAATTGCGTTTTTTTTGTGATACGAGCTGCGCTTATATAGGTGCCCTTATAAAATAGGATTTTATTATAAACGGTAGTGAATCTAATTTAATTTAATTGATTTTTGTTGTTATCTATTTATTTTAAATTTAATTTTTTTAAGTACGTGTGGATTTTACGTGTAATTTTCTATTATATACTAGTTACGTTAATTAGTATATTTGTTATTACCGGCAGTTAGATTAATCGGTTCGCGATTAATTCTAACCTTTAAATTATTGTATTTAGACAATAATTTATAAGTTTGAACCGGATTTTCTTTTATTGTTGTTTAGTTTGGTTAAAAGAAATCCGAGGTCGGTAATAATAATTTTTTTAATTAATTACACGTAAATAATAGTAAATTTGAATTTTAAAATTGAAATATAGATCAATTCGCCTTGAGGTCCGCAATTTACATACCGAGTCCCTAATTTCGAGTAGGTTAGTCGGAAAATCGGCGTTATTTAGTTTTCCGACTTAATAAAAATTGTAACACCTGTGCAAGGGTAAAAATTTTTCTGTTTTGAAGTTTGCTTGTTAAATTTATATTTTTGACAACGCGGACCGGCTCTCGCGTTACAATAAAAATTGTATTATTATTTTTCGTAACATTGCGATTGTAAGAGGTCACAGCGGCGTACACATTTAGTTGTTTAGGAATATATTTATATTTATTTATCTATTTATTCAATTATTTATTTATTTATTTTATAATATATTCAGCGTGCGTTGGTGACCGAGAGCCGGAGTAAATTCGATTTTTTCGTATTTAGTCGGATTTAAACAAATTTTTTCTTGTTTTTAATTTAATTTATTAACAATTCGTAAAATTTTATTTTACGTTTAATATTGTATGTTTATTTGTTTTATAATAAATTAAATTAATCCCGCGTGTAACATAGTTAATTTTTTTTTCTCCCGATTTGTTGGTAAAATTAATAGTCAAAAATATAATTCTTTAACGTAGTTTTTTATATTAGGCAGGAAAGCAAATTTCAAATAGGTGTGCTTAATTTTTCTTCTTGTAATTATAAAGGGAAAAGAATTCATTCTTCAACTTAGTGGCCCAGTAATTTTATTATTTAAAGCCACCTAATAATTTGAAGAAAAGCATACCTTGCACAGGTAAAGCGAAAAGCAACTCAGATTTTTTTTTGTGTAAATAATCGTAGCGGTAATTTTGTTAAGATTAAAATGGCGGAATCGATGACCACGCAAGTCGATCAGTGGATTGGTACGCAATCCAGCGAACAGATCCAGGCGCACTTGGAGTCGTTAGAGATGCGTACAGACGGCTCTGTATATAAAAAAGCCGAACGACTCCAACAGTGGCTGTTGGGCAATTATACGGCTCAAGAGTTCGCAGCCGACACAAACTCAAATGAGGATCGTGTCAGGCGGAACAGGCGGAGGACAGATTGGTTTAAGTCCATGGTTGCCCAGAATCCGGAGATTCCGGACCCGGATTCTGACCCAGATGTAGTAGAGGTGCTACAGAGGACTCTCGCTCTAGAAGTAGAAGATACGGACGAGCGAGAGGAAGATGGGCAGTCGGACACCTCCGACCGAGAAACCGACAAGGAAGAATGGATAACTTTGGTATCCCATACTGGTGCTCAGTTCGAGATACCAAAGGATTTTGCTTGGATGTTAGCGGAGCAAGTAAGTAAGTTATCCACCTTGACGGAACGGGTTAAGGAGCTGGAAGGACAGATGCACACCGTCAACAGCAAGTTGGACTTGCCAAGCGGTGCACAAGCTTCCAGCACAAACAAAACCCGAGAGCCAACTCAATATGTCCAGTTCCAGGACACCTATACGTGTTACACCCTGGACGAGACGGACATCAGACCACAACACGTGCAGGTAGAGCCTGAGGGGTCTCAAGCACCTCATGCAGATGCTGGAGGAGCTTGGGGGAGGGGTGACACACGGAGACCGAGACAGCCTCCATGTTCAAGCTCTCCCTACCCTAATCTGAAGGACTTTTACGAGTCCGGCCAATCAGCGTCGAGATCGGCCGGGACACCGCGCGATGTTGGTGCGGTGGTTCGTAAGTGGGGAGTCCGATTCTCTGGCGACAAAAGCCAGAGTATCGATGCCTTCCTTGCGAGAGTCGAAGACTGTAGGATTCTCGCAAACCTCAGCGAGGACGAGGTGTTGCCGTCCTTGTCCGAACTTCTCACTGGGACCGCAGCTACGTGGTACCGGAATGAGAAGGACAAATGGCACTCGTGGCAAGATTTTGTGAAATCTGCCAAGAAATGGTACGGTATGAGCCAAAGCTTCGAGCAAAGGCTCATCGAGGAGTCCAATGCTCGGACACAGGGTGAGGATGAGCCGGTGAGAGATTATATCACCTGCTCAATCGCAATCATGCGAAAACTCAACCCGATCCCGAGCGAGCGTAGGCAATTGGACCATCTTTACCGTAACATGCTACCTCACCTTCAGCGGTTGTTTAAGAGGGCTGAAGCCAAATCGGTTGAAGATTTATTGGAGCTGGCGATGGACGCCGAGCAAACGCTCGAGCGGGAAAAGTTATATCGACCGCCTCCGGCAGAGGAAGATTTAATGCTGCCGGAACTTGCTTACAAGGCAAAGTCCAAAAAGCGGCCGACCGCCAAGCCCAAGGTAGCAAGCGTGGCTAAGGAGGTGAGTGAGTCGAGTCGGGAAGATCCGATTGAACGGCTCACAAAAGTCCTGGAAGAAACCCTTAGGACCATGCGAACGAGTAGCCAGACCGCTGGGGTTAAGGTGGATAAAGATACGCCACCTAGGAAGAAAACCCACAGGTCTCCTCCTCGGTTTAAAAGGAGGAAGGAGACACGTAAAAGTCCCGATCGATGGTCATCGAGTGGTTCATCCTCGAAGCTTGGGGAATCGTCGAATTCAAGAAAGAAGATAAAGAGAAAAGAAGACTTTCCCAAGCCGATCAAGTGCCATACTTGTGGTAAGTTGGGGTACACCGTTAGGACGTGCCCTGACTGCGCAAAAAACGCGCGGGGAAGCGGTTAGAGGGGACAACCGCATACCCCAAAGTACAGGGAGTCCCCAAGGAGGACAAAGGTCTGACTCCCGATTACCGAGATAGTCCAGCTGCAGTTAAGCAGAAAAGGAAAGGACTGATTCCAGACAGATCCCAGGAAGTCGGAATGGATCCGGAGACCAACGATGTCCTAAAGTGACATCGAGCACTAGCCGAAGAAGTTATCGTCCTGAGGACGAGACGCGCTGGTGGTGTCAGGTTAACATAGATGGATTCCGGATCCGTGCGTTGTTCGATCCAGGTGCATCGACCACCGTAATGGGTCCGAGCGGTTTGCAGTTAGCAACCGCTCTAGGCAGGTCGCTTCTCGAGTCGCGAGCTGGCAATGCCAAGCTCGCTGATGGTAGTACTCATCCGTTGTGTGGTCACGTGATGCTGCCATTTACTATCGGTAAAGAGACTCGAGAAATACGTGTTGCGATCATGCCGAACCTGGATGCTGAATGCTACATCGGAGTAAATTTTATCCGAGCATTCCGAGCCGTCCTAGACCCAGATTCCGACCGTTTATTCCTAAAGGGAACGGATCAAGTCCTACAGCTGGAAGTGGCAAGTATGGAAAGTGACAATGCTTCATTATCGTCAGCAGGTGTCGCTGACGTAACAGAAGTAGAGCGCACACAATTGCGCGAATTTCTAGACCGAGTGTTGTCCACAACCTTGCCAAAGATCGGCCGTTCTTACGATGTCGAACATATAATCGACGTCGGATCAGCCAGGCCGATCAAACAGAGGTACTATCCCGTCTCTGATAAGATTCGAGAGGAAATGCAACGTCAAGTTCGCGAGATGCTCGAGACTGGCGTTATTGAACCCTCGAAAAGCGGTTGGTCCGGCCCCGTGGTGATGGCGAAGAAGGGTGAGAATGCTAGGCGTTTTTGCATCGATTTTAGGAAAGTCAACGCTTTGACGAAACCTGATGCATATCCTTTGCCATATATGCAGGATATCCTACGCAAGCTCAAGAAAGCCCGATACATCTCCACGATCGACATGAACTGTGCGTACCACCAGATACCTCTACAGGTGGAGTCGCGCCCGATAACGGCTTTTACGGTACCTGGAATGGGTTTGTTCCAGTTTACTCGTATGCCGTATGGATTGGCAAATGCTGGCGCGACATTCCAGCGCATGATCGATCAGGTGATTGGACCCGAACTCGAACCAGTTGCTTATGCATATCTCGACGATATCATTATTGTCACGGAGACGTTTGAAGAGCATAAGCAACTGTTGATCGAGGTGTTAACTCGCTTGGCAGAAGCCGGTTTATCTGTTAATCGGGAGAAATGTGTCTTCTGCCAGCCCGAAGTGAGATATTTGGGTGTGCGAGTTAACCGAGACGGGATACGACCTGACCCAGCTAAAACGGAGCCGATTAAAGAATATCCGGCTCCCAAGAATTTGAAGCAGCTGAGACGGTTTCTCGGTATGGCATCTTGGTACAGACGCTTCATGCACGACTATGCTACCATAGCTGAGCCGCTAACGCGTCTGACCAAGAAAGACCAGAAGTATCTTTGGCTGGAAGAACAAGAGAGCGCTTTCCAGCAGCTTAAAGCTTTGTTGATGACAGCACCCGTTCTGCAAACTCCCGATGAGAATGGTGAGTATGTGGTCCAAACTGACGCTAGTGACACTGGTATCGGTGCAGTGATGCTTCAGATTGTCGGCGGAGAAGAGAGAGTCCTGGAATTCGCCAGTAGAATCCTCTCG
This sequence comes from Theocolax elegans, assembly GCA_026168455.1. Taxonomy (NCBI): domain Eukaryota; kingdom Metazoa; phylum Arthropoda; class Insecta; order Hymenoptera; family Cerocephalidae; genus Theocolax; species Theocolax elegans. The sequence goes on from CM047427.1 coordinate 47,667,228, forward strand.
CCCGCCGAACGCAATTACAGCGTCACAGAACGGGAATGCCTGGCCGTAGTATGGGCGATTAAGAAGTTTAGACCATACATCGAAGTTACCAGTTTAAAGTTGTCACTGACCATAGTAGTCTTCGTTGGTTATGCAATATTCGCAATCCAACGAGCCGGCTCGCCAGACGGGCGTTAGGCCTCCAGTCTCATAACTTTACTATTGAGCACAGGAAAGGAGCTCTAAACTACGTTCCTGATGCACTTTCTCGTATGTATGAGGAAGACGAGCCGGCCTTATCCTCCGTCTCTTGGAGCCAAACTACTAAGGACCCCTGGTACCTTTCGTGGACCAAAGACGTAAGTGAGCGGCCGAGAGAATTTCCTGATTGGAAGATCCAAGGTGGAAACCTGTATTCGTATCGGGTGGATACTGAATTGGATGACGCCATGGAAGATCAAGACGCTTGGAAGTTGGTCGTACCCGAAGAGCACAGGCAGACCATCCTCCGAGAATGTCATGATGATCCGGCAGCTGGCCATCTAGGTAGAGAAAAGACATTTGCTCGCGTGGCAAAGTTATATTATTGGCCACGTTACTATGCCGAAGTTGGCGAGTATGTATGTCAGGTGTGCCAGCAATGCAAGGTGGAGCAACGCCCTCCCAGGGGTTTAATGGGTAGGCGAGTGGTTGAAAAGCCATGGCAAGTGGTAGCAGGAGATGTTACTGGACCACTTCCCCGCTCCACACACGGATTTGAATATATTTTGATCTTCCAAGATTTGTTCACGCGCTGGATTGAAGCAGTGCCGATCCGGAAAGCTAACGCTAAGACGATCGTGAAAGAGTTAAACGAACGAGTCGTCATGCGTTTTGGCACACCGGAAGTATTTTTATCCGACAACGGCACTGAGTTCAAGAACAAGCTCGTAGATGATTATCTCGTGGAACGAGGAATATTTCATACAACTATTCCCCCGTACCACGCTCAGGCCAATCCCGTCGAACGTGCTAAACGGACGCTGAAAACGATGGTAGCGTCTTACATTACCGAGATGCACAACACTTGGGACGAGAAGTTACCGGACCTTGTGTTTTCTTTAAATACGGCGGTACAGAGTTCGTCAGGATGGAGCCCGGCCATGTTAAATTACGGCCGGCAGCCTGAGCCACCCGGCACTGCTCGTCGAGTTCAAGACGAGCTGACTCAGCAACGTTTGGAATACCAGCGTTTGCTTGAGTAAAGTGATCGGCTATCACGACTACCTGAGCTTCACAAGAAAGCTTCAGCTAGAGCTAATAAAGCTCAGGATAGGCAAGCCGGTTACTATAATGCCGGGAGACGAGCGGCTTCTTTTGAAATCGGGGACTTGGTATGGAAGAAGAACCGAGTCCTCTCATCCAGCGCACAAGGCGTCTCGGCCAAGTTAGCTCCAAAATACGTCGGTCCTTATTTGATCGTCCACAGATACGGCCCAAATACTGTTAAGATCCAAGATACTCAGGGACATGAGGAGAAATGCCATGTCCAGTACCTCAAACCGTACTTATCGGATGACCATGGCGATGAATACGGTCCAGAAGACGACATCGAGACCGATCTACCTACGAGGGAAGAGGAACCCGAACGCGACACGGTTCCTGCGAGCGAAGACGTCTCACGCGGCGAGACGCAAGCGAGCGCCGTTCCACGCGAGGAACGAGATAACGCGAATGTCGTGCCCCCCGTTAAGGGGTCAAGCCTGGGTTAACTGCTCAAAAAATCGATTTTTTTTTTATTAACCTTTTTTTAAAGTATTTCTTACATAAAACATTATCCCCAAAATTGAAAAAAACAAAAAATTTTTCGCAAGTTATAATTGAAATAAAGTAAGCATCAATAGACATTATTTTCTCTAAAATTATTTTTGCAAAAAAAGACATTTATTTTAATTTAACTAAAATAATAATTGCGAGGTTTTCGACGTTTACATACAAGTATATTAAACGAAGCAACTATCAAGCGTAGAGTTTGGTAAAATAGAAATCTACTTACCATACGATTCAAATTTAATAGTTAATAATAAATGATTCCTTTTACTCTAATATACTGCACAAATACGTACAGTTCTATTTGAAGTAAATATTGTCTGCATTGATAAAGTATTTACATTATTTTAGTAAATACTCAGTGGATTTTAAATTAAAAGTATAATTTTTAACTTTAAATTTATGTAGTTTTAAGAAATTAATTATAAGTTATACAAAAAAAGAGCAGTAAAAAAAATGCCAGACTCAAGTAACAGTACATCTGATCATAAAAAATTATCAACATCAGTAAGAACCAACTACGATTGCCACTTCCATCAACATTGATCCAGATCAAGTAAAAAGTAAAAACTGATACCATGAAGAAAGTAGCACAGAAAATAGAATTTGTATATCACTACTTTTCCCAACATTGTAAGATTTTTAGTTTGTCAGAATTGTCATGGTACAGTTAAATTTTCTGAAGTTGATGTGAGAGGTTTGGGAAGTAAAATAACAATAACATGTACAAACTGTTTTAAGGTATTTGTATTGATTCAAGTAGAAAGTTGGAAAAAAAGTAACGCTCATGAAATAAAAGACGTTCAGTGTAACAATGAGAAACTCTTGGCATGGGCATTCTGGTTTAGTTACTTTTTTGTGGAAAATATGGATTTGCCGAGTCCAGTTTACTCGTATGCCGTATGGATTGGCAAATGCTGGCGCGACATTCCAGCGCATGATCGATCAGGTGATTGGACCCGAACTCGAACCGGTTGCTTATGCATATCTCGACGATATCATTATTGTCACGGAGACGTTTGAAGAGCATAAGCAACTGTTGATCGAGGTGTTAACTCGCTTGGCAGAAGCCGGTTTATCTGTTAATCGGGAGAAATGTGTCTTCTGCCAGCCCGAAGTGAGATATTTGGGTGTGCGAGTTAACCGAGACGGGATACGACCTGACCCAGCTAAAACGGAGCCGATTAAAGAATATCCGGCTCCCAAGAATTTGAAGCAGCTGAGACGGTTTCTCGGTATGGCATCTTGGTACAGACGCTTCATGCACGACTATGCTACCATAGCTGAGCCGCTAACGCGTCTGACCAAGAAAGACCAGAAGTATCTTTGGCTGGAAGAACAAGAGAGCGCTTTCCAGCAGCTTAAAGCTTTGTTGATGACAGCACCCGTTCTGCAAACTCCCGATGAGAATGGTGAGTATGTGGTCCAAACTGACGCTAGTGACACTGGTATCGGTGCAGTGATGCTTCAGATTGTCGGCGGAGAAGAGAGAGTCCTGGAATTCGCCAGTAGAATCCTCTCGCCCGCCGAACGCAATTACAGCGTCACAGAACGGGAATGCCTGGCCGTAGTATGGGCGATTAAGAAGTTTAGACCATACATCGAAGTTACCAGTTTAAAGTTGTCACTGACCATAGTAGTCTTCGTTGGTTATGCAATATTCGCAAATCCAACGAGCCGGCTCGCCAGACGGGCGTTAGAACTCCAGTCTCATAACTTTACTATTGAGCACAGGAAAGGAGCTCTAAACTACGTTCCTGATGCACTTTCTCGTATGTATGAGGAAGACGAGCCGGCCTTATCCTCCGTCTCTTGGAGCCAAACTACTAAGGACCCCTGGTACCTTTCGTGGACCAAAGACGTAAGGTGAGCGGCCGAGAGAATTTCCTGATTGGAAGATCCAAGGTGGAAACCTGTATTCGTATCGGGTGGATACTGAATTGGATGACGCCATGGAAGATCAAGACGCTTGGAAGTTGGTCGTACCCGAAGAGCACAGGCAGACCATCCTCCGAGAATGTCATGATGATCCGGCAGCTGGCCATCTAGGTAGAGAAAAGACATTTGCTCGCGTGGCAAAGTTATGTTATTGGCCACGTTACTATGCCGAAGTTGGCGAGTATGTATGTCAGGTGTGCCAGCAATGCAAGGTGGAGCAACGCCCTCCCAGGGGTTTAATGGGTAGGCGAGTGGTTGAAAAGCCATGGCAAGTGGTAGCAGGAGATGTTACTGGACCACTTCCCCGCTCCACACACGGATTTGAATATATTTTGATCTTCCAAGATTTGTTCACGCGCTGGATTGAAGCAGTGCCGATCCGGAAAGCTAACGCTAAGACGATCGTGAAAGAGTTAAACGAACGAGTCGTCATGCGTTTTGGCACACCGGAAGTATTTTTATCCGACAACGGCACTGAGTTCAAGAACAAGCTCGTAGATGATTATCTCGTGGAACGAGGAATATTTCATACAACTATTCCCCCGTACCACGCTCAGGCCAATCCCGTCGAACGTGCTAAACGGACGCTGAAAACGATGGTAGCGTCTTACATTACCGAGATGCACAACACTTGGGACGAGAAGTTACCGGACCTTGTGTTTGCTTTAAATACGGCGGTACAGAGTTCGTCAGGATGGAGCCCGGCCATGTTAAATTACGGCCGGCAGCCTGAGCCACCCGGCACTGCTCGTCGAGTTCAAGACGAGCTGACTCAGCAACGTTTGGAATACCAGCGTTTGCTTGAGTAAAGTGATCGGCTATCACGACTACCTGAGCTTCACAAGAAAGCTTCAGCTAGAGCTAATAAAGCTCAGGATAGGCAAGCCGGTTACTATAATGCCGGGAGACGAGCGGCTTCTTTTGAAATCGGGGACTTGGTATGGAAGAAGAACCGAGTCCTCTCATCCAGCGCACAAGGCGTCTCGGCCAAGTTAGCTCCAAAATACGTCGGTCCTTATTTGATCGTCCACAGATACGGCCCAAATACTGTTAAGATCCAAGATACTCAGGGACATGAGGAGAAATGCCATGTCCAGTACCTCAAACCGTACTTATCGGATGACCATGGCGATGAATACGGTCCAGAAGACGACATCGAGACCGATCTACCTACGAGGGAAGAGGAACCCGAACGCGACACGGTTCCTGCGAGCGAAGACGTCTCACGCGGCGAGACGCAAGCGAGCGCCGTTCCACGCGAGGAACGAGATAACGCGAATGTCGTGCCCCCCGTTAAACGAAGTAGAGGTAGGCCGCGTAAAAACGCGAGGGTCGTCACCAGACCGCGGGATCGGTCGACGGTAATTCCGACCACTAGCCACCGCGGGCTAGCCAAACGAGGTAGAGGCAGACCACGACGGAACTGCAGTTAGTATCCGGATTTTTGGACCAGAGTTTTTTTTTGTACCTGTGTAGCCACTTCCCATCCCAAATTCGTCGGGGATGCAGAAACCACATCACGGGTATGTGGAATCTGGAAGGGGGGTGCAACGGTAAGGTACTGTTTACCTCACCGTTTGACGAATTCGAGCAACACGAGCGAACAGTATCATAATGTTCGCATCGGTTCGAGCCGGCGAGATTCGGCTCGGTTCGGTTCGTCGTGGCTACACGGGCGGGATCAACTTCGCGCGCGAAAGATTCGCGCACGCACCTCATTAGAGAGGTAAGGGGGAGATTCGCGCGCACTGGATAGAGTGATAGCCACCTTCTTACGTGACAGGTGTGATCCCCCCGCGTCCCGTGTTCAGCTTCGCCGTGCCGTGATTTGTGCCGTGCGTTATGTGTGCGTTTCGACTGCAGGCCGATCCTGCATTTGCAGTGAGTGGTCCTACACCGTGCATCTGCCTGCAGCCACACAACCCCGGTGCACGGGCGAGCGGACAATCCGTCCGACACCGCAGCGAGAGTGAGAGAGAGAGAAAGCAACCGATCGGCTGGTCGTTGTTTACCAACGACTACAGCAGCGTACAAAGTAAGTGGTACCACTTCACGCGATCGTGTTTTTATTTGCACTTAATCGTGTTGCTTTATACCAGTCCCGTTGACTGGATATATTATTTTAGTTCGCGATATTTTATTCCCCTCTCTCTACAAGTCGGCCGTTTACCGACTTGTAATTCAAAGCGTAGACCTCGGCGACAATCAAATATTTTATTTGTTATCTTTCTTTATATTTATTTCAATAAATTCATATTATTATTAAAATTCAATCCGTTGTTCGATTAATTGAATTTAACCACGTACGATTCCTTCCGTAATCCTATGAGCTCGTATATTTCTGGTTCACAAGTGCTCGACGCGATATCCCTGTTTCGCGGTCAATTTCAGATTTGAATTTTACCTGGTTGTTATCTGAAACAGTAACTCGGTTTCAGACTAACATTTAACAGATTTGGTAGAACGGACAGGTAACCGTCGCCGCATCGCGGGAAAAATATGTTTATTTAAATACGGTAAGTTTAACCGTACCGCTGAGCAGCCGAGATATTAAAATAAACATCCGCGCGGCAACCAAACTGTTACACATTGTAATTTAAAATAGAAGTTACTAATTCACTCTTCATGGACATATTTCAATTTATGACTTTGTTCACTGAGTTTTTCACTTGACAAATTCATCAATTTAAACATAAAGTACATATAAGTACCATACACTACTCTAAATATACTACCAAAGAAGGCACCCGATAACACATCTTTGGGACCTAAATTAAATTTATATAATGCTCCAGTAACCATTCCACCAGCTGCATAATAAAAAAAACAAAGCTTCATACAAATGAATTTCTTAAAAAATTAACAAATTTAAACAATATACATGAATGCTGCTGTATATCGAATAAATAAATTAATTATATTGTTTCATATAGACTAATTTCAATTGCACAATATTTTATCACATTTACTTACCTTTACTGTCCAAAATATACGTCCCATTAATATTGTTTTACCAAATATTCTTTAGAAGGAACATTAATGTAAAACAAATAAACTATACGGTTTTATATAAACATATGTAATTATGTACATATGTATTTTTTTTTAATCACGTTACCTCTTCTTTCAAAAATGTGTTTCCTAGTACTTCTTTCTTGCAAAATATTTTTTTTTTTAAATTTTTGAGATATTTAAGGAACAACACTTTTCTCTTCAATACATTGATATTCAGAATATTAGAATTATATCTAAAATTTAACATCTATAAATAAATCTGAAATGTATTATTAGAACATATATATGTATATGATATTATTATTATTATTTTATATAATAATAAGCGAGCTATATTCGGTCTATTCTGAGGTATTCCGGGATAAATTAACTAGTTTCGGGATATCCTGTATGTTTCGGAATTTCTGTTGTATTTCGGGATAAATCCACCATTTTCGGGATTTATTGGACGTTTCAGAAATACGGTCGTATTTCGAGATAAAACCACTAATTTCGGGAAATACCAGATGCTTCGGGATATACCGTACTATTGCCGGATATATATACTAATTCAGGGAGTTCCTGGATGCTTTTGGTTTTTCTGAGATATCCCAGGATAAGTCCACCATTTCGGCATTTCCTGGATGTTTCGGGATTTTCTGACGTATTCCAGGATAAATCCACCAATTTTGGCATTTCCTGGATGCTTCGGGATTTTCTGATATATTCGAGATATCTTCACCACTTTCGGGATTTCCTGGATGTTACCGGATTTTCTTAGGTATGTCGGTATAAATTCACTATTTACGGGATTTCCTGGATGTTTCGTGATTTTCTGACATATTGCGGGATATCTCCACCACTTTCGAGATTTCCTGCATGATTCGGAATTTTCTGTGGTATTTCGGGATTAGTCCACCAATTTCGGAATATCCTGGATGTGTCGGGATTATTAGACGTACTCCGGGATAACTCCACCACTTTCGGGATTTCCTGGATGTGTCGGGATTTTTAGACGTACTCCGGGATAAATCCACCACTTTCGGGATTCCCTGGATATTTCGGGATGTTTATGGTATTTCGAGAAATTCTACCAATTTCGGGATTTCCTGAATGCTTCGGAATTTTCGTTGTATTTCGGGATTTTCCGGACTTTTCGGAAATTCTGTTGTATTTCGGGATAAAGCCACCAATTTGGGCATTTCCTGGATGTTTCGGGATTTTCGATAACTCCACCACTTTCGGGATTTCCGAGATGTATCAGGATTTTCTGTGGTATTTCTGGAAAAATCCACCAATTTCAGGATTTCCGGGATGTTTCATGATCTTCTGACGTATTCCGGGCTAACTCCTCCACTTTCGGGATTTCCTGGATGTTTCGGCTTTTCTGTTGTTTTTCGGGATAAATCCACCACTTTTCGGCATTTACTGGATGTTTTGGGAGTTTCTGACGTTTTCCGGGATAACTCCACCACTTTCGGGATTTCCGGGATGTTTCGTCATATCTGTTGTTTTCGGGAAAAACAACCAATTTCGGCATTTCCTGCTGTTGCAGATTCCTGTGTTATTTCTGGATATATTAACTATTCAGAGATTTCCTGGATGTTTCGGGATTTTCTGTATATATTTCGGATATATCACTAATTCGGGATTTTCTGATGTTTCGGATTTTCTGAGATTCCGGGATAGTTTACTATTTCGCGATTTCCTGGATGTTTCGGATTTTCTGGGTAATCAATTAAATTAATTTCCGGACGTTGTCAATCTGTTGTATATTTCGGGATAAATAAATTTCGATTTTCCGGACGTTTAGAATTTCGTTGATTATAAATAATTTGGATTTCTGGATTTCGGGATTTATATCACACTTTCGGGATTTCCGGATGTTCAGGATTTTCTGTGTTTTCTGGAAAAATCCACCAATTTCAGGATTTCCGGGATGTTTCATGATCTTCTGACGTATTCCGGGCTAACTCCTCACTTTCGGGATTTCCGGGATGTTTCGTCATATCTGTTGTTTTTCGGGAAAAAAACCAATTCGGCATTTCTGCATGTTTGCAGATTTCCTGTGTTATTTCTGGATATATTAACTAATCAGAGAGTTCCTGGATGTTTCGGGATTTCTTAGCTATTTCGGTATATATTCACTATTATCGGGATATCCTGGATGTGTCGCGATTTTCTGTTGTATTTCGGGAAAAATTCTAATTTCCGGATTTCCTGGATTTTTCCGGATTTCTGTTGTGGTATTTCCGGATATTTTAACTAATTCAGAAATTTCTGGATGTTTCGGGATTTTCTGTAGTATTTCAGGATAATTCCACGCTTTCGGGTTTTCCGAAATGTGTCGAGAATTTCTGACGTATTCCAAGATAACTCCACCACTTTCGGATTTCCTGGATGTTTCGGCATTTATGTTGTGTTTCGGGTAAATCCACCACTTTTCGGCTTACCTGATGTTTCGGGAAAGTATGACGTGATCCGGGATAACTCCACCACTTTCGGGATTCCCTGGATATTTGAGGTTTTATGGTATTCGAGAAATTCTACCAATTTCGGGATTTCCTGAATGTTCGGAATTTCCGTTGTATTTCGGGATAAATCCACCAATTGCAGGAATTACCGGATGTTCGGGATTTTCTTTATTATTTCCGGATATATTAGATAATTGAGGATTTTCCTGCATTTTCTGGATTTTCTGTGGTATATCCAGATATATCCACCAATTTCGGCGTTTCCAAGATGTTTCGGAATTTCCGTTGTATTCGGATATAGCCACCAATTTCGGGAATAACCGAATGTGACGGAATATTCTGTATTATTTTCGGATATATAAACTAATTCAGGGATTTCCTGGATGTTTCGGAATTTTCTGAGATATTTCGGATAAATCCACCAATTTCGGGATTTATTGGACGGTTCGGTAATTCTGTCGTATTTCGAGGTAAAACCACTAATTTCAGGAAATACCAGATGTTCGGGATATACCGTACTATTGCCGGATATATTAACTAATTCAGGGATATCCTGCATCTTCCGGCATTTTCTGTGGTATATCGGGTTAAATCCACCAATTGTGGCATCTCCTGGATGTTTCGGGATTTTCTGACGTACTCTGGCATAACTCCACCACTTTGGGATTTCCGAGATGTTTCAGGATTTTCTGTGGTATTTCCAGATATTATAACAAATTCAAAGATTTCCTGCATGTTCGGGATTTTCTGTGGTATTTCCAGATATTTTAACAAATTCAAAGATTTCCTGCATGTTTCGGGATTTTCTGTAGTATTTCGGTACAACTCCACCACGTTCCTGATTTCTGGGATGTTTCAAGGATTTTCTGACGTACTCCGGGAAAACTCCACCACTTTCGGGATTTCTTGGATTTTCGGCTTTTCTGTTGTTTTCCGGGATAACTCCACCACTTTCGGGATTTCCGGATGTTTCAGGATTTTTTGTGGTATTACTGGAAAAATCCACCAATTTCGGGATTTCCTGAATGTTTCGGAATTTTCGTTGTATTTCGGGATACAACCACCAATTTCGGAATTACCGGATGTTTCGGGATATACCGTACTATTGCCGGATATATTAACTAATTCAGGGATATCCTGCATTGTCGGCAATTTCTGTGGTATATCGGAATAATCCACGAAATGCGGCATCTCCTGGATGTTTCGGGTTTTTCGAGTAATGCGGGATAAACTTCACCACTTTCGGGATTTCCTGGCTGTTCGGGATTTCTATGGTATTTCGAGAAATTCTACCAATTTCGGGATTTCCTGAATGTTTCGGAATTCCGTGGTATTCGGGATAAATCACCAATTTCAGGATTTCGGGGACGTTTGGAAATTGGTTATTTCGGGATAAATACTAATTTCAGGGAATTACCGGATGTTTCGTGATTTTCTGTATTATTTCTGGATTTATGGCTAATTTAGAGATTTCCTGATTTTCGGGATTTTCTGAGGTTTCCGGGATAAATTAACTAGTTTCGGGATATCCTGTATGTTTTCGGAATTCTGTTGTATTTCGGGATAAATCCACCATTTTCGGGATTTATTGGACGTTTCAGAAATACGGTCGTATTTCGAGATTAAACCACTATTTCGAGAAATACCAGATGCTTCGGGATATACCGTACTATTGCCGAATATATATACTAATTCAGGGAGTTCCTGGATGCTTTTGGTTTTTCTGAGATATCCCAGGATAAGATCCACCATTTCGGCATTTCCTGGATGTTTCGGGATTTTTCTGACGTATTCCAGGATAAATCCACCAATTTTGGCATTTCCTGGGTGTTTCCGGATTTTCTTAGGTATGTCGGTATAAATTCCACTATTTACGGGATTTCCTGGATTTGTCGGGATTTTTAGACGTACTCCGGGATAAATCCACCACTTTCGGGATTCCCTGGATATTTCGGTGATGTTTATGGTATTTCGAGAAATTCTACCAATTTCGGGATTTCCTGAATGCTTCGGAATTTTCGTTGTATTTCGGGATTTTCCGGACTTTTCGGAAATTCTGTTGTATTTCGGGATAAAGCCACCAATTTGGGCATTTCCTGGATGTTTCGAGATTTTCGATAACTCCACCACTTTCGGGATTTCCGAGATGTATCAGGATTTCCTGTGTTATTTCTGGATATATTAACTAATTCAGAGATTTCCTGGATGTTTCGGGATTTCTTAGCTATTCGGTATAAATTCACTATTATCGGGATATCCTGGATGTGTCGCGATTTTCTGTTGTATTTCGGGAAAAATTCACTAATTTCCGGATTTCCTGGATTTTTCCGGATTTTCAGTGGTATTTCCGGATATTTTAACTAATTCAGAAATTTCCTGGATGTTTCGGAATTTCCGTTGTATTTCGGGATATAGCCACCAATTTCGGGAATAACCGGATGTGACGGAATATTCTGTATTATTTTCGGATATATAAACTAATTCAGGGATTTCCTGGATGTTCGGAATTTTCTGAGATATTTCGGGATAAATCCACCAATTTCGGGATTTATTGGACGGTTCGGAAATTCTGTCGTATTTCGAGATAAAACCACTAATTTCGGGAAGTACCAGATGTTCGGGATATACCGTACTATTGCCGGATATATTAACTAATTCAGGGATATCCTGCATCTTCCGGCATTTTCTGTGGTATATCGGGTTAAATCCACCAATTGTGGCATCTCCTGGATGTTTCGGGATTTTCTGACGTACTCTGGCATAACTCCACCACTTTGGGATTTCCGAGATGTTCAGGAATTTCTGTGGTATTTCCAGATATTTAACAAATTCAAAGATTTCCTGCATGTTTCGGGATTTTCTGTGGTATTCCTGGAAAAATCCACCAATTTCGGTATATCCTGAATGTTTCGGAATTTCCGTTGTATTTCGGGATAAATCCACCAATTTCAGGATTGTCGGGACGTTTGGGAAATTCCGTTATATTCGGGATAAACTACTAATTTCAGGAATTACCGGATGTTTCGTGATTTTCTGTATTATTCTGGATTTATTGGCTAATTTAGAGATTTCCTGCATTTTTCGGGAATTTTCTGAGGTATTCCGGGATAAATTAACTAGTTTCGGGATATCCTGTATTTTCGGAATTTTGTGGTATTTCGGGATAAATCCACCATTTTCGGGAATTTATTGGACGTTTCAGAATACGGTCGTATTTCGAGATTTAAACCACTAATTCGAGAAATACCAGATGCTTCGGGATATACCGTACTATTGCCGAATATATACTAATTCAGGGAGTTCCTGGGCTTTGGTTTTTCTGAGATATCCCAGGATAAGTCCACCATTTCGGCATTTCCGAGGTTTCGGGATTTTCTGACGTATTCCAGGATAAATCCACCAATTTTGGCATTTCCTGGATGCTTCGGGATTTTCTGATATATTCGAGATATCTTCACCACTTTCGGGATTTCCTGGATGTTACCGGATTTTCTTAGGTATGTCGGTATAAATTCACTATTTACGGGATTTCCTGGATGTTTCGTGATTTTCTGACATATTGCGGGATATCTCCACCACTTTCGAGATTTCCTGCATGATTCGGAATTTTCTGTGGTATTTCGGGATTAGTCCACCAATTTCGGAATATCCTGGATGTGTCGGGATTATTAGACGTACTCCGGGATAACTCCACCACTTTCGGGATTTCCTGGATGTGTCGGGATTTTTAGACGTACTCCGGGATAAATCCACCACTTTCGGGATTCCCTGGATATTTCGGGATGTTTATGGTATTTCGAGAAATTCTACCAATTTCGGGATTTCCTGAATGCTTCGGAATTTTCGTTGTATTTCGGGATTTTCCGGACTTTTCGGAAATTCTGTTGTATTTCGGGATAAAGCCACCAATTTGGGCATTTCCTGGATGTTTCGGGATTTTCGATAACTCCACCACTTTCGGGATTTCCGAGATGTATCAGGATTTTCTGTGGTATTTCTGGAAAAATCCACCAATTTCAGGATTTCCGGGATGTTTCATGATCTTCTGACGTATTCCGGGCTAACTCCTCCACTTTCGGGATTTCCTGGATGTTTCGGCTTTTCTGTTGTTTTTCGGGATAAATCCACCACTTTTCGGCTTTACTGGATGTTTTGGGAGTTTCTGACGTTTTCCGGGATAACTCCACCACTTTCGGGATTTCCGGGATGTTTCGTCATATCTGTTGTTTTTCGGGAAAAACAACCAATTTCGGCATTTCCTGCATGTTTGCAGATTTCCTGTGTTATTTCTGGATATATTAACTAATTCAGAGATTTCCTGGATGTTCGGGATTTTCTGACATATTCGGGATAACTCCACCACTTCGGGATTTCCTGGATGTTTCAGGATTTTCTGACGTATTCCGGGATAACTCCACCACTTTCGGGAGTTCCTGGATGTTTCGGCATTTCTCTTGTTTGTCGGGATTAATCAACAAATTTCGGTATTTTCCGGACGTTCAGAAATCTGTTGTATTTCGGGATAAATCCACCATTTTCGGGATTTATTGGACGTTTCAGAAATACGGTCGTATTTCGAGATAAAACCACTAATTTCGGGAAATACCAGATGCTTCGGGATATACCGTACTATTGCCGGATATATACTAATTCAGGGAGTTCCTGGATGTTTCGGGATTTTCTGTGGTATTTCTGGAAAAATCCACCAATTTCAGATTTCCGGGATGTTTCATGATCTTCTGACGTATTCCGGGCTAACTCCTCCACTTTCGGGATTTCCGGGATGTTTCGTCATATCTGTTGTTTTTCGGGAAAAACAACCAATTCGGCATTTCCTGCATGTTTGCAGATTTCCTGTGTTATTTCTGGATATATTAACTAATTCAGAGATTTCCTGGATGTTTCGGGATTTTCTTAGCTATTTCGGTATATATTCACTATTATCGGGATATCCTGGATGTGTCGCGATTTTCTGTTGTATTTCGGGAAAAATTCACTAATTTCCGGATTTCCTGGATTTTTCCGGATTTTCTGTGGTATTTCCGGATATTTTAACTAATTCAGAAATTTCCTGGATGTTTCGGGATTTTCTGTATTACTTTCGATTATATCAACTAATTCAGGGATTTTCTGTATGTTTCGGGATGTTCTGAGATGTTCGAGGATAAGTTTACTAATTTCGCGATTCCTGCATGTTTCGAGATTTTCTGCGGTAATTAAATTAAATTAAATTGTTGAAGTGCAAATCAGTTTATATATTTCGACAAAAAAATTGATTAATATTAGTAAAGTATTCGCTTAGAAGTGGGCTTGGAATTAAAATAAGTTATTTATTTTAATTAATTTTAATTATTTATATTAATTAAAATAAGGATTTCCTGGATGTTTTGGGAGTTTCTGACGTTTTCCGGGATAACTCCACCACTTTCGGGATTTTCCGGATGTTTCGTCATATCTGTTGTTTTTCGGGAAAAACAACCAATTTCGGCATTTCCTGCATGTTTGCAGATTTCCTGTGTTATTTCTGGATATATTAACTAATTCAGAGATTTCCTGGATGTTTCGGGATTTTCTTAGCTATTTCGGTATAAATTCACTATTATCGGGATATCCTGGATGTGTCGCGATTTTCTGTTGTATTCGGGAAAAATTCACTAATTTCCGGATTTCCTGGATTTTTCCGGATTTTCTGTGGTATTTCCGGATATTAACTAATTCAGAGATTTCCTGGATGTTTCGGGATTTTCTGTAGTATTTCAGGATAATTCCACCGCTTTCGGGTTTTCCGAAATGTGTCGAGAATTTCTGACGTATTCCAAGATAACTCCACCACTTTCGGAATTTCCCGCATTTTTCGCGTTTTTCTGACGTGTTCCGGGATAACTCTACCACATTCGGGATTTCCTGGATGTTTCGGATTTTTATGATATTTCGGGAATAATCTACTCATTTCGGGATTCCCTGGATGTTTCGGAATTTCCGTTGTATTTCCGGATATATTAACTAATTCAGGGATTCCTGGATGTTTCGGGATTGACTGGAAGTTTCGTGATTTCCTGACGTGTTCCGGGATAACTCTACCACTTTCGGGATTTCCTGGATGTTTCGGGAATTTCTGTGGTATATCGTGATAAATCCACCAAATTCAGAATTTCTGGATGTTTCGGGATTTTCTGACATATTCCTGGATAACTCCACCACTTTCGGGATTTCCGGGATGTTTCGTCATATCTGTTGTTTTTCGGGAAAAACAACCAATTCGGCATTTCCTGCATGTTTGCAGATTTCCTGTGTTATTTCTGGATATATTAACTAATTCAGAGATTTCCTGGATGTTTCGGGATTTTCTTAGCTATTTCGGTATATATTCACTATTATCGGGATATCCTGGATGTGTCGCGATTTTCTGTTGTATTTCGGGAAAAATTCACTAATTTCCGGATTTCCTGGATTTTTCCGGATTTTCTGTGGTATTTCCGGATATTTTAACTAATTCAGAAATTTCCTGGATGTTTCGGGATTTTCTGTATTACTTTCGATTATATCAACTAATTCAGGGATTTTCTGTATGTTTCGGGATGTTCTGAGATGTTCGAGGATAAGTTTACTAATTTCGCGATTCCTGCATGTTTCGAGATTTTCTGCGGTAATTAAATTAAATTAAATTGTTGAAGTGCAAATCAGTTTATATATTTCGACAAAAAAATTGATTAATATTAGTAAAGTATTCGCTTAGAAGTGGGCTTGGAATTAAAATAAGTTATTTATTTTAATTAATTTTAATTATTTATATTAATTAAAATAAGGATTTCCTGGATGTTTTGGGAGTTTCTGACGTTTTCCGGGATAACTCCACCACTTTCGGGATTTCCGGGATGTTTCGTCATATCTGTTGTTTTTCGGGAAAAACAACCAATTTCGGCATTTCCTGCATGTTTGCAGATTTCCTGTGTTATTTCTGGATATATTAACTAATTCAGAGATTTCCTGGATGTTTCGGGATTTTCTTAGCTATTTCGGTATAAATTCACTATTATCGGGATATCCTGGATGTGTCGCGATTTTCTGTTGTATTCGGGAAAAATTCACTAATTTCCGGATTTCCTGGATTTTTCCGGATTTTCTGTGGTATTTCCGGATATGTTAACTAATTCAGAAATTTCCTGGATGTTTCGGGATTTTCTGTAGTATTTCAGGATAATTCCACCGCTTTCGGGTTTTCCGAAATGTGTCGAGAATTTCTGACGTATTCCAAGATAACTCCACCACTTTCGGAATTTCCCGCATTTTTCGCGTTTTTCTGACGTGTTCCGGGATAACTCTACCACATTCGGGATTTCCTGGATGTTTCGGATTTTTATGATATTTCGGGAATAATCTACTCATTTCGGGATTCCCTGGATGTTTCGGAATTTCCGTTGTATTTCCGGATATATTAACTAATTCAGGGATTTCCTGGATGTTTCGGGATTGACTGGAAGTTTCGTGATTTCCTGACGTGTTCCGGGATAACTCTACCACTTTCGGGATTTCCTGGATGTTTCGGGAATTTCTGTGGTATATCGTGATAAATCCACCAAATTCAGAATTTCTGGATGTTTCGGGATTTTCTGACATATTCCTGGATAACTCCACCACTTTCGGGATTTCCGGGATGTTTCATGATTTTCTGACGTACTCCGGGAAAACTCCAACACTTTCGGGATTTCCTGGATGTTTCGGCTTTTCTGTTGTTTTTCGTAATAAATCCACCACTTTCGAGAATTCCGGGATGTTTCAGGATTTTCTGTCGTATTCCGGGATAATTCACCACTTTCCGGATTTCCTGGATGTTTCGGCATTTATGTTGTGTTTCGGGTTAAATCCACCACTTTTCGGCTTACCTGGATGTTTCGGGAAAGTATGACGTGATCCGGGATAACTCCACCACTTTCGGGATTCCCTGGATATTTGAGGATTTTTATGGTATTTCGAGAAATTCTACCAATTTCGGGATTTCCTGAATGTTTCGGAATTTCCGTTGTATTTCGGGATAAATCCACCAATTGCAGGAATTACCGGATGTTTCGGGATTTTCTTTATTATTTCCGGATATATTAGATAATTGAGGATTTTCCTGCATTTTTCTGGATTTTCTGTGGTATATCCAGATATATCCACCAATTTCGGCGTTTCCAAGATGTTTCGGAATTTCCGTTGTATTTCGGGATATAGCCACCAATTTCGGGAATAACCGAATGTGACGGAATATTCTGTATTATTTTCGGATATATAAACTAATTCAGGGATTTCCTGGATGTTTTGGGAGTTTCTGACGTTTTCCGGGATAACTCCACCACTTTCGGGATTTCCGGGATGTTTCGTCATATCTGTTGTTTTTCGGGAAAAACAACCAATTTCGGCATTTCCTGCATGTTTGCAGATTTCCTGTGTTATTTCTGGATATATTAACTAATTCAGAGATTTCCTGGATGTTTCGGGATTTTCTTAGCTATTTCGGTATAAATTCACTATTATCGGGATATCCTGGATGTGTCGCGATTTTCTGTTGTATTTCGGGAAAAATTCACTAATTTCCGGATTTCCTGGATTTTTCCGGATTTTCTGTGGTATTTCCGGATATGTTAACTAATTCAGAAATTTCCTGGATGTTTCGGGATTTTCTGTAGTATTTCAGGATAATTCCACCGCTTTCGGGATTTCCGAAATGTGTCGAGAATTTCTGACGTATTCCAAGTTAACTCCACCACTTTCGGAATTTCCCGCATTTTTCGCGTTTTTCTGACGTGTTCCGGGATAACTCTACCACATTCGGGATTTCCTGGATGTTTCGGGATTTTTATGATATTTCGGGAATAATCTACTCATTTCGGGATTCCCTGGATGTTTCGGAATTTCCGTTGTATTTCCGGATATATTAACTAATTCAGGGATTTCCTGGATGTTTCGGGATTGACTGGAAGTTTCGTGATTTCCTGACGTGTTCCGGGATAACTCTACCACTTTCGGGATTTCCTGGATGTTTCGGGAATTTCTGTGGTATATCGTGATAAATCCACCAAATTCAGAATTTCTGGATGTTTCGGGATTTTCTGACATATTCCTGGATAACTCCACCACTTTCGGGATTTCCGGGATGTTTCATGATTTTCTGACGTACTCCGGGAAAACTCCAACACTTTCGGGATTTCCTGGATGTTTCGGCTTTTCTGTTGTTTTTCGTAATAAATCCACCACTTTCGGGAATTCCGGGATGTTTCAGGATTTTCTGTCGTATTCCGGGATAATTCACCACTTTCCGGATTTCCTGGATGTTTCGGCATTTATGTTGTGTTTCGGGTTAAATCCACCACTTTTCGGCTTACCTGGATGTTTCGGGAGAGTATGACGTGCTCCGGGATAACTCCACCACTTTCGGGATTCCCTGGATATTTGAGGATTTTTATGGTATCTCGAGAAATTCTACCAATTTCGGGATTTCCTGAATGTTCGGAATTTCCGTTGTATTTCGGGATAAATCCACCAATTGCAGGAATTACCGGATGTTTCGGGATTGTTCTTTATTATTTCCGGATATATTAGATAATTGAGATTTTCCTGCATTTTTTCTGGATTTTCTGTGGTATATCCAGATATATCCACCAATTTCGGCGTTTCCAAGATGTTTCGGAATTTCCGTTGTATTTCGGATATAGCCACCAATTTCGGGAATAACCGAATGTGACGGAATATTCTGTATTATTTTCGGATATATAAACTAATTCAGGATTTCCTGGATGTTCGGGATTTTCTGAGATATTTCGGGATAAATCCACCAATTTCGGGATTTATTGGACGGTTCGGTAATTCTGTCGTATTTCGAGGTAAAACCACTAATTTCGGGAAATACCAGATGTTCGGGATATACCGTACTATTGCCGGATATTAACTAATTCAGGGATATCCTGCATCTTCCGGCATTTTCTGTGGTATATCGGGTTAAATCCACCAATTGTGGCATCTCCTGGATGTTTCGGGATTTTCTGACGTACTCTGGCATAACTCCACCACTTCGGGATTTCCGGATGTTTCAGGATTTTCTGTGGTATTTCCAGATATTTTAACAAATTCAAAGATTTCCTGCATGTTTCGGGATTTTCTGTGGTATTTCCAGATATTTTAACAAATTCAAAGATTCCTGCATGTTTCGGGATTTTCTGTAGTATTTCGGTACAACTCCACCACGTTCCTGATTTCTGGGATGTTTCAAGGATTTTTGACGTACTCCGGGAAAACTCCACCACTTTCGGATTTCCTGGATGTTTCGGCTTTTCTGTTGTTTTCCGGGATAACTCCACCAATTTCGGGATTTCCGGATGTTCAGGATTTTTTGTGGTATTACTGGAAAAATCCACCAATTTCGGGATTTCCTGAATGTTCGGTATTTCCGTTGTATATCGGGATAAAACCACCAATTTCGGAAATACCGGATGTTTCGGATTTTCTGTGGTATTTCGGGATATATTAACTATTTCAGGGATTTCCTGGATGCTTTTGGTTTTTCTGATATATCCCTGGATAAGTCCACCATTTCGGCATTTCCTGGATGTTTCGGATTTTCTGACATATCGGGATAACTCCACCACTTTCGGGATTTCTGGATGTTTCAGGATTTTCTGACGTATTCCGGGATAACTCCACCACTTTCGGGAGTTCCTGGATGTTTCGGCATTTCTCTTGTTTGTCGGGATTAATCAACAATTTCGGTATTTTCCGGACGTTTCAGAATTTCTGTTGTATTTCGGGATAAATCATCAAATTTCGGGATTTTCCGGACGTTTCAGAATTTCTGTTGTATTTCGGGATAATCCACCAATTTCGGGATGTATTGGAAGTTTCGGTAATTCTGTCGTATTTCCTGATAAAACCACCAATTTCGGAAATACCGGATGTTCGGGATATACCGTACTATTGCCGGATATATTAACTAATTCAGGGATATCCTGCATTTGTCGGCAATTTCTGTGGTATATCGGAATAAATCCACGAAATGCGGCATCTCCTGGATGTTTCGGGATTTTCTGACGTATTCCGGGATAACTCCACCACTTTCGGGATTTCCTGGATGTTTCGGGATTTCTATGGTATTTCGAGAAATTCTACCAATTTCGGGATTTCCTGAATGTTTCGGAATTTCCGTGTATTTCGGGATAAATCATCAAATTTCGGGATTTCCGGATGTTTCGGGATTTCTGTTATATTTCGGGATAAATCCACTACTTTCGGGATTTCCGGATGTTTCGGGATTTTCTGTATTATTTCCGGATATATTAGATAATTGAGGATTTTCCTGCATTTTTCTGGATTTTCTGTGGTATTTCGGGATATATTAACTATTTCAGGGATTTCCTGTATGTTTCTGGATTTCTGGTACATTTCGGGATAAATCCACCAATTCGGGATTTTCCGGACGTTTCAGAATTTCTGTTGTATTTCGGGATAAAACCACCAATTTCGGGAAATACCAGATGTTCGGGATATACCGTACTATTGCCGGATATATTAACTAATTCAGGGATTTCCTGGATGCTTTTGGTTTTTCTGATATATCCCTGGATAAGTCCACCATTTCGGCATTTCCTGGATGTTGCGGGATTTTCTGACGCATTCCGGGACCACTCCACCAATTTCGGGATTTCCTGGATGTTTCGGGATTTTCTGAGGTATTTCGGGCTAAATTCTCCAACTTCGGGAATTTACGGATGTTTCGGGATTGACTGGAAGTTTCGTGATTTCCTGACGTGTTCCGGGATAACTCCACCACTTTCGGGATTCCCTGGATATTTGAGGATTTTTATGGTATCTCGAGAAATTCTACCAATTTCGGGATTTCCTGAATGTTCGGTATTTCCGTTGTATATCGGGATAAAACCACCAATTTCGGGATTTTCCGGACGTTTCAGAATTTCTGTTGTATTTCGGGATATAGCCACCAATTTCGGGATTTCCGGATGTTTCGGGATTTTCTGACATATTCGGATAACTCCACCACTTTCGGGATTTCCGGGATGTTTCAGGATTTTCTGTGGTATTTCGGATATATTAACTAATTCAGGGATATCCTGGATGTTTCGGGATTTTCTGTGGTATTTCGAGATAAATCCACCTATTTCGGCATTTCCTGGATGTTTCGGCATTTATGTTGTGTTTCGGGTTAAATCCACCACTTTTCGGCTTACCTGGATGTTTCGGGAGAGTATGACGTGCTCCGGGATAACTCCACCACTTTCGGGATTCCCTGGATATTTGAGGATTTTTATGGTATCTCGAGAAATTCTACCAATTTCGGGATTTCCTGAATGTTTCGGAATTTCCGTTGTATTTCGGGATAAATCCACCAATTTCGGGATTTTCCGGTCTTTTCGGAAATTCTGTTGTTATTCGGGATAAAACCACCAATTGCAGGAATTACCGGATGTTTCGGGATTTTCTTTATTATTTCCGGATATATTAGATAATTGAGGATTTTCCTGCATTTTTCTGGATTTTCTGTGGTATATCCAGATATATCCACCAATTTCGGCGTTTCCAAGATGTTTCGGAATTTCCGTTGTATTTCGGGATATAGCCACCAATTTCGGGAATAACCGAATGTGACGGAATATTCTGTATTATTTTCGGATATATAAACTAATTCAGGGATTTCCTGGATGTTTCGGAATTTTCTGAGATATTTCGGGATAAATCCACCAATTTCGGGATTTATTGGACGGTTCGGTAATTCTGTCGTATTTCGAGGTAAAACCACTAATTTCAGGAAATACCAGATGTTCGGGATATACCGTACTATTGCCGGATATATTAACTAATTCAGGGATATCCTGCATCTTCCGGCATTTTCTGTGGTATATCGGGTTAAATCCACCAATTGTGGCATCTCCTGGATGTTTCGGGATTTTCTGACGTACTCTGGCATAACTCCACCACTTTGGGATTTCCGAGATGTTTCAGGATTTTCTGTGGTATTTCCAGATATTATAACAAATTCAAAGATTTCCTGCATGTTTCGGGATTTTCTGTGGTATTTCCAGATATTTTAACAAATTCAAAGATTTCCTGCATGTTTCGGGATTTTCTGTAGTATTTCGGTACAACTCCACCACGTTCCTGATTTCTGGGATGTTTCAAGGATTTTCTGACGTACTCCGGGAAAACTCCACCACTTTCGGGATTTCTTGGATGTTTCGGCTTTTCTGTTGTTTTCCGGGATAACTCCACCACTTTCGGGATTTCCGGGATGTTTCAGGATTTTTTGTGGTATTACTGGAAAAATCCACCAATTTCGGGATTCCTGAATGTTTCGGTATTTCCGTTGTATATCGGGATAAAACCACCAATTTCGGGAATTACCGGATGTTTTGGGATTTTCTGTATTATTTCCGGATATATCAACTAAATCAGGGATTTCCTGGATGCTTTTGGTTTTTCTGATATATCCCTGGATAAGTCCACCATTTCAGCATTTCCTGGATGTTTCGGGATTTTCTGACATATTCGGGATAACTCCACCACTTTCGGGATTTCCTGGATGTTTCAGGATTTTCTGACGTATTCCGGGATAACTCCACCACTTTCGGGAGTTCCTGGATGTTTCGGGATTCTCTGTGGTCTTTCGGGATAAATCCACTACTTTCGGGATTTCCTGGTTGTTTCGGGATTTTCTGTGGTATTTCGAGATAAATCCACCTATTTCGGCATTTCCTGGATGTCTCGGGATTTTCTGTGGTATTTCTGGATATATTAACTAATTCAGGGATATTCCTGGATGTTTCGGGATTGCTGTTATATTTCGGGATAAATCCACCAATTTCGGGATTTCCCGGATGTTTCGGGATTTTCTGTGGTATTTCTGGATATACTAATTATTTCAGGGATTTCCTGTATGTTTCTGGATTTCTGGTACATTTCGGGATAAATACACCAATTTCAGGATTTTCTGGATGTTTCGGGATTTTCTGAGGTATTTCGGGCTAAATTCTCCAACTTCGGGAATTTACGGATGTTTCGGGATTTTCTGTGCTATTTCGGGATAAATCCACCAATTTCGGGATTTTCCGGATGTTTTGGGCTTTTCTATGGTATTTCGGGACAAATCTACCACTTTCGGGATTTCCTAAACGTTTCGGAGTTTCTGTTGTATTTCGGGATAAAACCACCAATGTCGGGAATAACCGGATGTTTCGAAATTTACTGTTGTCTTCCAGGAAAAATCCACCAATTTCGGGATTTTCCAGATTGTTCCGGAAGTTTAATTATTTTTAGTTGTCAAAGTTATTTTTTGTTTTTGTTGATTGGCCCCAGCAGAGAGAGATGTACATAGCTCCCTTTGGCATCAGGCGTGGACATCGGAATGGAGCTGAGTTTTGCCAGCGTGCTTGTGAAGCAGTGATTCGATGTTTTTGAACGACTGGTGTCTGTTTGGAGTAGCTGTGCCGTGAATTGCCGGCCAGCTTCTTTAGAACATAACAAATAATAACAATATTTGTTTGTTTTCTTGTGCCACGGATTATGTGTGCGCATGAATGGCTTAGTGTTGCCCGTTCATCTTTTGACGGGAATTCCCGTGTTAGCGAGTGCGCATGCGTAACTCATAGTCGTCCCATTATGTTAAATATTAATTATTGACTATTAATATTTTAAATATTGAATATTAAATATTAATAGTAAATATTAAATATTAATATTAAATATATAAATTACTTAATATTAAACTTAAATATTATTAAATATTAATATTAAATATTAAATTAAAAAAATAATAATAATAATTAATAATATTAATGTTAAATGTTAATATTGTTGTGCGTGATTTCCCGCATTTGCAAGTGCGCATGCGTAGCTAATCGGTGTCTCATTTATTCTTGTAAGTGACTTCCCGCAAGTGTGATTGCGCAGGCGTAACCTGGCGTTCCCGCACTATTAATGTAAATTTCAGCCCATTCCTGCCTGCGCAAATATCATTGGCGCTCTCGTCGAGGAGGATCTCGAAAGTGGGGAACACCAACGAGTGGGGCTTCGGGTAATATATAAGCGGGCGCACCACAGATCAGTTCAGTTCTTTTTCGATTTAATTAAACAAGTGTAAAGTGTCTAGTGCCAAATAATCTATAGTGTTTTATATATAGTGTTGTTTTTCTTTTTCTTTTTCCCCCTCTCCTCCTGAAACATTTGGTGCCGTGACCAGGATAACTTAACCTGATAGGAGAGAGGAAGTGAATGTGAATCTGTGATTGTGTGACTGCAAAGGAGCTGTGTGAAATGGCTTCGGGACGACACAAGACATGGGCCGTGTCCGAATCGGAAGGCTACCGTGGAGAGAGACTGCATCCATCAGCATATTCCGGCAATGCGGCGAGCCGGAGCGACTTTTGCGAGCGTCTCTTATCCCCGGTGAGTGGTTACAATATAAGTCAACCAATTAGTCTATATACTCGTTCAGAAGCTTCAGTAGATAGTTCTTCGCGAAAAAGACATTTAATTGATGCGGCTGAGGAACGAGCTAAAGTACGTAGAGTCTTACTGCGAGAGCGGGAACTAAATTGAATTAACACTGATTGACGAGCGCTTGGCGGCCTTAAAAGAGCGACCGTATACATTATCGAGATGCGAGGGATCAGTATTGGAACGTGATTCTCGACAGTCAAGTGTCGCCCCAAATAATCGCGTACACAAGACTTCTGACTTTGCGCAGTCACATACGCGAAATTTGGGTCAACCTCGTACCTTCAGTGACGTGTCACAGTGGGTGGACGAGAGCAGGCGTCGTCGTGATTTTTGTACGGATAGGCAATCGAGGAACCCTATTGACACAGGAAATCACAGTTCAAATGTACTAGTAAATAGATTAACTGCGACAAAAGCGCTGCCAACATTCTCTGGAAACTGCCTGGAATGGTTACGATTTCGAAAATCTTACGAGTTATCGAGCGAATTAGGGGGATATTCTGATCAAGAAAATATTGCGCGACTTTATGATGCGTTAAGAGGTGATGCGAAAGAAGCGGTAGATGCCTTAATGGTAACGGCTTGCAGTGCGCGAGACATGATGGAAGTTCTGCAATTGCGATTCGGTAATTCGGATGTTATTGTAGAAAATCTTGTTAAAGATATAAAAAGACTCCCTAAACTAAATACTGCAAAGACTGATCTGATATCGTTTGCGACAAAAATTCGTAACGCAGTAGCAGCCATGCGAACCTTGAATAACGTAGGACATTTATACAATCCAGATTTAGTAAAGGAGATGATGAGAAAAATGCCGGCCGCCCTAATTTACAATTACAATGATTATGTAATGACTCGACGACAAGATGAACCGCGACTAGTAACGTTATCGGAGTTTCTATACACCGAAGCTACGAAGGCTTGCCTTGTTGGTACATCAGGTTTGATCTCAAATGCCTCACAATATACTGAAAATAACCGGCATGTGAGAGACCACTGTCCTCTTGTATCGAAACCAACGTTATTAGCGTCGGGCGATCAGGATCAGACACTTCCAACAAATGTTATGAAACCGAATAATTCCAACATACGGCCTCC
The DNA here is from genome assembly GCA_026168455.1 of Theocolax elegans. Classification (NCBI taxonomy): domain Eukaryota; kingdom Metazoa; phylum Arthropoda; class Insecta; order Hymenoptera; family Cerocephalidae; genus Theocolax; species Theocolax elegans. The sequence continues at coordinate 47,693,003 of CM047427.1, forward strand.
GAAAGCTCAAGCGTTATGTACGTTCTGCCAGCGTAATTCTCATATTGTTACTAAATGCAATGAATTTATGAACGAACCTACCTTTCGAAGGTGGCGGTGGGCAAAAAAGATAAATAAGTGTTTTAAATGTCTCTCTACTGGCCATACATCACGTAGTTGCGATGATAAGAACTGCGGTGTACGTGGTTGCAACGAACCTCATCATGAATTGCTCCACCATGCGCGAGAGGTTCCTGTCGGCAGATCGCAGAATAACAAAGGCGATCGGATAAAGGATTCGAAAAGATCCTGACTAGGAAATGAAACTACGGAGCGAGTGCTGTTGAAAGTTCTTCCAGTGAGACTAATTAGTAGCACGAACATCGCAAACACCTATGCGCTTTTGGATGAAGGTTCCACGATATCGTTACTGGATATGCATATGGCCAGAACTTTGGGGCTGCGCTGTAAGCGAACCTCTCTTAATTTGCGAGGAATAGATAGCTTAAGAAACTTTCAAGTGACCTCAGAAAAGGTGGCACTAGAGATAGAAGGAACTTTCGGAAGACACCGTCTAACTAATATTAGCGCTGTGAAGAACTTATCTTTACCTACTCAAAACATAGATAAAGATTTTATAGAGTCGCTAGCCCATTTACGCAACTTGGATTTAAAATCTCTTGATTACGCAACTCCGACAATCCTCCTCGGTCAAGACAACTGGGACCTTGCAGTTACTTGAGATATTATAGCGGCTGAAAGAAACCTTCCGGTAGCCTCTCGCACCTTATTAGGGTGGGCCGTTCATGGAATTGCTGGACGGGTTAACCCGACTCATTCATCAGTATTATTACAACAGAATTACAGACAGGAAAAAGAAATCCTTGATAGTGAAACGGAATTCCGCATGGAATGTTTGATGAAAGAGTATTTTAAACTCGATTCTTTAGGCATTACATCTTGCCCAATGAGAAATAATCAAGACATTAGGGCAAGTGAAATTTTATCGAATACTACGCGGCGAATAGTTGGCGGTTGGGAAACAGGATTGTTGTGGAGGTGCGATGATATCCAATTCCCCAACAGTCGCTGTAATGACCTTAAAAGATTAAATAGTCTTGAAAAACGGCTTGACAAAGAACCCGAATTCGCGGTGTTGTACTGTGGTGAGATGGACCGCTTAATAGAGAATGGCTTTGCGCAAAAATTGACTACAAACAATGACAAGAGCAAAGTGTGGTATTTACCACACTTCGGAGTGCGAACTCGAACAAGCCAGGCCAAATACGTCTCGTCTTCGACGCAGCCGCTAAGACACATGGAGTATCCCTGAACGACCATCTCCTTACTGGACCAGATTTGTTGTGTTCTCTCCTGGGTGTAATAATGCGATTCCGTGAAAAGGCCGTTGCAGTCAAGGGCGACATACAAGACATGTTTTTGAAGGTGCAAGTAAGAACGGACGACAGAAATGCGCAACGTTTCCTCTGGAGAGGAATGAATAGGGAAAACCGGCCTGAAGAATACGTGATGACGTCCTTAATCTTTGGAGCCAGATGTTCACCGTGTAGTGCTCTCTACGTGAAGGATAAAAATGCAGAAGAACATGGTGATACAATGCCTCACGCTGTCGGAGTACTGAAACGCCATTGTTACATGAACGACTTGCTGGCTTCCTTTGACACGGGAGAAGAGGCTTCCTCAGTTATCGCGGACGTAATAAAGATTAATAACAAAGGAGGATTTAAAATGCATTCGTGGGCAAGTAATTCTGTAAAGGCGTTGTCATCAGTATCGCCAGACCTCCGAGCAGCCGGATTAGTGGAATTTCATTTATCGGAGTCAGGCGTCTCCCAGCAGAAAACATTAGGACTCTATTGGAATACAGCCACCGATAGTTTTGGATTCGAGATCAATATTTTAAAGTTTCCTAAGGGCGTACTGTCCGGAAAAATTAGACCTACTAAAAGGGAGTTTTTGCGATACATTATGTCGATATTTGATCCGATTGGGTTTTTATCTCCGATATTAATTCAGGCAAAGATCATTATGCAGGCTATATGGATTAGTGGAATTCCTTGGGATGCACCTTTGGCAGATCCGGAATTTGCACTTTGGAAGGCATGGCTGAAAGACCTAACAAAGGTTAATCGTTGCTCAGTTCCAAGGTGGTATGGATTAACCCCCTCCGCTACTCCACGGGTAGAACTTCATTTATTCTGCGACGCCAGTTCCAAGGCGTATGCAACGGTAGCGAATTGTAAGTCATAACGGTACAGTGATTACTAGCTTTATAGCTAGCAAGAGTCGCGTCTCTCCGCTCAGACCGATGTCTATTCCAAGGCTGGAACTACAGGCAGCTCTGCTTGCTTACAGACTGGCGAAAACGATTATAACAGAACACGAATGTGACATTTGGCGTAGAGTTTATTGGACCGATTCGCGGATGGTATTGTGTTGGATACAAGCTGAAGGACGGTCGTATCAAACCTTCGTGCCTAACAGACTCTTTGAAATAGGCGAATCAACATTAAAAACGGAATGGCGTTGGGTTCCGTCAAAGGAAAATCCAGCCGACCACGCCACTAAGAGAACCGGAATATCCCTCAATCGTAATTCCAATTGGTTTTGTGGCCCGAAATTTCTGAGCAAGGTTGAAGAAAATTGGCCAAAACAAGATGAACTCTCGGAGTCACAGAATGCGACGCTCGGTAATATTGAAAAATTAAAGGCTTGTCTAAATCTAGTAAATCAAGATATAAGTAACCCGATCTTACCTGACCAGGCAAGGTTCTCTGTTTGGAATCGATTACTATACAGCACGGCGAGGGTATTTTTAGCAGGGATGAAATGGAAAACGTATAAAAGAAATGGTTGTCCCCCCAAGGAGACAGTTGAATATAGCCTTGCTAAAGATCATCTCCGTAAAGCCGAAAATGCGTGGATTATGGAGATCCAACAACGAAGTTTCCCGGACGACATTCTTGCGCTAAAAAACGGAAAACCTTTGAGCAAAGGCAGCCGGATAGTGAGCTTAACACCCGCCCTAGACGAACAAGGCATTCTACGAGTACAAGGAAGGGTTAGAGACCTTGCATCAGCAACGTTAAACTATGACCCGATTATTTTAGATGGAAGACATCGAGCTACACGATTGTTGATAAGCCACTATCATGTTCAAGCTTTACACGGCAGTGAAAATACGGTGATTAATGAACTGCGCCAAATTTACTGGATCACCGGGCTCAGGAATGCATTAAAATCAGTCATAGCTAATTGTCAAATGTGTCGACTATTGAGAGGAAAGCCACGACCACATATAATGGCAAATTTACCAGAAGGGAGATTAGCTTATAGATTACGTCCATTCTCGCATTGTGGAGTGGACTACTTTGGACCTATCACGGTCACAGTGGGTCGACGACATGAAAAACGCTGGGTGGCGCTCTTTACGTGCCTTACCACAAGAGCTATCCACATTGAAGTTGCTCACAGCCTAAGTACGGACTCCGCTATTATGGCCCTCCGTCGAATGTCGGCGAGGCGAGGTCAACCTCTAGTCGTGTATTCAGATAATGGCACTAATTTTAGAGGAGCGCACGTTGAGCTTCGCGAAACGCTTGCTAAACTGGATTGTGAAACTCAAAAGGAGTTTGCCTTGAGTAGAGGCATAGATTGGCGCTTCAATCCTCCTTCAGCGCCCCACATGGGAGGGGTTTGGGAACGTCTGGTAAGATCAGTGAAGACGGGACTGAATGTAGTCTTGAAAGAGCGCGCGCCTAAGGATGAGGTATTAAATACCTTATTGACGGAGGTGGAACACATAGTAAATTCTCGCCCACTGGTTAACGTTTCGTTAGATACGCGCGACGGCAAGGCTCTCACCCCTAACCATTTCCTTCTGGGTACTTCTTCAGGAAAAATTGTGCTAGAAAGAATTCCAAAAAGTCAAACTTGCCTGCGCAAACAGTGGCAACTGGCGCAGACGATTGCGGATTCATTTTGAAAAAGGTAGCTCAAAGAGTATATCCTAACTATTATGCCCAGGAAGAAGTGGTGTAAACCCGAAGAGGCGCTGAAAGTAGGTAACATGGTATTGCTAGTTGACTACCACGCCGTCAGAAATGAGTGGAAAAGGGGCATAATAAAGGAAGTATTCCCAGGGTCAGATGGTCAAATTCGGGTTGTTAGAGTGTCGACATCCACCGGCAGCCTAATTAGACCAGTCACTCGACTCATTAAATTTACTTCCTCAAAAGAAGTACAAGGTCAATAGTCCTTGTACGGGGGGGAGGATTGTTCCGGAAGTCTAATTATTTTTAGTTGTCAAAGTTATTTTTTGTTTTTCTTGATTGCCCCCCGCAAAGGAAGAGGGACATAGCTCCCTTTGGCATCGGGCGTGGACATCGGAATCGAGTTGAGTTTTACCAGCGCGCTTGTGAAGCAGCGATTCGATGTTTTTGAACGACTGGTGTCTGTTTGGAGTAGCTGTGCCGTGAATTGCCGGCCAGCTTCTTTAGAACATAACAAATAATAACAATATTTGTTTGATTTCTTGGGCCACGGATTATGTGTGCGCATGAATGGCTTGGCGTTGCCCGTTCATCTTTTGGCGGGAATTCCCGTGTTAGCGAGTGCGCATGAGTAACTCATAGTCGTCCCATTATGATAAATATTAATTATTGACTATTAATATTTAAATATTGAATATTAAATATTAATATTAAATATTAAAAATTAATATTAAATATTAAATATTAATATTAAATATTAATATTAAATATTAAATATTAAATTAAAATAATAATAATAATAATAATTAATAATATTAATGTTAAATGTTAATATTGTTGTGCGTGATTACCCGCGTCCGCAAGTGCGCATGCGTAGCTAATCCGTGTCTCATTTATTCTTGCAAGTGACTTCCCGCGAGTGTGATTGCGCAGGCGTAACCTGGCGTTCCCGCACTATTAAATGTAAATTACAGCCCATTCCTGCCTGCGCAAATATCATTGGCGCTCTCTTCGAGGAGGATCTCGAAAGTGGGGAACACCAACGAGTGGGGCTTCGGGTAAAATATAAGCGGGCGCACCATAGATCAGTTCAGTTCTTTTTCGATTTAATTAAACAAGTGTAAAGTGTCTAGTGCCAATAAATCTATAGTATTTATATATAGTGTTGTTTTTCTTTTTTTTTTTCCCCCTCTTCTCCTGAAACACAGATGTTTCGGGATTTTCTGTGGTATTTCGGGACAAATCCACCAATTTCGGGATTTTCCGGATGATTCGGGATTTTCTGTGGCATTCCGGGATAAATCTACCAATTTCGGCATTTCCCGGATGTTTCAGGATTTTCTGTGGTATTCGGGATAAATCCACCAATTTCGGGATTTTCCGGATGATTCGGGATTTTCTGTGGTATTCGGGATAAATCCACCAATTTCGGCATTTTCTGGATGTTTCGGGATTTTCTGAATGTTCGGAATTTTCTGTTGTATTTCGGGATAAAACACAATTTCGGGATTTTCTGTGGGTTTTCTGTGGTATTTCGGGACAAATCCACCAATTTCGGGATTTTCCGGATGATTCGGGATTTTCTGTGGCATTCCGGGATAAATCTACCAATTTCGGCATTTCCCGGATGTTTCAGGATTTGTGACGTATTCCGGCATAACTCTACCACTTTCGGGATTTCCTGGATAATTCAGGATTTCCTGTAGTATTTCGGGAAAAATCCACCAAATTCGGTATTTCCTGCATGTTTCGCGATTTCCTGTGTTTTTTCTGGATATGTTAAGTCCTTCAGAGATTTCCTGGATGTTTCGGAATTTTCATAGGTATGCCGGGATTTCCCGAATGTTTCAGGATTTTCTGAGTATTCCTGGAAATATCCACTAATTTCGGGAATTCCTGAATGTTTCGGAATTTCCGTTGTATTTCAATCTACAATTTCGGGATTTTCCGGATGTTTCGGGATTTTCTGTGGTATTTCGGGATAAATCCACCAATTTCGAGAATTTCCGGATGTTTCGGAATTTCCGTTGTATTTCGGGATAAAACAACAATTTCGGGATTCTCCGGATGTTTCGGGATTTTCAGTCGTATTTCGGGATAAATCCACCACTTTCGGGAATATTCGGATGTTTTGGGATTTTCTGTGGTATTTCGGGATAAGTCCACCAATTTCGGGATATTCCGGATGTTTCGGGATTTTTTATGGTATTTCGGGAAAAATTCACCACTTTCCGGATTTCCTTGAAGTTTCGGAATTTCTAATGTATTTCGGGATAAAACCACCAATGTTGGGAATAACCTGATGTTTCGGAATTTTCTGTTGTATTCCTGGAATAATCCACCAATTTCGGGATTTTCTGAATGTTCGGAATTTCTGTTGTATTTCGGGATAAAACCACAAATTACGGGAATCGCCGGATGTTTCGGGACATTCCGTATTATTTCCGGATATAATAACTTATTCAGGGATTTCCTGGATTATTCGGGATTTCTGTTATATTTCGGGATAAATCCAGCAATTTCGGGATTTTAGGATGTTTCGGGATTTTCTGTGGTATTTCGGGATAAATCCACCAATTTCCTGCATTTCCTGGATGTTTCGCAATTTTCTGACGTGTTCCGGGATAACTCCTCGCCATTCGGGATTTCCTGGGTGTTTCGGGATTTTCTGACATATTCCAGGATAACTCCACCACTTTCGGGATTTCCTGGATGTTTCGGGATTTTCTTAGGTATTCCAGGATAAATCCACTAATTTCGCCATTTCCTGAATGTTTCGTGATTTTCTGTGGGATTTCGGGATAAATCCACCAATTTCGGGATAAATCCACCAATTTCGGCATTTTCTGGATGTTTCGGGATTTTCTGACGTATTCCGGGATATCTCCACCACTTTCGGGATTTTTCGGATGTTTCTGGATTTTCTGACGTATCCGGGATATCTCCACCACTTTCGGGATTTCTTGGATTTTTCAGGATTTTCTATGGTATTTCCGGATATATTAACTAATTCATAGATTTCCTGGATATGTCGCAATTACTGTTGTATTCCGGGATAAATTCACTAATTTCGGCATTTCCTGTATGTTTCGAGATTATCTGACGTGTTCTGGGATAACTCTACATCTTTTCGGGTTTCTTGGATGTTTCGGGATTTTCCGTGGTATATCTGGAAAAATCCAACAATTTCGGAGTTTCCTGGATATTTCGTGATTTTCTGACGTAGTCCGGGATAACTCCACCATTTTCGGGATTTCCTGCATGTTTCGGGATTTTCTGACGTGTTCCGGGATAACTTTACCTCTTTTCGAATTTCCTGGATGTGTCGGGATTTTCCGTGGTATACCTGGAACAATCCACCAATTTCGGCATTTCCTGGACCTTTCGGGATTTTCTGAGATATTCCAGGATAAATTCACTAATTTCGGTATTTCCTACATGTTTCGAGATTTTCTGTGGAATATCGGGTACATCCACAAATGTCGGCATTTCCCTGAAGCTTCAATATTTTCTGACGTATTCCGGGATTACTCTACCACTTTCGGGAATTCCTGGATGTTTCGGTATTTTCTGTGGTATTTCGGGACAAATCCACCAATTTGGGGATTTTCCGGATGATTCGGGATTTTCTGTAGCATTCCGGGATAAATCTACCAATTTCGGCATTTCCCGGATGTTTCAGGATTTGTGACGTATACCGGGATAACTCTACCACTTTCGGGATTTTCTGAGATATTCCAGGATAAATTCACTAATTTCGGTATTTCCTACATGTTTCGGGTTTTTTTGTGGAATATCGGGAACATCCACAAATGTCGGCATTTCCCTGAAGCTTCAATATTTTCTGACGTATTCCGGGATTACTCTACCACTTTCGGGAATACCTGGATGTTTCGGTATTTTCTGTGGTATTTCGGGAAAAATCCACCAAATTCGGTATTTCCTGCATGTTTCGCGATTTCCTGTGTTTTTTCTGGATATGTTAACTCCTTCAGAGATTTCCTGGATGTTTCGGAATTTTCTTAGGTATGCCGGGATTTCCCGAATGTTTTCCTGAGTATTCCTGGAAATATCCACTAAATTCGGGAATTCCTGAATGTTTCGGAATTTCCGTTGTATTTCAATCTACAATTTCGGGATTTTCCGGATGTTTCGGGATTTTCTGTGGTATTTCGGGATAAATCCACCAATTTCGAGAATTTCCGGATGTTTCGGAATTTCCGTTGTATTTCGGGATAAAACAACAATTTCGGGATTCTGCGGATGTTTCCGGAATTTCAGTCGTATTTCGGGATAAATTCACCAATTTCGGGAATATCCGGATGTTTTGTGATTTTCTGTGGTATTTCGGGATAAGTCCACCAATTTCGGGATTTTCCAGATGTTTCGGGATTTTCTATGGTATTTCGGGACAAATCCTCCACTTTCGGGATTTCCTAGACGTTTCGGAATTTCTGTTGTTGTTTAGTATTGTATATTCTCTTTTTTTTTGTTTAGGAATTTCAGGATAGATCAGCAATTTGCTGATTAGGATAATATAATAACTTAGTGATTCATAAAGAAAATTAGCACTTTAATATCACTATAATTACACTTTTGCTTTTTTTCATATTAGATAACGTTAAATTAATTTAGTTTATTTTAAGCGTTCGTTAACAATTCGTTCTGGCACCCGTAAATTTTTGAACAACAAGACCGTGATCGACATTGACGGTTCGATTCTATCACACTGATAGCTAATTACGAAAACGGTCGTAAGTAAAGTAGAAATATACAGCGCGTAGAGCGCGACGCGTGTTGCTGTCGAAATAACTTACACGAGTTTAAACGTATAAGCGCGCTAAATTTAAATTTTTATTTGAATACATATTTGTGCCCTTTTCTTTTAAATTAAATTATATTACAAGAAAGTTGATTCCTTAACAGTTGTATTTCAGGATAAAACCACATATTTCGGGAATCGCCGGATGTTCCGGGATATTCCGTATTATTTCCGGATATATTAACTTATTCAGGGATTTCCTGGATGTTTCGGGATTTCTGTTATATTTCGGGATAAATCCACCTATTTCGGGATTTTCAGGATGTTTCGGGATTTTTTGTGGCATTTCGGGATAAATCCACCACTTTCGGGATTTCTTGGATGATTCGGGATTTCCGTTGTATTTCGGGATAAAACAACAATTTCAGGATTTTCCGGATGTTTCGGGATTTTCAGTGGTATTTCGATATAAATCCACCAATTTCGGGATTTTCGAGATGTTTCGGGATTTCCTGTGGTATTTCGGGATAAGTCCACCAATTTCGGGATTTTCCGGATGATTAGGGATTTTCTATGGTATTTCGGGACAAATCCGCCAATTTCGGGAATTTCCGGATGTTTCGGAATTTCCGTTGTATTTCGGGATAAAACAACAATTTCAGGATTTTCCGGATGTTTCGGGATTTTTAGTGGTATTTCGGGATAAATCCACCAATTTCGGGATTTTCGAGATGTTTCGGGATTTCTGTTATATTTCGGGATAAATCCACCAATTTCGGGATTTTCAGGATGTTTCGGGATTTTTTGTGGCATTTCGGGATAAATCCACCACTTTCGGGATTTCTAGGATGATTCGGGATTTCCGTTGTATTTCGGGATAAAACAACAATTTCAGGATTTTCCGGATGTTTCGGGATTTTTAGTGGTATTTCGGGATAAATCCACCAATTTCGGGCTTTTCGAGATGTTTCGGGATTTCCTGTGGTATTTAGGGATAAGTCCACCAATTTCGGGATTTTCCGGATGATTAGGGATTTTCTATGGTATTTCGGGACAAATCCGCCAATTTCGGGAATTTCCGGATGTTTCGGAATTTCCGTTGTATTTCGGGATAAAACAACAATTTCAGGATTTTCCGGATGTTTCGGGATTTTTAGTGGTATTTCGGGATAAATCCACCAATTTCGGGATTTTCGAGATGTTTCGGGATTTCTGTTATATTTCGGGATAAATCCACCAATTTCGGGATTTTCAGGATGTTTCGGGATTTTTTGTGGCATTTCGGGATAAATCCACCACTTTCGGGATTTCTAGGATGATTCGGGATTTCCGTTGTATTTCGGGATAAAACAACAATTTCAGGATTTTCCGGATGTTTCGGGATTTTTAGTGGTATTTCGGGATAAATCCACCAATTTCGGGCTTTTCGAGATGTTTCGGGATTTTCTGTGGCATTTCGGGATAAATCCACCAATTTCGGGAATTTCCGGATGTTTCGGGATTTCTTTTATATTTCGGGATAAATACACCAATTTCGGGATTTTCTGAATGTTTCGGAATTTCTGTTGAATTTCGGGATAAAACCACAAATTTCGGGAATCGCCGGATGTATCGGGATATTCCGTATTATTTCCGGATATATTAACTTATTTCGGGATTTTCCGGATGTTTCGGGATTTTCAGTGGTATTTTGGGATAAATCCACCAGTTTCGGGAATATACGGATGTTTTGGGATTTTCTGTGGTAATTCGGGATAAGTCCACCAATTTCGGGCTTTTCCGGATGTTTCAGGATTTTCTATGGTATTTCGGGACAAATCCACCACTTTCGGGATTTCCTAGACGTTTCGGAATTTCTGTTGTATTTCGGGATAAACCACCAATGTGGGGAATAACCTGATGTTTCGGAATTTTCTATCATTTAAATTTTTATTTGAATACATATTTGTGCCCTTTTCTTTTAAATTAAATTATATTACAAGAAAGTTGATTCCTTAACAGTTGTATTCCTGGATAAAACCACAAATTTCGGGAATCGCCGGATATTTCGGGATATTCCGTATTATTTCCGGATATATTAACTTATTCAGGGATTCCCTGGATGTTTCGGGATTTCTGTTATATTTCGGGATAAATCCACCAATTTCGGGATTTTAAGATGTTTCGGGATTTTCTGTGGTATTGCGGGATAAATCCACCACATTGGTGTTTTCCTGGATGTTTCGGGATTTTCTTAGGTATTCTAGGATAAATACACCAATTTTGCCATTTCCTGAATGTTTCGTGATATTCTGTGGTATTTCGGGATAAATCCACCAATTTCGGCATTTCCTTGATGTTTCGGGATTTTCTGACGTATCCCGTGATAACTCCACCACTTTCGGGATTTCCCGGATGATTCGGGATTTTCTGACGTATTCCAGGATAACTGCACCCATTTTGGGATTTCCTGGATGATTCGGGATTTTCTGTTGTATGTCGAGATAAATCCACCACATTCGGGATATCCTGGATGTTTCGGGATTTTCTTAGGTATTCTAGAATAAATCCACCAATTTCGCCATTTCCTGAATGATTCGTGATTTTTCTGTGGTATTTCGGGGTAAATCAACCAATTTCGGCGTTTCCTGGATGTTTCGGGATTTTCTGACGCATTCCGGGATAAATACAAATTTTCGGGATTTCCTTTATGATTCGGGATGTTTGTGGTATTGCGGGAAAAATGAACCACTTTCCGGATTTCCTGGAAGTGTTCGGGATTTTCTGACGTATTCCAGGATAACTCCACCCATTTGGGATTTCCGGGATGATTCGGGATTTTCCTGTTGTATGGTCGAGATAAATCACACAATTCGGGATAATCCTGGATGTTTCGGGATTGTCTGTAGGTATTCTAGAATAAATCCACCAATTTCGCCATTTCCTGAAATGATTCGTGATTTCGGTGGTAATTTCGGGGTAAATCACCAATTTCGTGCGTTCCTAGGATGGTTCGGGATTTTCTGACGTATCCCGGGATAACTCCACCACTTCCGTGATTTCCGGATGTTTCAGGATTGTCAGTGGTATTTTGGGATAAATCCACCAGTTTCGGGAATATACGGATGTTTTGGGATTTTCTGTGGTAATTCGGGATATAGTCCACCAATTTCGGGCTTTTCCGGATGTTTCCAGGATTTTCTATGGTATTTCGGGACAAATCCACCACATTTCGGGATTTCCTAGACGTTCGGAATTTCTGTTGTATTTCGGGATAAAACCACCAATGTGGGGAATAACCTGATGTTTCGGAATTTTCTATCATTAAATTTTTATTTGAATACATATTTGTGCCCTTTTCTTTAAATTAAATTATATTACAAGAAAGTGATTCCTTAACAGTTGTATTCCTGGAATAAAACCACAAATTTCGGGAATCGCCGGATATTTCGGGATATTCCGTATTATTTCCGGATATATTAACTTTATTCAGGGATTCCCTGGATGTTTCGGGATTTCTGTATATTTCGGGATAAATCCACCATTTCGGGATTTTAAGATGTTTCGGGATTTTCTGTGGTATTGCGGGATAAATCCACCACATTGGTGTTTTCCCTGGATGTTTCGGGATTTTCTTAGGTATTCTAGGATAAATACACCAATTTTGCCATTTCCTGAATGTTTCGTGATATTCTGTGGTATTTCGGGATAAATCCACCAATTTCGGCATTTCCTTGATATTTCGGGATTTTCTGACGTATCCCGTGATAACTCCACCACTTTCGGGATTTTCCCGGATGAGTTCGGGATTTTCTGACGTATTCAGGATAACTGCACCCCTTTTGGTATTTCCTGACTGTTTCAGAATTTCTGTAGTATTTCGAGATAAAACCAACAATTTCGGGAATTACCGGATGTTTCAGGATATTCTGTATTATTGCCGGATAATTAACTAATTCAGGGATTTCCTCGATGTTTCGGGATTTTCTGACGCATTCCGGGATAAATACAAATTTTCGGGATTTCCTTTATGATTCGGGATGTTTGTGGTATTTCGGGGAAAAATGAACCACTTTCGGGATTTTCCTGAAGTTTCGGGATTTTCTGACGTATTCCAGGATAACTCCACCCATTTTGGGATTTCCTGGATGATTCGGGATTTTCTGTTGTATGTCGAGATAAATCCACCACATTCGGGATATCCTGGATGTTTCGGGATTTTCTTAGGTATTCTAGAATAACTCCACCAATTTCGCATTTCCTGAATGATTCGTGATTTTCTGTGGTATTTCGGGGTAAATCCACCAATTTCGGCGTTTCCTAGATGTTCGGGATTTTCTGCACGTATCCCGGGATAACTCCACACTTTCGGGATTTTCCCGGATGTTTCAGGGATTTTTCAGTGGTATTTGGGGATAAATCCACCAGTTCGGGAATATACGGATGTTTTGGGATTTTCTGTGGTAATTCGGGATAAGTCCACCAATTTCGGGCTTTTTCCGGATGTTTCAGGATTTTCTATGGTATTTCGGGACAAATCCACCACTTTCGGGATTTCCTAGACGTTTCGGAATTTCTGTTGTATTTCGGGATAAACCACCAATGTGGGGAATAACCTGATGTTTCGGAATTTTCTATCATTTAAATTTTTATTGAATACATATTTGTGCCCTTTTTCTTTTAAATTAAATTATATTACAAGAAAGTTGATTCCTTAACAGTTGTATTCCTGGATAAAACCACAAATTTCGGGAATCGCCGGATATTCGGGATATTCCGTATTATTTCCGGATTATATTAACTATTCAGGATTCCCTGGATGTTTCGGGATTTCTGTTATATTTCGGGATAAATCCACCAATTTCGGGATTTTAAGATGTTTCGGGATTTTCTGTGGTATGCGGGATAAATCCACCACATTGGTGTTTTCTGGATGTTTCGGGATTTTCTTAGGTATTCTGGATAAATACACCAATTTTGCCATTTCCTGAATGTTCGTGATATTCTGTGGTTATTTCGGGCTAAATCCACCACTTTCGGCATTTCCTTGATGTTTCGGGATTTTCTGACGTATCCCGTGATAACTCCACCACTTTCGGATTTCCCGGATGATTCGGGATTTTCTGACGTATTCCAGGATAACTGCACCCCTTTTGGTATTTCCTGACTGTTTCAGAATTTCTGTAGTATTTCGAGATAAAACCAACAATTTCGGGAATTACCGGATGTTCGTGATTTTCTGTGGTATTTCGGGGTAAATCAACCAATTTCGGCGTTTCTGGATGTTTCGGGATTTTCTGACGCATTCCGGGATAAATACAAATTTTCGGGATTTCCTTTATGATTCGGGATGTTTGTGGTATTTCGGGAAAAATGAACCACTTTCGGGATTTCCTGGAAGTTTCGGGATTTTCTGACGTATTCCAGGATAACTCCACCCATTTTGGGATTTCCCGGATGATTCGGGATTTTCTGTTGTATGTCGAGATAAATCCACCACATTCGGGATATCCTGGATGTTTCGGGATTTTCTTAGGTATTCTAGAATAAATCCACCAATTTCGCCATTTCCTGAATGATTCGTGATTTTCTGTGGTATTTCGGGGTAAATCAACCAATTTCGGCGTTTCCTGGATGTTTCGGGATTTTCTGACGTATCCCGGGATAACTCCACCACTTTCGGGATTTCCCGGATGTTTCAGGATTTTCTGACGTATTCCAGGATAACTCCACCCCTTTTGGGATTTCCTGAATGTTTCGGAATTTCTGTGGTATTTCTGGAAAAATCTACCAATTCCGGGATTTTCTGAATGTTTCGAAATTTCCGTTGTATTTCGGGGTAAAACCACCAATTTCGGGAATTACCGGATGTTTCGGGATTTTCTGTATTATTTCCGGATATATCAACTAATTCAGGGATTTCCTGGATGTTTCGGGATTTTCCGTGGTATATCTGGAAAAATCCTCCAATTTCGGAGTTTCCTGGATATTTCGTGATTTTCTGACGTAGTCCGGGATATCTCCACCACTTTCGGGATTTCCCGGATACTTCAGGATATTCTGACATATTCCGGGATAACTCCACCACTTTCGGGATTTCCTGCATGTTACGAGAGTTTCTGTTGTATGTCGAGATAAATCCACCATATTCGGGATTATCCGGATGTTTCAGGATTTTCTGACGTATTTCGGGATAACTCCACCACTTTCGGGATTTGCCGGATGATTCGGGATTTTCTGTTGTATGTCGAGATAAATACACTATTTTCGGGATTTTCCGGATGTTTCGGGATTTTCTGACGTATTCCGGGATAACTCCACCCCTTTCGGGATTTCCTGGAAGATTCGGGATTTTTGTGGTATTTCGGGATAAATCCATCAATTTCGGGAATAATTGGATGTTTCGGGATATTCTGTATTATTTCCGGATATATTCACTAATTCAGGGATTTCGTGGATGTTTCGGGATTTTCTGTATTATTTCCGGTTATATTAGCTAATTCACGAATTTCGTGGATGTTTCGGAATTTCTGTGGTATTCCTGGAAAAATCCACCAATTCCGGGTTTCCTGAAAGTTTCCGGAATTTCCGTTGTATTTCGGGGTAAAACCACCAATTTCGGGAATTACCGGATGTTTCGGGATTTTCTGTATTATTTCCGGATATATCAACTAATTCGGGATTTCTGGATTTTTCGGGATTTTCTGAGATATTCCAGGATAAATTTACTAATTTCGGTATTTCCTGCATGTTTCGAGATTTTCTGTGGAATATCGGGTACATCCACCAATTTCGGCATTTCCCTGATGCTTCAAGATTTTCTGACGTATTCCGGGATTACTCTACCACTTTCGGGAATTCCTGGATGTTTCGAGATTTTCTGTGGAATATCGGGATACATCCACCACTTTTGGGATTTCCCGGATGCTTCAGGATTTTCAGACGTATTCTGGGATATCTCCACCACTTCCGGGATTTACTGCATGTATCGAGATTTTCTGTGGAATATCGGGATACAACCACCAATTTCGGGAATTACCGGATTTTCGGATATTCTGTATTATTTCCGTTATATTAACTAATTCAGAAATTTACTGGTTGCTACGGGATTTTCTGAGATATTTTGGGATAAATTAACGAGTTTCGAGATTTCCTGGATGTTTCGGAATTTCTGTGGTATTCCTGGAAAAATCCACCAATTCCGGGTTTTCCTGCAAGTTTCCGGAATTTCCGTTGTATTTCGGGGTAAAACCACCAGTTTTGCGAATTACCGGATGTTTCGGGATTTTCTGTATTATTTCAGGATATATCAACTAATTCAGAGATTTCCTCGATTTTTCGGGTATTCTGATATATTCCAGGATCAATTCACTAATTTCGGTTATTCCTGCATGTTTCGAGATTTTCTGTGGAATATCGGGTACATCCACCAATTTCGGCATATCCTGGATAGTTCGGGGTTTCTGACGTATTCCGGGACAACTCCACCACTTTCGTGATTTCCTGGATGTTTCGAGTTTTTTGGGCTATTTCAGGAAAAATCCACCAATTTCGGAATTTCCTGGATGTTTCGGGATATTCTGACGTTTTCCGGGATAACTCTGCCACTTTCGGGATTTCCTGCATTGTCGAGATTTTCGTGGAATATCGGGATACAACCACCAATTTCGGGAATTACCGGATGTTTCGGATATTCTGTATTATTTACGTTATATTAACTAATTCAGAAATTTACTGGTGTTACGGGATTTTCTGAGATATTTTGGGATAAATTAACTAGTTTCGAGATTTCCTGGATGTTTCGGAATTTCTGTGGTATTCCTGGAAAAATCCACCAATTCCGGGTTTTCCTGCAAGTTTCCGGAATTTCCGTTGTATTTCGGGGTAAAAACCACCAGTTTTGCGAATTACCGGATGTTCGGGATTTCTGTATTATTTCAGGATATATCAACTTAATTCAGAGATTTCCCTCGATTTTTCGGGTATTCTGATATATTCCAGGATAAATTCACTAATTTCGGTTATTCCTGCATGTTTCGAGATTTTCTGTGGAATATCGGGTACATCCACCAATTTCGGCATATCCTGGATGGTTCGGGGTTTCTGACGTATTCCGGGACAACTCCACCACTTTCGTGATTTCCTGGATGTTTCGGGTTTTTTTGGCTATTTCAGGAAAAATCCACCAATTTCGGAATTTCCTGGATGTTTCGGGATATTCTGACGTTTTCCGGGATAACTCTGCCACTTTCGGGATTTCCTGCATGTTTCGAGATTTTCTGTGGAATATCGGGATACAACCACCAATTTCGGGAATTACCGGATGTTTCGGATATTCTGTATTATTTACGTTATATTAACTAATTCAGAAATTTACTGGTTGTTACGGGATTTTCTGAGATATTTTGGGATAAATTAACTAGTTTCGGGATTTCCTGGATGTTTCGAAATATTCTGTGGTATTCCTGGAAAAATCCACCAATTCCGGGTTTTCCTGCAAGTTTCCGGAATTTCCGTTGTATTTCGGGGTAAAACCACCAGTCTTGCGAATTACCGGATGTTTCGGGATTTTCTGTATTATTTCAGGATATATCAACTAATTCAGAGATTTCCTCGATTTTTCGGGTATTCTGATATATTCCAGGATAAATTCACTAATTTCGGTTATTCCTGCATGTTTCGAGATTTTCTGTGGAATATCGGGTACATCCACCAATTTCGGCATATCCTGGATGGTTCGGGATTTTCTGACGTATTCCGGGACAACTCCACCACTTTCGTGATTTCCTGGATGTTTCGGGTTCTTTTTGCTATTTCAGGAAAAATCCACCAATTTCGGGATTTCCTGGATGTTTCGGGATATTCTGACGTTTTCCGGGATAACTCTGCCAATTTCGGGATTTCCTGCATGTTTCGAGATTTTCTGTGGAATATCGGGATACATCCACCACTTTCGGGATATCCCGGATGTTTCAGAATTTTCTGACGTATTCCGGGATATCTCCACCACTTTCGGGATTTCCTGGATGTTTAGGAATTTGTGGTATTTCGGGTTAATGCCACCAATTTTGGTAATTACCGGATGTTTCGGGATATTCTGTATTATTGACGGATATATTAACTAATTCAGGGATTTCCTGGATGTTTCGGGATTTTCTGAGTTATTTTGGGATAACTAAACTAGTTTTGGAATTCCCTGGATGTTTCGGAATTTCTGAGCTATTCCTGGAAAATTCCACCAATGCCGGGTTTTCCTTACAGTTTCGGAATTTCCATTGTATTTCGGGATAAAACGACCAATTTCGGTAATTACCGGATGCTTTAGGATTTTCTGACGTATGCCGGCATAACTCCATCCCTTTCGTAATTTCCTGGATGATTCGGAATTTTCTTAGGTATTCCAGGATAAATCCACCTATTTCGCCATTTCCCGAATGTTTCGGGATTTTCTGATGTACTCCGCGATAACTCCACCATTTGCGGGATTTCCTTCATGTTTCGGGATTTTCTGACGTATTCCGGGATAACTCGACCACCTTCGGGATTTTGTGGTATTTCGGGACTAAATCCAACAATTTCGGCATTTCCTGGACGTTTCGGGATTTTCTCACGTATTCGGGATAACTCCACCACTGTCGGTATTTCCCGGATGCTTCAGGATTTTCTGATGTATTCCGGGATTACTTTACCACTTTCGGGAATTCCTGGATGTTTCATGATTTTCTGTGGTATTTCGGGATAAATCTACCGATTTCGGCATTTCCTGGATGCTTCGGGATATTCTGACGTATTCCGGGATAACTCCTCCCTTTCTCGGGATTTCTTGAATGATTCGGAATTTTTGTGGTATTTCGGGAATAATCCACCAATTTCGGAATTTCCGTTGTTATTCAGGATAAAACCATCAATTTCGGCAATTAACGGATGTTTCGGGATTTTCTGTATCATTTCGGATATATATTCGGGATATTCTGTATTATTGACGGATATATTAACTAATTCAGGGATTTCCTGGATTTTTCGGGATTTTCTGAGATATTCCAGGATAAATTCACTAATTTCGGTATTTCTTGCATGTTTCGAGATTTTCTGTGGAATATCGAGTACGTCCACCAATTTCTGCAATTCCTGGATGCTTCAGGATTTTCTGACATATTCCGGGATTACTCTACCACTTTCGGGAATTCCCGGATGCTTCAGGATTTTCTGACGTATTCCGGGATAACTCTACCAATTTCGGGATTTCCTGGATGTTACGGGATGTTATGAGGTATTTTTTGCGGGTTTTCCTTAAAGTGTCGGAATTTTCGTAGTATTTCCGGATAAAACAACCTATTTCGGGAATTACAGGATGTGACGGGACTTTCTGTATTTTTTCCGGATATATCAACTAATTCAGGGCGTTTCCTGGATATTTTTCTAGATTATCTGCCGTATTCCGGGATAACTCCACCCTTTTCGGGATTTCCTGGATGATTTGGGATTTTTGTGGTATTTCGGGATGAAACCATCAATTTCGGGAATACCGGATGTTTCGGGATATTCTGTACTATTTCCGAATATATTAACTAATTCAGGGGTTTCGTGGATGTTTCGGGATTTCCTGTATTATTTCCGGATAAATTAGCTCATTCAGGGATTTCCTGCATATTTCAGGATTTTCTGTGGTATATCAGGATAAACCCACCATTTGCGGAATTTCCTGGATGTTTTGGGATTTTCAAAGGTAATCCAGGATAACACCACCCATTTCGGGATTTCCTGGATGTTTCGAGATTTTCAGACGTATTCCGGGATAACTCCACCCTTTTCGGGATTTGCTGAGATATTCCAGGATAAATTCACTAATTTCGGTATTGCCTGCATGTTGCGAGATGTTCTGTGGAATATCGAGATACATCCAATTTTTCGGGAATTCCCGGATGCTTCAGGATTTTCTGACTTTATCGGGACAACTCCACCACTTTCGTGATTTCCTGGATGTTTCGGGATATTCTGACGTATTCCGGGATAACTCCACCACTTTCGTGACTTCCTGGATGTTTCGTGATTTTCTGTAGAATTCCTGGTTAAATTCACCAATATCGGGATTTCCCGTATGTTTCGGAATTTCCGTTATATTTCGGGATAAAACCATCAATTTCGGGAATTACCGGATGTTTCGGGATTTTCTGTATTATTTCCGGATATATCAGCTAATTCAGGGATTTCCTGGATTTTTCGGGATTTGCTGAGATATTCCAGCATAAATTCACTAATTTCGGTATTGCCTGCATGTTTCGATATTTTCTGCAGAATATCGGGTACATCGACCAATATTGGCATTTCCCGGATGCTTCAGGATTTTCTGACGTATACCGGAATTACTCTACTACTTTCGGGATTTTCTGGATGTTTCGGAATTTCCGTTGTATTCGGGATAAAATCACCAATTTCGGGTATTATCGTATGTGACGGGATTTTCTGTATTATTTCCGGATATATAACTAATTCAGGGATTTCCCTGGATGTTCCGGGCTTTTCTGAGTATTACAGGATAACTCACCACTTTCGGGATTTCCGGATGCTTTAGGATTTTCTGACGTATTCTGCGATAACTCTACCACTTTCGGGATTTTCCTGGATGTATCGGGATTTTCACTGTATTTCGGGATAAAATCCACCAATTTCAGCATTTACTGATGTGTCGAGATTTTTTTGACGTGTTCCGGGATAGCTCTAACACCTTCGGGATTTCCTGGATGTTTCGGGATTTTCTGTGGAATTCGGAATAAATCCACCAATCCCGGCATTTTTAGGATGTTTCTCGATTTTCTGTGTTATTTCTGGATATATTAATTGATTCAGAGATTTCCTGGACGTTTCGGAATTTTCTTAGGTATTCCGGGATAACTCAACCATTTACGGCATTTCCTGGATGTTTCGGGATTCTCTTACGTATTCCGGGATAACTCCACCAATATCGGGATTTTCTGAATGTTTCGGAATTTCCGTTGTTATTTCTGGATATATTAACTCATTCAGAGATTTCCTAGATGTTTCGGGATTTCTTGAGGTATTCCGGGATACATTTCACTTATTTCGGCATTTCCTGAAAGTTTCGAGATTATCTGACGTATGCCGTTTTATCTCCACCACTTTCGTGATTTCCTGGATGTTTCGGAATTTTCTGTGATATACCTGGAAAAATCCACCAATATCGGGATTTCCCGAATGTTTCGGAATTTCCGTTATATTTTGGGATAATGCCACCAATTTCGGGAATACCGGATGTTTCGGGATATTCTGTATTATTGCCGGATATATTAACTAATTCAGGGATTTATTGGATGATACGGGATTTTCTGAGGTATTTCGAGAAAATTCCACCACTTTCGGGATTTCTTGGATGTTACGGGATTTTCTAACATATTCCAGAATAACTCCACACCTTTTGGGATTTCCTGGATGATTCGGGATTTTTGTGGTATTCGAGAAAAATCCACCAATTTCGGGATTTCCTGAATGCTCCGGAATTTTTGTTGTATTTCGGAATAAAACCACCAATTTCGGGAATTACCGGATGTTTCGGGATATTCTGTATTATTTCCGGATAATTAGCTAATTCAGGGATTTCCTGGATATTTCGGGTTTTTCTGACGTATTCCGGGATAACAACACCAATTTCAGGATTTCTCGGATTATTCAGGATTATCTATGGTATTTCCGGATATATTAACAAATTCAGAAATTTCCTGGATATGTCGGAATTACTGTTGTATTCCGGGATAAATTCACTAATTTCGGCATTTCCTGAATGTTTCGAGATTATCTGACGTGTTCCGGGATAACTCTACCTCTTTCCGGATGTCCTGGATGTTTCGGTATTTTGTGGTATTTCGGGATAAATCCAACAATTTCGGCATTTCCTGGACGTTTCAGGATTTTCAGACGTATTCCGGGACAACTCCACCAGTTTCGGGATTTCCTGGATGTTTCAGGATTTTCTGACGTATTCCGCGATAACTCTACCACTATCGGGATTTCCTGGATGTTTCGAGATTTTCTGTAGTATTTCGGGATAAATCCACCAATTTCAGCATTTCCTGGATGTGTCTTGATTTTTTGACGTGTTCCGGGATAACTCTACCACTTTCGGGATTTCCTGGATTTTTCAGGATTTTCTGCGGTATTTCCGGATGTATTAACTAATATAGAGATTTCCTGCATATGTCGAAATTTCTGCTGTATTTCGGGATCAATCCACCAATTCCGGGATTTCCTAGACGTTTTGGAATTTTTGTTGTATTTCGGAATGAATTCACTATTTTCCGGATTTCCGAATGTTTCGGGATTTTCTGTCGTTTTCCGGGAAAAATCCACCAATTTCGGTATTTCCAGGATGTTTTTCGAGTTTCTGTGTTATTTCTAGATGTATTAATTCATTCAGAGATTTCCTGGACGTTTCGGAATTTTCTTAGGTATTCCGGGATAACTCTACCACTTTCGGGATTTCCTGGATGTATCGGGATTTTCACTGGTATTTCGGGATAAATCCACCAATTTCAGCATTTCCTGGATGTGTCGAGATTTTTTGACGTGTTCCGGGATAGCTCTAACACCTTCGGGATTTCCTGGATGTTTCGGGATTTTCTGTGGAATTTCGGAATAAATCCACCAATCCCGGCATTTTTAGGATGTTTCTCGATTTTCTGTGTTATTTCTGGATATATTAATTGATTCAGAGATTTCCTGGACGTTTCGGAATTTTCTTAGGTATTCCGGGATAACTCAACCATTTACGGCATTTCCTGGATGTTTCGGGATTCTCTTACGTATTCCGGGATAACTCCACCAATATCGGGATTTTCTGAATGTTTCGGAATTTCCGTTGTTATTTCTGGATATATTAACTCATTCAGAGATTTCCTAGATGTTTCGGGATTTCTTGAGGTATTCCGGGATACATTCACTTATTTCGGCATTTCCTGAAAGTTTCGAGATTATCTGACGTATGCCGTTTATCTCCACCACTTTCGTGATTTCCTGGATGTTTCGGGATATTCTGACGTATTCCGGGATAACTCCACCACTTTCGTGATTTCCTGGATGTTTCGTGATTTTCTGTAGAATTCCTGGTTAAATTCACCAATATCGGGATTTCCCGTATGTTTCGGAATTTCCGTTATATTTCGGGATAAAACCATCAATTTTCGGGAATTACCGGATGTTTCGGGATTTTCTGTATTATTTCCGGATATATCAGCTAATTCAGGGATTTCCTGGATTTTTCGGGATTTGCTGAGATATTCCAGCATAAATTCACTAATTTCGGTATTGCCTGCATGTTTCGATATTTTCTGCAGAATATCGGGTACATCGACCAATATCGGCATTTCCCGGATGCTTCAGGATTTTCTGACGTATACCGGAATTACTCTACTACTTTCGGGATTTTCTGGATGTTTCGGAATTTCCGTTGTATTTCGGGATAAAACCACCAATTTCGGGTATTACCGTATGTGACGGGATTTTCTGTATTATTTCCGGATATATCAACTAATTCAGGGATTTCCTGGATGTTTCGGGATTTTCTGACGTATTACAGGATAACTCCACCACTTTCGGGATTTCCCGGATGCTTTAGGATTTTCTGACGTATTCCGCGATAACTCTACCACTTTCGGGATTTCCTGGATGTATCGGGATTTTCACTGGTATTTCGGGATAAATCCACCAATTTCAGCATTTCCTGGATGTGTCGAGATTTTTTGACGTGTTCCGGGATAGCTCTACCACCTTCGGGATTTCCTGGATGTTTCGGGATTTTCTGTGGAATTTCGGAATAAATCCACCAATCCCGGCATTTTTAGGATGTTTCTCGATTTTCTATGTTATTTCTGGATATATTAATTGATTCAGAGATTTCCTGGACGTTTCGGAATTTTCTTAGGTATTCCGGGATAACTCAACCATTTACGGCATTTCCTGGATGTTTCGGGATTCTCTTACGTATTCCGGGATAACTCCACCAATATCGGGATTTTCTGAATGTTTCGGAATTTCCGTTGTTATTTCTGGATATATTAACTCATTCAGAGATTTCCTAGATGTTTCGGGATTTCTTGAGGTATTCCGGGATACATTCACTTATTTCGGCATTTCCTGAAAGTTTCGAGATTATCTGACGTATGCCGTTTTATCTCCACCACTTTCGTGATTTCCTGGATGTTTCGGGATATTCTGACGTATTCCGGGATAACTCCACCACTTTCGTGATTTCCTGGATGTTTCGTGATTTTCTGTAGAATTCCTGGTTAAATTCACCAATATCGGGATTTCCCGTATGTTTCGGAATTTCCGTTATATTTCGGGATAAAACCATCAATTTCGGGAATTACCGGATGTTTCGGGATTTTCTGTATTATTTCCGGATATATCAGCTAATTCAGGGATTTCCTGGATTTTTCGGGATTTGCTGAGATATTCCAGCATAAATTCACTAATTTCGGTATTGCCTGCATGTTTCGATATTTTCTGCAGAATATCGGGTACATCGACCAATATTGGCATTTCCCGGATTCTTCAGGATTTCTGACGTATACCGGAATTACTCTACTACTTTCGGATTTTCTGGATGTTTCGGAATTTCCGTTGTATTTCGGGATAAAACCACCAATTTCGGGTATTACCGTATGTGACGGGATATTTCTGTATTATTTCCGGATATATCAACTAATTCAGGGATTTCCTGGATGTTTCGGGATTTCTGACGTATTACAGGATAACTCCACCACTTTCGGGATTTCCCGGATGCTTTAGGATTTTCTGACGTATTCCGCGATAACTCTACCACTTTCGGGATTTCCTGGATGTATCGGGATTTTCACTGGTATTTCGGGATAAATCCACCAATTTCAGCATTTCCTGGATGTGTCGAGATTTTTTGACGTGTTCCGGATAGCTCTAACACCTTCGGATTTCCTGGATGTTCGGGATTTCTGTGGAATTTCGGAATAAATCCACCAATCCCGGCATTTTTAGGATGTTTCTCGATTTTCTGTGTTATTTCTGGATATATTAATTGATTCAGAGATTTCCTGGACGTTTCGGAATTTTCTTAGGTATTCCGGGATAACTCAACCATTTACGGCATTTCCTGGATGTTTCGGGATTCTCTTACGTATTCCGGGATAACTCCACCAATATCGGGATTTTCTGAATGTTTCGGAATTTCCGTTGTTATTTCTGGATATATTAACTCATTCAGAGATTTCCTAGATGTTTCGGGATTTCTTGAGGTATTCCGGGATACATTCACTTATTTCGGCATTTCCTGAAAG
The DNA here is from genome assembly GCA_026168455.1 of Theocolax elegans. Lineage (NCBI taxonomy): Eukaryota > Metazoa > Arthropoda > Insecta > Hymenoptera > Cerocephalidae > Theocolax > Theocolax elegans. Next base: position 47,718,058 of record CM047427.1, read on the forward strand.
TTTCGAGATTATCTGACGTATGCCGTTTTATCTCCACCACTTTCGTGATTTCCTGGATGTTTCGGAATTTTCTGTGATATACCTTGGAAAAATCCCCAATATCAGGATTTCCCGAATGTTTCGGAATTTCCGTTATATTTTCGGAATAAAACCACCAATTTCGGGAATTACCGGATGTTTCGGGATATTCTGTATTATTTCCGGATAATTAGCTAATTCAGGGATTTCCTGGATATTTCGGGTTTTTCTGACGTATTCCGGGATAACAACACCAATTTCAGGATTTCTCGGATTTTTCAGGATTATCTATGGTATTTCCGGATATATTAACAAATTCAGAAATTTCCTGGATATGTCGGAATTACTGTTGTATTCCGGGATAAAGTCACTAATTTCGGCATTTCCTGAATGTTTCGAGATTATCTGACGTGTTCCGGGATAACTCTACCTCTTTCCGGATGTCCTGGATGTTCGGTATTTTGTGTGATTCGGGATAAATCCAACAATTTCGGCATTTCCTGGACGTTTCAGGATTTTCAGACGTATTCCGGGACAACTCCACCAGTTTCGGGATTTCCTGGATGTTTCAGGATTTTCTGACGTATTCCGCGATAACTCTACCACTATCGGGATTTCCTGGATGTTTCGAGATTTTCTGTAGTATTTCGGGATAAATCCACCAATTTCAGCATTTCCTGGATGTGTCTTGATTTTTTGACGTGTTCCGGGATAACTCTACCACTTTCGGGATTTGCTGGATTTTTCAGGATTTCTGCGGTATTTCCGGATGTATTAACTAATACAGAGATTTCCTGTATATGTCGAATTTCTGCTGTATTTCGGGATCAATCCACCAATTCCGGGATTTCCTAGACGTTTTGGAATTTTTGTTGTATTTCGGAATGAATTCACTATTTTCCGGATTTCCGAATGTTTCGGGATTTTCTGTCGTTTTCCGGGAAAAATCCACCAATTTCGGTATTTCCAGGATGGTTTTTCGAGTTTCTGTGTTATTTCTAGATGTATTAATTCATTCAGAGATTTCCTGGACGTTTCGGAATTTCTTAGGTATTCCGGATAACACCACCAATTTCGGCATTTCCTGGATGTTTCGGCATTCTCTTACGTATTCCGGGATAACTCCACCTTATCGGGATTTACTGGATTTTTCAGGATTTCCTGCGGTATTTCCGGATATATTAACAAATACAGAGATTTCCTGGATATGTCGAAATTTCTGTTGTATTTCCGGATCAATCCACCAATTCCGGGATTTCCTAGACGTTTTGGAATTTTGTTGTATTTCCGGATAAATTCACTATTTTCCGGTTTTCCGGATGTTTCGGGATTTTCTGTATATTTCCAGGAAAAATCCACCATTTCGGCATTTCCTGCATGTTTTGGGATTTTCCTGTGTTATTTCCGGATAATTAACTAATTCAGGGATGTCCTGGATGTGTCGAGATTATCTACGTATTCAGGGATAACTCCACTCCCTTCGGGATTTCCTGGGTGTTTCGGGATTTTCTGACATATTCCAGGATAACTCAACCTCTTTCGGGATTTCCCGGATGTTTCAGGATTTTCTGACGTATTCCGCGATAACTCTACCACTTTCGGGAATTTCCTGGATGTTTCGAGATTTTACTGTAGTATTTCGGGATAAATTCACCAATTTCAGCATTTCCTGGATGTGTCTTGATTTTTTGACGTGTTCCGGGATAACTCTACCACTTTCGGGATTTCCTGGATTTTTCAGGATTTTCTGCGGTATTTCCGGATATATTAACTAATACAGAGAATTCCTGGATATGTCGAAAGTTTCTGCTGTATTTCGGGATCAATTCACCAATTCCGGGATTTCCTAGACGTTTTGGAATTTTTGTTGTATTTCGGATGAAATTCACTATTTTACGGATTTCCGATGTTTCGGGATTTTCTGTCGTTTTCCGGGAAAAATCCACCAATTCGGTATTTCCAGGATGTTTCTCGAGTTTCTGTGTTATTTCTAGATGTATTAAATTCATTCAGAGATTTCCTGGACGTTTCGGAATTTTCTTAGGTATTCCGGGATAACTCCACCAATTTCGGCATTTCCTGGATGTTTCGGGATTCTCTTACGTATTCCGGGATAACTCCACCACTATTCGGGATTTACTGGATTTTCAGGATTTTCTGCAGGTATTTCCGGATATATTAACTAATACAGAGATTCCTGGATATGTCGAATATTTCTGCTTGTATTTCGGATCAATCCACCAATTCTGGGATTTCCTAGACGTTTCGGGAATTTTTGTTGTATTTCGGGAATGAAATTCACTATTTTACGGATTTCCGAATGTTTCGGGAATTTCTGTCGTTTTCCAGGGAAAAAATCCACCAATTTCCGGTATTTCCAGGATGCTTTTCGAGTTTCTGTGTTATTTCTAGATGTATTAATTCATTCAGAGATTTCCTGGACGTTTCGGAATTTTCTTAGGTATTCCGGGATAACTCCACCAATTTCGGCATTTCCTGGATGTTTCGGGCATTCTCTTACGTATTCCGGGATAACTCCTACCACTTTCGGGATTTACTGGATTTTTCAGGATTTCTGGCGGTATTTCCGGATTATATTAACTAATACAGAGAATTTCCTGATTATGTCGAAATTTCTGCTGTATTTCGGGAGCAATCCACCAATTCCGGGATTCCTAGACGTTTTGGAATTTTTGTTGTATTTCGGAATGAATTCACTATTTTCTGGATTTCCGAATGTTTCGGGATTTTCTGTCGTTTTCCGGGAAAAATCCACCAATTTCGGTATTTCCAGGATGTTTTTCGAGTTTCTGTGTTATTTCTAGATGTATTAATTCATTCAGAGATTTCCTGGACGTTTCGGAATTTTCTTAGGTATTCCGGATAACTCCACCAATTTCGGCATTTCCTGGATGTTCGGCATTCTTACGTATTCCGGGATAACTCCACCACTATCGGGATTTACTTGATTTTTCAGGATTTCCTGCGGTATTTCCGGATATATTAACAAATACAGAGATTTCCTGGATATGTCGAAATTTCTGTTGTATTTCCGGATCAATCCACCAATTCCGGGATTTCCTAGACGTTTTGGAATTTTTGTTGTATTTCCGGATAAATTCACTATTTTCCGGTTTTCCGGATGTTTCGGGATTTTCTGTATATTTCCAGGAAAAATCCACCAATGTCGGCATTTCCTGCATGTTTTGGGATTTTCTGTGTTATTTCCGGATAATTAACTAATTCAGGGATTTCCTGGATGTTTCGAGATTATCTAACGTATTCAGGGATAACTCCACCCCCTTCGGGATTTCCTGGGTGTTTCGGGATTTTCTGACATATTCCAGGATAACTCAACCACTTTCGGGATTTCCCGGATGTTTCAGGATTTTCTGACGTATTCCGCGAAAACTCTACCACTTTCGGGATTTCCTGGATGTTTCGAGATTTACTGTAGTATTTCGGGATAAATCCACCAATTTCAGCATTTCCTGGATGTGTCTTGATTTTTTGACGTGTTCCGGGATAACTCTACCACTTTCGGGATTTGCTGGATTTTTCAGGATTTTCTGCGGTATTTCCGGATATATTAACTAATACAGAGATTTCCTGTATATGTCGTAGTTTCTGCTGTATTTCGGGATCAATCCACCAATTCCGGGATTTCCTAGACGTTTTGGAATTTTTGTTGTATTTCGGGATAAATTCACTATTTTACGGATTTCCGAATGTTTCGGGATTTTCTGTCGTTTTCCGGAAAAATCCACCAATTCCGGCATTTCCAGGATGTTTTTCGAGTTTCTGTGTTATTTCTAGATGTATTAATTCATTCAGAGATTTCCTGGACGTTTCGGAATTTTCTTAGGTATTCCGGGATAACTCCACCAATTTCGGCATTTCCTGGATGTTTCGGCATTCTCTTACGTATTCGGGATAATCCACCACTCGGGATTTACTGGATTTTTCAGGATTTTCTGCGGTATTTCCGGATATATTAACTAATACAGAGAATTCCTGGATATGTCGAAATTTCTGCTGTATTTCGGGATCAATCCACCAATTCTGGGATTTCCTAGACGTTTTGGAATTTTTGTTGTATTTCGGGATAAATTCACTATTTTACGGATTTCCGAATGTTTCGGGATTTTCTGTCGTTTTCCGGCAAAAATCCACCAATTCCGGCATTTCCAGGATGTTTTTCGAGTTTCTGTGTTATTTCTAGATGTATTAATTCATTCAGAGATTTCCTGGACGTTTCGGAATTTTCTTAGGTATTCCGGATAACTCCACCAATTTCGGCATTTCCTGGATGTTTCGGCATTCTCTTACGTATTCTGGGATAAATCCACCACTTTCGGGATTTACTGGATTTTTCAGGATTTCATGCAGTATTTCCGGATATATTAACTAATACAGAGAATTCCTGGATATGTCGAAATTTCTGCTGTATTTCGGGATCAATTCACCAATTCCGGGATTTCCTAGACGTTTTGGAATTTTTGTTGTATTTCGGGATAAATTCACTATTTTACGGATTTCCGAATGTTTCGGGATTTTCTGTCGTTTTCCGGGAAAAATCCACCAATTCCGGCATTTCCAGGATGTTTCTCGATTTTCTGTGTTATTTCTAGATGTATTAATTCATTCAGAGATTTCCTGGACGTTTCGGAATTTTCTTAGGTATTCCGGGATAACTCCACCAATTTCGGCATTTCCTGGATGTTTCGGGATTCTCTTACGTATTCCGGGATAACTCCACCACTTTCGGGATTTACTGGATTTTTCAGGATTTCCTGCGGTATTTCCGGATTTATTAACTAATACAGAGATTTCCTGGATATGTCGAAATTTCTGTTTTGTATTTCCGGATCAATCCACCAATTCCGGGATTTCCTAGACGTTTTGGAATTTTTGTTGTATTTCCGGATAAATTCACTATTTTCCGGTTTTCCGGATGTTTCGGGATTTTCTGTATATTTCCAGAAAAATCCACCAATTTCGGCATTTCCTGCATGTTTTGGGATTTCCTTTGTTATTTCCGGATAATTAACTAATTCAGGGATGTCCTGGATGTGTCGAGATTATCTGACGTATTCAGGGATAACTCCACTCCCTTCGGGATTTCCTGGGTGTTTCGGGATTTTCTGACATTTCCAGGATACTCACCTCTTTCGGGATTTCCGGATGTTTCAGGATTTTCTGACGTATTCCGCGATAACTCTACCACTTTCGAATTTCCTGGATGTTTCGAGATTTTCTGTAGTATTTCGGGATAAATTCACCATTTCAGCATTTCCTGGATGTGTCTTGATTTTTTGACGTGTTCCGGGATAACTCTACCACTTTCGGATTTCCTGGATTTTTCAGGATTTTCTGCGGTATTTCCGGATATATTAACTAATACAGAGATTCCCTGGATATGTCGAAATTTCTGCTGTATTTCGGGATCAATCACCAATTCCGGGATTTCCTAGAGACGTTTTGGATTTTTGTTGTATTCGGGATAAATTCACTATTTTCCCGGTTTCCGAATGTTTCTCGGGATTTTCTGTTCTGTCTTTCCGGGAAAAATCCACCAATTTCGGTATTTCCAGGATGTTTTTTCCGAGTTTCGTGTTATTTCTAGATGTTTAATCATTCAGAGATTTCCTGGACGTTCGGAATTTTCTTAGGTATTCCGGGATAACTCCACCAATTTCGGCATTTCCTGGATGTTTCGCATTCTCTTACGTATTCGGGATAACTCCACACTATCGGGATTTACTGGATTTTTCAGGATTTCCGGCGGTATTCCGGATATATTAACAAAACAGAGATTTCCTGGATATGTCGAAATTTCTGTTGTATTTCCGGATCAATCCCCCAATTTCCGGATTTCCTAGACGTTTTGGAATTTTTGTTTATATTTCCGGATAAATTCACTATTTTTCCGGTTTTCCGGATTTTCGTGATTTTCTGTATATTTCCAGGAAAAATCCACCATTTTCGGCATTCCTGCATGTTTTGGGATTTCCTTTGTTATTTCCGGATAATTAACTAATTCAGGCGTTCCTGGATGTGTCGAGATTATCTGACGTATTCAGGATAACTCACACCTCCTTCGGGATTTCCTGGGTGTTTCGGATTTTCTGACATATTCCAGGATAACTCAACCTCTTTCGGATTTCCGGATGTTTCAGGATTTTCTGACGTATTCCGCATAACTCTACCACTTTCGGATTTCCTGATGTTTCGAGATTTTCTGTAGTATTTCGGATAAATTCACCAATTTCAGCATTCCTGGATGTGTCTATTTGTTTGACGTGTTTTCGGGATAACTCTACACTTTTCGGGATTCCTGATTTTCAGGATTTTCTGCGGTATTTCCGGATATTCTACTACAGAGATTCCTGATGTCGAATTTCTGCTGTTATTTCGGGATCAATTCACCAATCCGGGATTTCCTACGTTTTGGGAATTTGTTGTTGTATTCGGGATAAATTCACTATTTTCGATTTCCGAATGTTCGGGATTTTCTGTCGTTTTCGGGAAACTCCACCAATTCCGGCATTTCCAGGATGTTCTCGATTTTCTTGTTTTTCTAGATGTTTAATTCATTCAGAGATTTCCTGAGACGTTTTCGGAATTTTCTTAGGTATTCCGATAACTCCACCAATTTCGGCATTTCCTGGATGTTTCGGATTCTCTTACGTATGTCCGGGATAACTCCACCACTTTCGGGATTTACTTGATTTTTCAGGATTTTCTGCAGTATTTCCGGATATATTAACTAATACGAGATTTCCTGGATATGTCGATATTTCTGTTGTATTTCCGGATCAATCCACCAATTCCGGGATTTCCTAGACGTTTTCGGGATTTTTGTGGTATTTCGGAATAGATTCACTATTTTCCGGATTTCCGAGTTTCGGGATTTTTCGTCGTTTTCCGGGAAAAATCCACCAATTTCGGTATTTCCAGGATGTTTTTCGAGTTCTGTGTATTTCTAGATGTATTATCATTCAGAGATTTCCTGACGTTTCGGAATTTTCTAGATATCCGGGATAACTCCACCAATTTCGCATTTCCTGGATGTTCGGGCATTCTCTTACGTATTCCGGGATAACTCTACCACTTTCGGGATTTCCTGGATTTTTCAGGATTTTCTGCGGTATTTCCCGATATATAACTAATACAGAGAATTCCTGGATATGTCGAAATTTCTGCTGTATTTCGGGATCAATTCACCAATTCCGGATTCCTAGACGTTTTGGAATTTTTGTTGTATTTCGGGATAAATTCACCTATTTTACGGATTTCCGAATGTTTCGGGATTTTCTGTCGTTTTCCGGGAAAAATCCACCAATTCCGGCATTTCCAGGATGTTTCTCGATTTTCTGTGTTTCTAGATGTATTAATTCATTCAGAGATTTCTGGACGTTCGGAATTTTCTTAGGTATTCCGGGATAACTCACAATTTCGGCATTTCCTGGATGTTTCGGCATTCTCTTACGTATTCCGGGATAACTCCACCACTATCGGGATTTACTGGATTTTTCAGATTTCCTGCGTTTTTCCGGATATATTAACAAATACGAGATTTCTGGATATTTCGAAATTTCTGTGTATTCCCGGATCAATCCACCAATCCGGGATTCCTAGGATTTCGGGATTTTCTGACGTATTCCGGGACAACTCCACCAGTTTCGGGATTTCCTGGATGTTTCAGGATTTTCTGACGTATTCCGCGTAACTCTACCACTTTCGGGATTTCTGGATGTTTCGAGATTTTCTGTAGTATTTCGGGATAAATCCACAATTTCAGCATTCCTGGATGTGTCTTGATTTTGACGTGTTCCGGGATTTCCACTTTGGGATTTGCTGGATTTTTCAGGATTTTCTGCGGTATTTCCGGATATATTAACTAATACAGAGATTTCCTGTTATGTCGTAGTTCCTGCTGTATTTCGGGAGCAATCCCAATTCCGGGATTCCTAGACGTTTTGGATTTTTGTGTATTTCGGAATGAATTACATTTTCGAGTTCCGAATGTTTCGGATTTCTGTCGTTTTCCGGGAAAAATCCACCAATTTCGGTATTTCCAGGATGTTTTTCGAGTTTCTGTGTTATTTCTAGATGTATTTTCATTCAGAGATTTCCTGGACGTTTCGGAATTTTCTTAGGTATTCCGGATAACTCCACCAATTTCGGCATTTCCTGGATGTTTCGGCATTCTCTACGTTTCCGGGATAACTCCACCACTATCGGGATTTACTTGATTTTTCAGGATTTCCTGCGGTATTCCGGATATATTAACAAATACAGAGATTCCTGGATATGTCGAAATTTCTGTTGATTTCCGGATCAATCCACCAATTCCGGGATTTCCTAGACGTTTTGGAATTTTTGTTGTATTTCCGGATAAATTCACTATTTTCCGGTTTTCCGGATGTTTCGGGATTTTCTGTATATTTCCAGGAAAAATCCACCAATGTCGGCATTTCCTGCATGTTTTGGGATTTTCTGTGTTATTTCCGGATATTAACTAATTTAGGGATTTCCTGGATGTTTCGAGATTATCTAACGTATCAGGGATAACTCCACCCCCTTCGGATTTCCTGGTGTTTCGGGATTTTCTGACATATTCCAGGATAACTCAAACCACTTTCGGGATTTCCGGATGTTTCAGGATTTTCTGACGTATTCCGCGAAAACTCTACCACTTTCGGGATTTCCTGGATGTTTCGAGATTTACTGTAGTATTTCGGGATAAATCCACCAATTTCAGCATTTCCTGGATGTGTCTTGATTTTTTGACGTGTTCCGGGAGAACTCTACCACTTCGGATTTGCTGGATTTTTCAGGATTTTCTGCGGTATTTCCGGATATATTAACTAATACAGAGATTTCCTGTATATGTCGTAGTTTTGCTGTATTTCGGGATCAATCCACCAATCCGGATTTCCTAGACGTTTTGGAATTTTTGTTGTATTCGGGATAAATTCACTATTTTCGGATTTCCGAATGTTCGGGATTTTCTGTCGTTTTCCGGCAAAAATCCACCAATTCCGGCATTTCCAGGATGTTTTTCGAGTTTCTGTGTTATTTCTAGATGTATTAATTCATTCAGAGATTTCCTGGACGTTTCGAATTTTCTTAGGTATTCCGGGATAACTCCACCAATTTCGGCATTTCCTGGATGTTTCGGCATTCTCTTACGTATTCGGGATAAATCCACCACTTCGGATTTACTGATTTTTCAGGATTTCATGCAGTATTTCCGGATATTAACTAATACAGAGAATTCCTGGATATGTCGAAATTCTGCTGTATTTCGGGATCAATTCACCAATTCCGGGATTTCCTAGACGTTTTGGAATTTTTGTTGTATTTCGGGATAAATTCACTATTTTACGGATTTCCGAATGTTTCGGGATTTTCTGTCGTTTTCCGGGAAAAATCCACCAATTCCGGCATTTCCAGGATGTTTCTCGATTTTCTGTGTTTTCTAGATGTATTAATTCATTCAGAGATTTCCTGGACGTTTCGGATTTTCTTAGGTATTCCGGGATAACTCCACCAATTCGGCATTTCCTGGATGTTTCGGGATTCTCTTACGTATTCCGGGATAACTCCACCACTTTCGGGATTACTGGATTTTTCAGGATTTCCTGCGGTATTTCCGGATTTATTAACTAATACAGAGATTTCCTGATTTGTCGAAATTTCTGCTGTATTTCGGGATCAATCCACCAATTCCGGGATTTCCTAGACGTTTTGGAATTTTTGTTGTATTTCGGGATAAATTCACTATTTTACGGATTTCCGAATGTTTCGGGATTTTCTGTCGTTTTCCGGGAAAAGTCCACCAATTCCGGCATATCCAGGATGTTTCTCGATTTTCTGTGTTACTTCTAGATGTATTAATTCATTCAGAGATTTCCTGGACATTTCGGAATATTCTTAGGTATTCCGGGATAACTCCACCAATTTCGGCATTTCCTGGATGTTTCGGCATTCTCTTACTATTCCGGGATAACTCCACCTCGGGATTTACTGGATTTTTCAGGATTTCCTGCGGTATTTCCGGATATATAACTAATCAGAGATTTCCTGGATATGTCGAAATTTCTGTTGTATTCCGGATCAATCCACCAATTCCGGGATTTCCTAGACGTTTTGGAATTTTTGTTGTATTTCCGGATAAATTCACTATTTTCCGGATTTCCGGATGTTTCGGGATTTTCTGTCGTTTTCCGGGAAAAGTCCACCAATTCCGGCATATCCAGGATGTTTCTCGATTTTCTGTGTTACTTCTAGATGTATTAATTCATTCAGAGATTTCCTGGACATTTCGGAATATTCTTAGGTATTCCGGGATAACTCCACCAATTTCGGCATTTCCTGGATGTTTCGGCATTCTCTTACGTATTCCAGGATAACTCCACCACTATCGGGATTTACTGGATTTTTCAGGATTTACTGCGGTATTTCCGGATATATTAACTAATCAGAGATTTCCTGGATATGTCGAAATTTCTGTTGTATTTCCGGATCAATCCACCAATTCCGGGATTTCCTAGACGTTTTGGAATTTTTGTTGTATTTCCGGATAAATTCACTATTTTCCGGATTTCCGGATGTTTCGGGATTTTCTGTATATTTCCAGGAAAAATCCGCCAATTTCGGCATTTCCTGCATGTTTTGGGATTTCCTGTGTTATTTCTGGATATATATTTTATATATTTTATATATTTTTTGTTGTATTTCCGGATAAATTCACTATTTTCCGGATTTCCTTGATGTTTCGGGATTTTCAGAGGTATCGCGGGATAAATCCACCAATTTCGGCATTTCCTGGGTGTTTCGGGATTTTCTGACATATTCCAGTATAACACCACCACCTTCGGGATTTCGCAGATGCTTCAGGATTTTCTGACGTATTCCGGGATAACCCTACCACTTTCGGGATTTCCTGGATGTTTCGGGAATTTCTGTGGTATTTCGGGATGAGTCCACCAATTCCGGCATGTTTCGGAATTTTCTTAGGTATTCCGGGATAACTCTACAAATTTCGACATTTCCTAGATGTATTGGGATTTCCTGCGTTATATCCGGATAATTAACTAATTCAGGGATTTCGTGCATGTTTCGGAATTTTCTGTGGTATATCAGGATAAACCCACCATTTTCGGCATTTCCTGGATGTTTCGGGATTTTTAGAGGTAATCCGGGATAATTCCACCACTTTCGGGATTTCCTGGATGTTTCTGGAATTCTGACGTATTCCGGGATTACTCTAATACTTTCGGGATTTCCTGGATGCTTCGGAATTTCCGTAATATTTCGGGATAAAACCACCAAATTCTGGAATTACTGGATGTTTCCGGATATTCTGTATTATTTCTGGATATATTAACTAATTCAGAGATTTCCTGGATGTTTCGGTATTTTCTGTGGTATTTCGGGATAAATCCACCTATTTCGGCATTTCCTGGATGTTTCGGGATTTTCTGAGGTATTTTTGGATAAATTAACTAATTTCAGGATTTTCCGGATGATTGGGGATTTTCTGTAGTATTTCGGGACAAATCCAACGATTTTGGCATTTCCCGCATGCTTCAGGATTTTCTGACGTATTCCGGGATTACTCTAATACTTTTGGGAATTCCTGGATGTTTCGGGATTTTCTGTGGTATTTCGGGATATTCTGTGGTATTTCGGGATAATTCCACCAATTTCGGCATTTCCAGGATGTTTCGCGATTTTCTGTGGTATTTCTGGATATAATAACTCATTCAGAGATTTCCTGAATGTTTCGGGATTTTCTGACTTATTCCGGGACAACTCAACCCCTTTCGGGATTTCCTGGATGGTTCGGGATTTTTTGTGGTATTCCGGTTAAATTCACCAATATCGGGATTTCCCGTATGTTTCGGAATTTCCGTTATATTTCGGGATAAAACCATCAATTTCGGGAATTACCGGATGTTTCGGGATTTTCTGTATTATTTCCGGATATCAGCTAATTCAGGATTTCCTGGATTTTTCGGATTTGCTGAGATATTCCAGCATAAATTCACTAATTTCGGTATTGCCTGCATGTTTCGATATTTTCTGCAGAATATCGGGTACATCGACCAATATTGGCATTTCCCGGATTCTTCAGGATTTTCTGACGATACCGGAATTACTCTACTACTTTCGGGATTTTCTGGATGTTTCGGAATTTCCGTTGTATTTCGGGATAAAACCAAAAATTTCGGGAATTACCGGATGCTTTAGGATTTTCTGACGTATTCCGCGATAACTCTACCACTTTCGGGATTTCCTGGATGTATCGGGATTTTCACTGGTATTTCGGGATAATCACCAATTCAGCATTTCCTGGATGTCGAGATTTTTGACGTGTTCCGGGATAGCTCTAACACCTTCGGATTTCCTGGATGTTTCGGGATTTTCTGTGGAATTTCGGATAAATCCACCAATCCCGGCATTTTTAGGATTTTCTCGATTTTCTGTGTTATTTCTGGATATATTAATTGATTCAGAGATTTCCTGGACGTTTCGGAATTTTCTTAGGTATTCCGGGATAACTCAACCATTTACGGCATTTCCTGGATGTTTCGGGATTCTCTTACGTATTCCGGGATAACTCCACCAATATCGGGATTTTCTGAATGTTTCGGAATTTCCGTTGTTATTTCTGGATATTTAACTCATTCAGAGATTTCCTAGATGTTTCGGGATTTCTTGAGGTATTCCGGGATACATTCACTTATTTCGGCATTTCCTGAAAGTTTCGAGATTATCTGACGTATGCCGTTTTATCTCCCACTTTCGTGATTTCCTGGATGTTTCGGAATTTTGTGATATACTGAAAAATCCACCAATATCAGGATTTCCCGAATGTTTCGGAATTTCCGTTATATTTCGGAATAAACCACCAATTTCGGGAATTACCGGATGTTCGGGATATTCTGTATTATTTCCGGATAATTAGCTAATTCAGGGATTTCCTGGATATTTCGGGTTTTTCTGACGTATTCCGGATAACACACCAATTTCAGGATTTCTCGGATTTTCAGATTATCTATGGTATTTCCGGATATATAACAAATTCAGAAATTTCCTGGATATGTCGGAATTACTGTTGTATTCCGGGATAAAGCTCACTAATTCGGATTTCCTGATTTTTCAGGTTATTCCTGCCGTGTTCCGGATAACTCTACAATCTTTCCGGATGTCTGGATATGTCGGATATTTCTGTGGTATTTCCGGATCAATCCACCAATTTCGGGCATTTCCTAGGACGTTTCAGGGATTTTCAGACGTATTCCGGGACAACTCCACCAGTTTCGGGATTTCCTGGATGTTTCAGGATTTTCTGACGTATTCCGCGATAACTCTACCACTTTCGGGATTTCCTGGATGTTTCGAGATTTTCTGTAGTATTTCGGGATAAATCCACCAATTTCAGCATTTCCTGGATGTGTCTTGATTTTTTGACGTGTTCCGGGATAACTCTACCACTTTCGGGATTTGCTGGATTTTTCAGGATTTTCTGCGGTATTTCCGGATATATTAACTAATACAGAGATTTCTGTATATGTCGTAGTTCTGCTGTATTTCGGGATCAATCCACCAATTCCGGGATTTCCTAGACGTTTTGGAATTTTTGTTGTATTTCGGAATGAATTCACTATTTTCTGGATTTCCGAATGTTTCGGGATTTTCTGTCGTTTTCCGGGAAAAATCCACCAATTTCGGTATTTCCAGGATGTTTTTCGAGTTTCTGTGTTATTTCTAGATGTATTAATTCATTCAGAGATTTCCTGGACGTTTCGGAATTTTCTTAGGTATTCCGGGATAACTCCACCAATTTCGGCATTTCCTGGATGTTTCGGCATTCTCTTACGTATTCCGGGATAACTCCACCACTATCGGGATTTACTTGATTTTTCAGGATTTCCTGCGGTATTTCCGGATATATTAACAAATACAGAGATTTCCTGGATATGTCGAAATTTCTGTTGTATTTCCGGATCAATCCACCAATTCCGGGATTTCCTAGACGTTTTGGAATTTTTGTTGTATTTCCGGATAAATTCACTATTTTCCGGTTTTCCGGATGTTTCGGGATTTTCTGTATATTTCCAGGAAAAATCCACCAATGTCGGCATTTCCTGCATGTTTTTGGGATTTTCTGTGTTATTTCCGGATATATTAACTAATTTAGGGATTTCCTGGATGTTCGAGATTATCTAACGTATTCAGGGATAACTCCACCCCTTCGGGATTTCCTGGGTGTTTCGGGATTTTCTGACATATTCAGGATAACTCACCCACTTTCGGGATTTCCCGGATGTTTCAGGATTTTCTGACGGTATCCGCGAAAACTCTACCACTTTCGGGATTTCCTGGATGTTCGAGATTTTACTGTAGTATTTCGGGATAAATCCACCAATTTCAGCATTTCCTGGATGTGTCTTGATTTTTTGACGTGTTCGGGATAAACTCTACCACTTCGGGATTTGCGGATTTTTCAGGATTTTCTGCGGTATTTCCGGATATATTAACTAATACAGAGATTTCCTGTATATGTCGTAGTTTCTGCTGTATTTCGGGATCAATCCACCAATCCCGGGATTTCCTAGACGTTTTGGAATTTTTGTTGTATTCGGGATAAATTCACTATTTTACGGATTTCGAATGTTCGGGATTTCTGTCGTTTTCCGGCAAAAATTCCTCATTTCGTGTTATTTCTAGATGTTTACATTCAGAGATTTGGCGTTTCGGAATTCTTAGGTATTCCGGATAACTCCACCAATTCGGCATTGTTTATCCTTACGTATCGGATAATCCACCACTTCGGATTTACTGATTTTCAGATTCTGCGTATTTCGGATATTTAACAATACAGAGAATTCCTGGATATGTCGAAATTTCTGCTGTATTTCGGGATCAATCACCAATTCGGGATTTCCTAGACGTTTTGGAATTTTTGTTGTATTTCGGGAATAAATTCACTATTTTACGGATTTCCGAATGTTTCGGGATTTTCTGTCGTTTTCCGGGAAAAATCCACCAATTCCGGCATTTCCAGGATGTTCTCGATTTTCTGTGTTAGTTCTAGGCTGTATTAATTCACTTCAGAGATTTCCTGGACGTTTCGGAATTTTCTTAGGTATTCCGGGATAACTCCACCAATTTCGGCATTTCCTGGATGTTTCGGATCTCCTTACGTATTCCGGGTGATAACTCCACCACTTTCGGGATTTACTGGATTTTTTCAGGATTTCCTGCGGTATTTCCGGATTTATTAACTAATACAGAGATTTCCTGGATTTGTCGAAATTTCTGCTGTATTTCGGGATCAATCCACCAATTCCGGGATTTCCTAGACGTTTTGGAATTTTTGTTGTATTTCGGGATAAATTCACTATTTTACGGATTTCCGAATGTTTCGGGATTTTCTGTCGTTTTCCGGGAAAAGTCCACCAATTCCGGCATATCCAGGATGTTTCTCGATTTTCTGTGTTACTTCTAGATGTATTAATTCATTCAGAGATTTCCTGGACATTTCGGAATATTCTTAGGTATTCCGGGATAACTCCACCAATTTCGGCATTTCCTGGATGTTTCGGCATTCTCTTACGTATTCCAGGATAACTCCACCACTATCGGGATTTACTGGATTTTTCAGGATTTACTGCGGTATTTCCGGATATATTAACTAATTCAGAGATTTCCTGGATATGTCGAAATTTCTGTTGTATTTCCGGATCAATCCACCAATTCCGGGATTTCCTAGACGTTTTGGAATTTTTGTTGTATTTCCGGATAAATTCACTATTTTCCGGATTTCCGGATGTTTCGGGATTTTCTGTATATTTCCAGGAAAAATCCGCCAATTTCGGCATTTCCTGCATGTTTTGGGATTTCCTGTGTTATATCTGGATATATATTTATATATATTTTATATATATTTTTGTTGTATTTCCGGATAAATTCACTATTTTCCGGATTTCCTTGATGTTTCGGGATTTTCAGAGGTATCGCGGGATAAATCCACCAATTTCGGCATTTCCTGGGTGTTTCGGGATTTTCTGACATATTCCAGTATAACACCACCACCTTCGGGATTTCGCAGATGCTTCAGGATTTTCTGACGTATTCCGGGATAACCCTACCACTTTCGGGATTTCCTGGATGTTTCGGGAATTTCTGTGGTATTTCGGGATGAGTCCACCAATTCCGGCATGTTTCGGAATTTTCTTAGGTACTTCCGGGATAACTCTACAAATTTCGACATTTCCTAGATGTATTGGGATTTCCTGCGTTATATCCGGATAATTAACTAATTCAGGGATTTCGTGCATGTTTCGGAATTTTCTGTGGTATATCAGGATAAACCCACCATTTTCGGCATTTCCTGGATGTTTCGGGATTTTTAGAGGTAATCCGGGATAATTCCACCACTTTCGAGATTTCCTGGATGTTTCTGGAATTCTGACGTATTCCGGGATTACTCTAATACTTTCGGGATTTCCTGGATGCTTCGGAATTCCCGTAATATTTCGGGATAAAACCACCAAATTCTGGAATTACTGGATGTTTCCGGATATTCTGTATTATTTCCGGATATATTAACTAATTCAGAGATTTCCTGGATGTTTCGGTATTTTCTGTGGTATTTCGGGATAAATCCACCTATTTCGGCATTTCCTGGATGTTTCGGGATTTTCTGAGGTATTTTTGGATAAATTAACTAATTTCAGGATTTTCCGGATGATTGGGGATTTTCTGTAGTATTTCGGGACAAATCCAACGATTTTGGCATTTCCCGCATGCTTCAGGATTTTCTGACGTATTCCGGGATTACTCTAATACTTTTGGGAATTCCTGGATGTTTCGGGATTTTCTGTGGTATTTCGGGATATTCTGTGGTATTTCGGGATAAATCCACCAATTTCGGCATTTCCAGGATGTTTCGCGATTTTCTGTGGTATTTCTGGATATAATAACTCATTCAGAGATTTCCTGAATGTTTCGGGATTTTCTGACTTATTCCGGGACAACTCAACCCCTTTCGGGATTTCCTGGATGGTTCGGGATTTTTTGTGGTATTCCTGGAAAAATCCACCAATATCGGGATTTCCCGAATGTTTCGGAGTTTCCGTTGTTATTTCTGGATATATTAACTCATTCAGAGATTTCCTGGATGTTTCGGGATTTCTTGAGGTATTCCGGGATACATCACGTGGTATTTCGGGATAAATCCACCACTTTCGGGATTTTCTGGATGTTTCGGGATTTTCTGTGGTATTTCGGAACAAATCCATTAATTCGTGTTTTCCAGATGTTTCGGGATTTGTTATGGTATTCCGGGATAAATCTACCAATTTCGGCATTTACCGGATGTTTCAGGATTTGTGACGTATTCCGGGATAACTCTACTACTTTCGGGATTTCCCAGATGTTTCGGGATTTTCTATGGTATTTCGGGATAAATCCACCAAATTCGGGATTTTCCGGATCCTTCAGGATTTTTTGACGTATTCCGGGATAACTACTCTACCACTTTCGGGATTTCCTGGATGTTTCGAGATTTTCTGTGGTATTTCGGGATAATTCCACCAATTTCGGCATTTGCTGGGTGTTTCGGGATTTTCTGACATATTCCAGAATAACTCCACCGCTTTCGGGATTATCTGGTTGTTTCGGGATTTTGTGTGGTATTCCTGGAAAAATCCACGAATATCGGGATTTCATGAATGTTTCGAGATTTTCTGTGGTATTTCGGGATAAATCCACCAATTTCGGCATATCCTGGATGTATCGTGATTTTCTGACGTATTCCGGGATAACTCCACCACTTTCGGGATTTCCTGGATTTTTCAGGAATTTCCTGAGGTATTCCGGGATAAATTCACTAATTTTTGCATTTCCTGTATGTTTCGAGATTAACTGACGTATGCCGGGATAACTACATCACTTTCGGGATTTCTTAGATTTGTCAGGATTTTTGTGGTATTTCCGGATATATTAACTAATTCAGAGATTTCCTGGTTTTTTCGGGAGTTTCTGACGTGTTCCGGGATAACTTTACTCTTTCGGTATTTCCTGGATGTTTCGGGTTTTTCTGTGGTATTCCTGGAAAAATCCACCAATTCGGGTTTTCCTGCATGTTTCGAGATTTTCTGTGGTATTTCGGCATGAATCCACCAATTTCGGCATTTCCTGGACGTTTCGTGATTTTCTGACGTATTCCGGGATAACTCCACCACTTTCGGGATTTCCTGGATTTTTCAGGATTTTCAGAGGTAATCCGGGATAACGCCACCACTTTCGGGATTTCCTGGATGTTGCAGGATTTTCTGATGTATTCCGGGATGACTCCATCACTTTCGGGGTTTCCGCGATGGTTCAAGATTTTCTGTGGTTTTTCGGGAAAAATCCACCAATTCCGGCATTTCCTGCATGTTTTGGGATTTCCTGTGTTATTTCTGGATATATTAACTCATTCACAGATTTCCTGGTTGTTTCGGGATTTTCCTAACGTATTCCGGGATAACTCCACCGCTTTCGGGATTATCTGGTTGTTTCGGGATTTTCTGTGGTATTCCTGGAAAAATCCACGAATATCGGGATTTCATGAATGTTTCGAGATTTTCTGTGGTATTTCGGCATGAATCCACCAATTTCGGCATATCCTGGATGTATCGTGATTTTCTGACGTATTCCGGGATAACTCCACCACTTTCGGGATTTCCTGGATTTTTCAGAATTTCCTGAGGTATTCCGGGATAAATTCACTAATTTCGGCATTTCTGTATGTTTCGAGATTATCTGACGTATGCCGGGATAACTCCACCACTTTCGGAATAACCTGGATTTTTCCGGAATTTCTGTTGTTTTTCGGGATAACTTCCACCCCTACTTTCGGATTTCCTGGATTTTTCAGGAATTCCTGAGGTTATTTCTCGGATAAATTCACTAATTTTCTGCATTTCCTGTATGTTTCGAGATTAACTGACGTATGCCGGGATAACTACATCACTTTCGGGGATTTCTTAGATTTGTCTAGGTATTTTTGTGGTATTCCGGATATATAACTAATTCAGAGATTCCTGGTTTTTTTCGGGATGTTCTGACGTGTTCCGGGATAACTTTACCTCTTTCGGTATTTCCTGGATTGTTTCGGGTTTTTCTGTGGTATTCCTGGAAAAATCCACCAATTTCGGGTTTTCCTGCATGTTTCGAGATTTTCTGTGGTATTTCGGCATGAATCCACCAATTCGGCATTTCCTGGACGTTTCGTGATTTTCTGACGTATTCCGGGATAACTCCACCACTTTCGGGATTTCCTGGATTTTTCAGGAATTTCCTGAGGTATTCCGGGATAAATTCACTAATTTCGGCATTTCTTGTATGTTTCGAGATTATCTGACGTATGCCGGGATAACTCCACCACTTTCGGAATAACCTGGATTTTTCCGGAATTTCTGTTGTTTTTCGGGATAAATTCACTAATTTCCGGATTTCCTGGATGTTTCGGGATTTTCTGAGGTATTCCGGGATAAATTCACTAATTTTTGCATTTCCTGTATGTTTCGAGATTAACTGACGTATGCCGGGATAACTACATCACTTTCGGGATTTCTTAGATTTTTCAGGATTTTTGTGGTATTTCCGGATATATTAACTAATTCAGAGATTTCCTGGTTTTTTCGGGAGTTTCTGACGTGTTCCGGGATAACTTTACCTCTTTCGGGATTTCCTGGATGTTTCGGGTTTTTCTGTGGTATTCCTGGAAAAATCCACCAATTTCGGGTTTTCCTGCATGTTTCGAGATTTTCTGTGGTATTTCGGCATGAATCCACCAATTTCGGCATTTCCTGGACGTTTCGTGATTTTCTGACGTATTCCGTGATAACTCCACTACTTTCGGGATTTCCTGCATATTTCAGGTTTTTCTGTGGTATTTCGGGATAAATCCACCAATTTCGGCATTTCCTGGATGTTTCGAGATTTTCTGACGTATTCCGGGATAACTCCACCACTTTCGGGATTTCTTGGATGTTTCGGGATTTTCTGTGGTATTCCTGGAAAAATCCACCAATTTCGGGATTTCCTGAATGTTTCGGAATTTTCGTTGTATTTCGGGATACAACCACCAATTTCGGGAATTACCGGATGTTTCGGGATTTTCTGTATTACTTTCGATTATATCAACTAATTCAGGGATTTTCTGTATGTTTCGGGATGTTCTGAGATGTTCGAGGATAAGTTTACTAATTTCGCGATTTCCTGCATGTTTCGAGATTTTCTGCGGTAATTAAATTAAATTAAATTGTTGAAGTGCAAATCAGTTTATATATTTCGACAAAAAAATTGATTAATATTAGTAAAGTATTCGCTTAGAAGTGGGCTTGGAATTAAAATAAGTAGGTGTATAAACTGGGTTTACGCATCTCAAGACGTTCTACTTTTATTGTAAATGATATAAAATTGAAGAAATGGCTGATATTGACAATTTTTGTTTATTCAAAAACAACTAATAAACAAAATCGAAATTAACAAGTCTAATTTTGTAGGTAATTGAAATGCCTATAATTAAGTATGATTTACTTTTTTCTATAGAAGTAACGGTTTCAAAGTTAAGCGAAAAACCTGTTTTTCGTACTTTCTCGAATTATTTAAACAATGTTCTACAACCTGCAATTGACCGCAAACATGCTCCGTAATATTCTGACACCCACCCCTGCACCTTTCAACAATAAATCTGCTTATTTTTTTTTCAAAATTACCCTTTTTGTATTTAATTTGCCTGCACTACTATGAGGTTGACGCATTCTTACGTAAACGACCGCGTGAACACATAAACGAATATCTGCTTTTCATATGTTGTACGCATTTCTTAGCGTATCAAATTAAGACAAATTCACATTGGTGGTAGTTTCCAATGTTCCATGTTTACAATGAATTCTATTCTTGATTCTGCGCGCACCGTTGCTAATGCGACTTCCCATAGACGTCTACTTTATTAAAAATATTCATTATTAATAATTTTTTGTTTATAAATATAATTTTTCTCACCCAGGCAAAAGTTTTCAAATTAATATAGAAATTTTGTTGGTCTTGCTGAGCTAACATCTAACGACTTTAAGAACTCCAATTTTCTCGCTCAAAAACGCACGACAGTTCGCCGTGTATCAATCTCGAGGACAACATTATGAAAGCCACAGGCCGCCAGACATAAACCACAAGGAGAAAAAAGAAACAAATACAATACGAAGTTATAAAATTGAAAATATTTTAATATTAGAAAGAAAGAAATTTTAAGTTTATGTGTTTGGTCTAAATTAATTTAAAAACTTTTACCTGGGTGAAAAAAATTATATTTTTAATAATAATAGGACTTTGGTTTAGAATTGTGTCCATAGTACACACTCTGATTTTAGGGGGCGCTATTTGATCCATAATCAGAATTTCCACCTTATGTGTACTTATATAGGCTTCGTTCATTCGTTCTTACGACTCTAAAATTTAAGTTTATCATTATTTTGATTCCGTAATATTGATATTGTCGGACGGTCCCAAAACGAAACACATAGACTTAAAATTTCTTTATTTCTTATATTAAAATATTTTCAATTTTATAACTTAGTATTTTATTTGCTTCTTCTTTCTCCTTCTGGTTTATGTCTGACGGCTTGTGGCCTTCATAATATTGTCCTCGGGATTGATACTCAGCAAGACTGACAAAATTTCTATATTAATTTAAAAATTTTTATTTTATTCTGGCTTACATATACTCTCAATAATTAACCTATGAGTGTTTAAATAAATTTAAAATTTTGCTAAATCAGTCGTTACACGCGGTGATGTCAGTCTCTGAGTCGCGAACATGTCGATTCGACAACTGTTAACTATTCCCACCTACGTCGAATCTGAAGCGCGTCCATCGTTGACTGGCTTGTAACCCGCATATGATTCTAGAATATTCGTGAATCCATCTTTCTTTTGAGTCTTTATAAACCCGCAAATGCACCATCAAATGTCTTTAGTCTTCATTTTGTTCTTGAATCTTGTGAGACTAGTCTTAACAGTGAGCGAAGTGCCCGCCGTTTTATATTCCTGCGCAAGCATATTATGAAATTCATGTACAGAATGTAAAGTATATAAAAGCTTAAATTATAAGGGGTCGTCCCCATGCTTGCCCTTTTAACCTTTAGAGGGCAGGAAAACCACTATAGTGGCTCGACCCACGATGGGCACTTTGTCAATGACCAATCCATGATATAAGATACCTTTTTTACCACTTTTCTATGGAGGATATGCCATCCCAAATCCCGGCCCTCTAAATGTCAAACTAATCGCGATATAAGTTATATAGATCGTTTGGAGGCTACTCGAATTTAGAGATTCACCAAGGTATCTGAACAAATAGATAGATTTGTATAAATATATACGAAAATTATAATTGTATTCAGATACGATATAACTCGGTTTTGGCCACGAAGACTATTCGTGTAGTTTTAAATCTTATTTTAGAATTAGAGAATTAAATAAATAATCAAATAAACACAAAAACAGCCTATCTCACTGTCGTTAAATAAACTTAAAGGAACTGAAAAACAAAATATTTTCATCAGGAAATATTTAACACCGGGTAAATGTGACACATCACCTGGACGTAAGTACTGAATCGTCGACTTCAGAACGTTACGCCTGTCAAAACTTTACACGTGACGCTTGCAAACATATATAACAACCTAGAATGACGTCACATATAACGTTGGAGGTACGTTATACGTCGTATGACTAGCGTAACGAAACGTTTAACACGAACATCATCTATCTTACGACGTGACAAGAACATACAAGAGTTACGTGACACACTATAATCGTGACTTAATAATAAGAACTAAGAGGATCCGGAGTTGACAGTGGTTTCATATAAAAATAAAAATAATTTAATGTTATCGCGAACTACTGACGCCTGACACCGTCTTGATAAGCTGGGTCATAACACTATGACCACGCAGCTCCCCGCACAGCTAACAAACTTGACTTTTTCTTAATATTTTCATCAATTTCTTCAACGTTTGCGTGGTAACATGGATTCAAATTTTGCTTACCGCTTTATTTATATTTACTTGTGATGTCTCTAGTTTTTTTATTAAATTCTGTACCCTTTTCATCAATTTCATTTTTTCCGAGACTTCATAAGAGCCTACGTATCAGAATAAGCCAACTTCTATGTCGTATATCTTTAAAATTTGCGCGGAAAAAAATATTGAAAAAGTTCATGGACATTTCTGACACTTACAAATAATATAATTGAATTTCATTAAATTTTGATAACTTTGACGTAACCATTGAACATCTTTAAACTATGTTTTAAAATTTGTTAACACGGTGGTCGTATTTTGTGGGTTCCTCGTTATAAATTGTATTTGGGGTAGATATTTGATGTTTTGTTTATAATGCATGCTTTCTTTTTCGAATTTTGAATTCGAGAGAAGGCTTTTGAAAAAACTAGTGTATATGAAACGCCATAAGGCAAAAGAAAATTTCCTGATCATTGAGTCTAGCTTCAAGTTTTCGTCTACCAACTATTGCTTTTGAAAAGCGTTTCTATTCTATATGCTATAATGTTTTAACTATTTTAACGTATTTTATCTTTTAAAAAGTTTATTTGAGCGAATTAGAATGTTTTAGCTAATTTTACGTCATCGATCCTTTAAATAAATTTATTGTAGCGAAAAATGTTTTATACTGCAGTTCATTTTAGTTTTTCATGTATATTTTCTTAAATATTGTTTTAAATGTAAAGTGTTCAATAGAAAAGTTTTTTTATTTTAAGAAATTTTAAGATATTGTCTATTTAAAGTTTGTATGTATGAACGATGTATTTTGATTCAACGCGAAAAAACATTTGTTTTTTTTTCTCGACAATTTGACCGGTTTTTTATGTTTATCTTCAAAAATACTCTATTGAACATAACGTGTTTAATAGGATAAAGTGTTGTTATTTTGAAACATATATTTCATCCATTTAAAATTATCTTGTAGGATTTATATATTTTAAGAAAATGCTACGAAATCGTTTATGTGAAATTATAAATAATGCTATAACTTAAATTTTTCATATGCGATATATATCTGAAAACAGTACCATAAGGTTCTCACATTATGAGAAAACTATCATAAAAATTTCAACCAAATCGGTTGAAAACTTTTTCAGTTGTTTTTGAAACCACGATTACATAAATAAATATAACGATCTTGTAAGTCTCTAGCGCCAAGCATATTCAAAAATGTGTACTGTGTTCAATAGGAAAATGTTTTGTATTATCAAGACGCACATTTCGTATATTAAAAGTTTTTGTGTAGGTTGTATATATTTCGAGATAATTAACATATATGAACAAAACCATTTTTAAGGGCAATGTAAATAGCTCTGTAACTGTGACGCGGCTTTATCAATGTATCTCGAAATAGAACACCATTTAGTTTCTCATAGATGAGAAAACTACCAATAATTTTGAATCAAATAGGTTGAAAACTTTTTGATGACAAATATATAAGTCTCTATCCTATAACCGTCGTGCCTAAAAATGACAATTTCTCAATAATTTGTGTGACAATATAGTAATAAAAAATTTATTTTTTATAATAGACCATGTACTTGACGTACAGTGTACATTTCGAAAAAACCATCAAAAAAAATTTAAATGACAACAGATATGATTCTATTAGAATGTAAATATAAATAAATGTTAATAAATTAAAAATAAAATAATATAATAATTTTATATGAAAATTATTTGTAAAAATTATACTTATAATTTGAAATATAATAGTACATATAATATTTTATGTATATAAATACAATGGTACAATAATAATAATGTTTTATAATATTTACTGGAAAAATTATATTTTTTCATTGTGAATACGAAATAGATCTTTTGCTAAATGCTGTGAATTGCTTTGCATAATAGCATGTATTTTATAACATACTTTTAAACAGTTCTTTCACTTTTTTAATGAAAAACTAATTAATTGTATATTTTGTAGTTCAATAATAATATATTACACTAAGATCATTTCTTGAGAACCATATGTGACTTAAATTGAATTTTTAATGTAGTTATTAATATTATTTTAATTTAAAGATAAATCAGATCTTTATACTTGTATTGAAACAAGAATTGCAGTTTAGACTTCTTTTAGGGCAATTCACAAAGTAAGAATGTTCCGTTCAGATAGATTTCCTTGTATGGATCGTCGATCGCTATTTTTGGCCTCTACCAATATGGATAAGAGGACCCTAGAATTGTTGAATCTCGCCACTCTACGCTGTCTGTTGTCCAATCAACTTCTTGAGTCTCATCAGTTTCATCACAATACGGTACCAATATTCGTGTTTATGTTTAAAATGCATGTATTATTTATATATCAATGAGCCAATATCTTTATTTATAATATACATTATTTATTGGTGCAAATCCATAAAATTCGAATTATGTCTAACCAATTATTATACCATAAATTAGTGATTAATTTAGCTAACACTGCATATAAGCATCAGCTTCAGAACGCTTGTCGTCTTAGAAGTCAACTTAACTTAGGTGACAGCACATAAATAAAAAATTAAATACCGTATAGATTAGATTTTTTACATAGTACATAATAAAACTACAATACATAATTGATCCCTACTTCTTAAACGTTTAAATGTTAAATTGTTTTGATAATATTTTATCTTTTAAAGACAAATGAAAACCTTAAGATTTCAGTACAATATTTACAGTTCCGAATAATTAATATGTAAGTAAGTAATCCCAAGATTACTATTATAAATTAATTGAATATTGGACTCTTTAAAGATTAATTAAAATATCAAATTATTTAGCATAAACAAAATTATTGTGAATTTTTGTTTACTAATTTAAGATATTAATATTACTATGAGACTAATTGAAAGTAAAGTGGTTCATCAATAAAAAGTATACATAACATTATATACGAATGCGAATAAAACTGGGGAAATAAAATAATATTAACTTATAACGATATTCATAATAAACTTGGTTTGGATGTAATTAAAAGTACAATATACTTTTCTCAATAAGCAAGATATAAGCATGTATGCTGCAAGTCATGCACAATTTGTGTTTCTATATTTGCTATGTAATATATATTTATATTCTTCATTGAATTTTATTGTTTTTTATAATTACTTATTAATGAATAATTTAATTATATTTTTTAAAGTCAATTTAACCAACCAAGTAATTGGGTACGAAGAAACTATTTATATTAAATAAGTACAAAAAAATCAATGCATTAAAAAATGGCGTTTGAAGGAAATATTGGGCTGTTTAATATATGACTAAAAATTAATAGGAGTAGTCAAATTACCTTTTCATATCATATTGGAATGCATTCAGATTTTTTATGAAATTTAGTACAGTAATTGTTAATAATGAAACAAAAGACGTAACGATGTTTTGTTCTTTTATAATTTATATATATTTATTTAATTAAGGACATGTGATAACTAAATTACATGGATCTACTTTTAATAATCCAAAAATTTTCTGCAATAAGAGGACGTCAAAGCTGGTGATGTTATCGACATATAGGAGTGACCATTTTTTAATTTTTATCTTTAACTAAAAAAGTTTATGAGGAATTTTGGGACCAGAGCCCCATTCTGTATAGTAATATAAGTAACTTGTCAAACGTTGGTGCAAATTCATTAAATATTTAGGAACAATAGTGTGAAACTGTAATTCACGATAATCAGGTTATGTTGCATAAAAATCACAGTTTTACACTATTCTTCGTAAATACTCAATAATGAATTTGCACCATAATTTGTCAAGTTACTTGTAGTACTGTATAGAATAGGGCTCTGGTCTCAAAATTCCCGAAAAACTGGTTTAATTATTGATGAAAACTCAAAACGGTGACTACTATATGTCGACAAAATCACTAGCTTCGATATCCTCTTAACACCATTATGTAAATCAATCGATTTCTTCAAATTCTAAGACAAAAATATTTTATATATACATTAAATTTAGATTTTTGAATGTCTAATAATTTATCATATATCGTTTCAAACGAAAGTAAATAGAGACATATTTTTTTTTAGGCATTCAGTTATCTCGCTCCTTTAATTCTTGTTTTAAAAATGTTCAATTAAAACAACACGTTATTTCCTATCGCTCTGTTTTCATTTTGCTACAAGTTTCCTTTTAATTATGTTCGTACTTTTTAAGTAATGTCCGTAAAAATATCTCACATGTCGATATACAATCTTACACCCTCAAGCCCAGACTAAAAGTTAACGCTAGAACATCTAAAAATCAAATTATATACATTGTCACGGGTGACGTATAAGCGTGGACGAATTAAAAAACACATCGTGTGACAATATGAGAACGATTCCCGGGTCCCGGATTCGAGTCCCGGCCGAGTACGTCGTGTCGTTCTTTTTTTCATCTCGACCTCCGCGATTAAATATTCAATTGTAATTATTATTGTTATGATACATAAAAATCGTAACATCATTACAAAAACCTAAAATATTGTCTGCGCAATTTGAGAAAGTAAAGATATTGATTACTCTTTAGAAAATATTAAAATATCAAGGGGCGCGTGTCGCGCACCCGATACAAGTATGAGTATGTAACACGTGTCTTACATACAGCTAAAACGAACTTCTGGTTTTTCCTTTTATTAATTTTTAATAGAAAAATATCTTTATACGTTCCAATTTCAGTCTCCTAATAATCCTTAGTCATTTTTTATATGCTTTCTATAAAGAGCCGCGGTGGCTCATGGGTAGAGCTCCCGACTCTCACACCGAGGGTCGTGGGTTCGATCCCAGACGTGTACCTCTGAAAATTTTTTCATGTGCATTTTTCGAACACCGCGACTCAGTGGCTCGGCGTGTCACTATAATGTGACGCCAGTTCAAGTGCGCGTGCGTTTCGTGCATTTGTCAGTGCATGAGAGGCACGGGCATCTGAACTATAGGGAACGTTAGGGACGCGAAGATGTAAAGAGGATCGCGGTGGTTCCATCGGGAGGACAGGAAACTGTAATTATTAGACTAATTACAGTGACCGATGATATCTTCCGATGGACACAAGCACCACTGTTTCAACTACATGTGCTTTGTTTACAGACACACCGTTCACCTCCGTTGCTGATTAGCCCTGGCAGCATAAATAGAGCGACGTTAAATAACAAAAAAAAAAAAAAAAAATATGCTTTTTACAAAATTTGGTAGTTATTAATTTTTGTATCTTTAAAATAAAGCGATATAAAGATTTCAGATGTTAAAATCTTTTCATTTGGAATGACAGAAAAATTTTCTTTTTCTTCGTGGTTTCTCCAAGTGACATAGCGATACGGATGGTGAGATAGAAAAGAAAGTTATGCTTTCCAGACCGTGAGAGATGGCCTACAGGGGTAAAAATATATAGGAATAGTTGAAATATGGTCGTGAGAGAGAGAGAGAGCTAGTGTCAAGTGAATACGGGGAGGTCTCGATGATCCAAAAGTAAATTTTACAGAAAAGTTAATATTCCAAATAAATCAAATGCAAACTGTAAATGTATTGAAATACTAAATATTTGAATACTTAAAAATGAATTAATCGTATATACGAAAGCTAATTGTCCGAAATCAAAAGGCGCGATAGCGCCTGACACAAGTATAGGCGCGAGAGCCATTATATACAGCTAACTAGCCCCCCCCAAATTTTTACTTTTTAACCACTTCAATATTACATTATTTATTTGTGCTATTGGCCACGCATTACGTTCCTTATTTATTAATCTTTACTGTACAACAAGTTTTACACGAATTCATTTACGCACAATCAAGAAAATCAATGCCAAAGATATTGCTTGCTGATTTCCTTTCCTCAATTTTCGTCTTCTCCCTTTTGATATACATAGTCAACTTCAAACAAAATGAGATAGAGATAGTATAGGAAAGGCATGAGATAGAAAGAGAAACAATGCTTTCCAGCCCGTGAGAGAGCGCGTACAGAAGTAAAAACTTATAGAAGAAGTTCAAACGTGGCCACGAGAGGAAGCTGGTTTCAGGTGAATACTTTTGTCACAGCTGAATCATCTGGCTGATTTTGTGTGAAAAGTTATGAAGTAAAATTACTTATTTACGTAATTATTTCCAATACCTCACTTATTCCGTTTCGGTATTTTTTATTGTAGTGCAATGCAGATACTATTGCAAGGTAAAGATTTCATATTCGCCCATATCCTATACTAGCATGTCGACCTTTGACATCTCGACGAGAGAAAGAGTGAGAGAGAGAGAGAGAGAGAGAGAGAGAGAGAGAGAGAGAGAGAGAGAGAGAGAGAGAGAGAGAGAGAGACAAACATTGATAAAATTCTAACCATGAAAACAATGTTTTCATTTCCATGCAAGTGATGGTATAACTTTTTTTAATCTTAAAGTATAATATTAATAAGAATTGCACAAAAAATAAATGTATATTATTACATTATTTTAATTATATTTACTATATTATTAATTCATTTTATTTATATAATTTGATGTGTTTGCTTTAAGTTTATATTATTTGAAGGGACTTATGCTTGTATTTTTATAATGAATCCCTCATGATATCTCAATGTTTTCCACATTGACCAAAATAATTTAAAAAACAATATATTATAATTAAGTGGATGCTTTATCGTTTTCTATCCTAATTAAAATTACTGAATAATCATTTTCTTTTCTATATAAAGCCAATATATGTGTTCGATACTTTGCCAAGTACATAATATTTAATAATTATGTGGATTATAACATATGTAGAATGATATTCTTTCCAACGTTAAGTGAAATGATTGCATAATAGTTATATGTACTGACTTAAATAATTTAAAAGAATGTTGATAAGTTATTGTTCTCTTTACATATATTTATTGAATACCTTTTTTAATATTTAAATAAAATCAATGTGTCAGTTGTTTGGTAAGTGTAAAAGGCATTTAATAATTTTGTAACTTTCACATGCCTATAAAATGTTTGATAGTGACACTAACTAACATATATATAGTTAAGTAATTAAATAGAATTTCTTGTGTTGTACTAAAATTATAATATTAAATTGTACTGTTGTCATTAATTATTATTGTAACCCAATAATATAGAATTTAATTTGTTACAAATAAATTTAGCTTAATTAAAACTATAAGTGTATATCATATTAAATTCACTGAATAAGAAAGGGTTATTTTTAAAGTATATTAATTTTAAGCAAATAACGTCTCTGAAATGAAAAATTATTGGTACAAAGTAAAATTAAAGCAAATTTGCTGTGTGGAACATTTTACCTTGTAAATATTATCATAAATCTCTGAAGATACAGCAAAACAAATTTAAATTTAAGTGACGAGAGGCTACCTAAAAAGTGCACTATTATGAGTATGTAAATATATATATATATATATATTTCATAGGATTTTTCTTATTTGTTTAATGGTATTCATTCCAACGTTAAGTGAAATGATTGCTTAATAGTTATATGTACTGACTTAAATAATTTAAAAGAATGTTGATAAGTTATTGTTCTCTTTACATATATTTATTGAATACCTTTTTTAATATTTAAATAAAATCAATGTGTCAGTTGTTTGGTAAGTGTAAAAGGCATTTAATAATTTTGTAACTTTCACATGCCTATAAAATGTTTGATAGTGACACTAACTAACATATATAGTTAAGTAATTAAATAGAATTTCTTGTGTTGTACTAAAATTATAATATTAAATTGTACTGTTGTCATTAATTATTATTGTAACCCAATAATATAGAATTTAATTTGTTACAAATAAATTTAGCTTAATTAAAACTATAAGTGTATATCATATTAAATTCACTGAATAAGAAAGGGTTATTTTTAAAGTATATTAATTTTAAGCAAATAACGTCTCTGAAATGAAAAATTATTGGTACAAAGTAAAATTAAAGCAAATTTGCTGTGTGGAACATTTTACCTTGTAAATATTATCATAAATCTCTGAAGATACAGCAAAACAAATTTAAATTTAAGTGAGGAGAGGCTACCTAAAAAGTGCACTAATATGAGTATGTAAATATATATATATATATATATATATATATTTCATAGGATTTTTCTTATTTGTTTAATGGTTTTCATTCACTGGAGTTGTTCATTTGACTCTGGTTAATTACTTGTATTTGTATAAATGCAGCTTATACATGATTCAAAAACAATATGTACTAAAAGCTGCATTGATATAAGAATTGAAAGAATTGAAAGTACCCATATAAGATAATTCTGTAATTGAGTAATTGATTTAATTAATGAAACAAATTTTGTGTAAGTAAATAATTGTGGTTCTGTCTTAAGTCTAACTATAAACTGAAATATATATAGTCCCACATATAGCATAAACAAATGTGTTATAATATAATAATGGGCAAATTTTAGTCACTTCGAGAAGAAACTTTCTATTACATGTGCCAGTCCAGTTGTAATCTAAACTATATAGTATATGTTTAGATTTAGATAATTATATTTAAGGAATAAATCGATGATCCTTTATTCAAGGCAAGTTTAATTGTGACTTGTCAAGAAGAGAAAAAAATACATTGTACATATTATCTAATGGATATATGGTATGGTGGCGTAATTCACTGTTAACCGTAGTTGTATTTTTCTTTGAATAAATGATTATTAGATATGTCATAATACACAAATTTGTTTGTAAAATAAATACAATGCAACTAGGAAATGTTTACTGTTTTGTAAGAAATAACCATTTTTTTAACGCATAAATGAAATAATAATTAAATATTTTTATTTTATTTTTCATTTTTATTAATTTATTAAAATTATACACTGATGTATTAATAAAAACACCTTCTACGAAAATGTCAACATTTGCAAGTATGGTTTCCCATCACACTTTGAAAAATTTTATCTGATAAAAAAATCTTTAATTATTACTCCCATCCTATTTCTACTTATATTTCGCTTAAACTCCATAAAAAGTTTCTGCAATAGAAAGTACTGAAATCAAATATCGACAAGTAATTTTAATTGAATATTTATATATTTTTTTTGCTTAAACTCCAAAAAGTTTCTGCAATAGAAAGTATACTGAAATCAAAGCGGAATAATCGACAAGTATTTTTTACCATACCATACACTGAATTTTTTTTAATTAAACTTTTATATATTTTGCTTAAACTCTATAAAAAGTTTTAATTAATTTCCACAAAACTGATAAAAAGGAAATTTCTATTTTTTAATTTTCTTTAAATAAACAATGCCAATCCTTCCCGTGCTTTACATCAGTAGATAAACAATTTTATAGAATAATAACCTTTTTTATATGTAACTTATATGCTTAATCATCAAAAAATTAACAATTATTACATGTACTCTAATTTTTGCAGTAGACTGATGGTGATATTTGATATTAACAATATAGACAATCTTTATAAATTTCTTTTTTTATAGGTTTCTATTAAACCAAATTTATTTTTAGATTTATTTTTACATTTATTTTTAGATGAACTGTGGTTTGGAAGCGTTTATTATGAAATAGAAATAACAAATAATACTCTCATTTTTTACAAACTAAGTTTTAATTGAAAAAAATGATGAAATACATACATTTTACATTAAAAAAAATTACAAGAAATTATTACATACTTTACTTGAAAAAAAAATAGTTATAGTAAAAATTATAAATTTGTAGTCTAATAATTATCGTTATTTGTGTCCCTAGAAAGTACTTTATAAAACATCTTCGACGAAGGTGTCAAACATCGCCAATATGGTTTCCAACCACACTTTCAAAAACGATGTCTGATAAAAAAATTTTTAATTCTTACTCCCATATTTTTCTACTTATTTTTGTTTTTATAATAGAACATTTTATATATTTTGCTTAAACTTCATAAGAAGTTTCTGCTATTGAAAGTATTGAAATCAAAGCGGAATAATCGACAAGTATTCTTTACCATACCATAAATTTGTATTTTGTTAAACACATCTATTTTCTACTTATTTTTGTTTTTATAATTAGACATTTTATATATTTTGCTTAAACTTCATAAGTAGTTTCTGCTATTGAAAGTACTGAAATCAAAGCGGAATAATCAACAAGTATTTTTTACCATGCCATAAATTTGTGTTTTTTTTAAACACTTATACATTATTGCTAACAATTTCATACAAATTTCTGCAATTGAAAGAACTGAAATCAAAATGGAATCGACAAGTATATTGTGTACCATATCAACACAAACTTTTAATTTATTTATTATTATTTTAGGTATTTAGATTAAATTAAATAACTCGTTTATTCGTTATTTGTGTCTGTAGAAAGTACTTTATAAAACACCTTCGACAAAGGTGTCAAACTTCGCAAGTATGGTTTTCAATCACACATTCAAAAACGATGTCTGACAAAAAAAATTTTAATTCTTGCTTCCATCTTTTTTCTACCATTTTTTTTTATAATTAGACATTTTATATATTTTGCTTAAACTTCATAAGTAGTTTCTGCTATTGAAAGTACTGAAATCAAAGCGGAATAATCGACAAGTATTTTTTACCATACCATAAATTGTATTTTAATTAAACGTTTATTATATATTGTTTCTTAATCTCCATAAAAAGTTTCTGCAATAGAAAGTACTGAAATCAAAGTAGAATCAACAAGTATTTATTTTTAAAAATACAAATATCTTTTAAATTGAAACCAAACATTTTTTCAAAAAAGTATCATACAAATTTACATTTCAATTCTAGTCCTGTCATGTCCTACAAGCAATAGATAAATAATTTTTTAATAATTTTATTAATTTCTGCAAAACTGATAAAAAAAAAATTTCTCACTTTTTTATTCTCTTTAAATACACAATGTATATCCTTCCCGTGTCTTGCAGCAATAGATAAACAATTTTATATAATAATAATAATAATAATAATATTCATTTGTGCAAAATTAATTTCTGCAAAACTAATAAAAAAGTAATTTCTCTCTTTTTTATTCTCTTTAAATAAAATAATAATAAGCGTTAAAAATATTATAAAAACATTTTAGAATACGTCAGCGCTAAATTGAACTTTTTAAAGCAAAACTTATAATAAAACTACGACAAAGAAAGCATCGCTTAATTTAAAAACCCATTACTTTATTTAAATATTGAATCACAGTATATTAATTACTAATTAAAATCATAAAATACATTAATTTAATTAATATTTTTATCGGTCTTACAGTCAATTATATGGGCAATCAGATTGCCCCTACTTATAATCACCCCCGATATTTGGGGTTAGTAGATTTTTGGTGCAGGGGGGCAGTCAGATTGCTTTATTAATAATTTGTTTTTATGTTTAGTTAGTGTTTTATTTTTTATATTTTATATTTTTTATTTTTATTTTTATAGATTCTTTGGGGGTGATTATAAGTAGGGGCAATCTGATTGCCCATATAATTGACTGTAAGACCGATAAAAATATTAATTAATTTAGTTATACTACAGTCGACATAAGTAATATTTTATTAACATAAAATACATTGTCTGGAAATTTTTTATTTACTATTTATAGATATATTGCCCTCTACTTGTAGACCAAAAATCGTTAAAGAAAACCAGTACTAGATGTAAAAATTATTTTTTGGAGAATTTTAAAAGTCAATTTATTTATTATAAGTTCTAGATCACGTTATTCTGAATTTTTGCCTTTTTGACATAGTGGTTTTGGAATATTTTCATTTCATTTTCATGTTTTTTGAAATTAATTGTGTTTTATTAATGTTATTTCTGAATAAAGATGATTCGATTATTTTATTTTATTTTTTATAAAGGTTCTAATATAGATATTTCGAAGGAGTGATCCCTTCTAAAGTTTAATGTTCGAAATTAAGTATTTTATATGCTAATAAGATTCTTTGAGAAGCAGTTATTTAATTATTCTTTCTGTTTAATATGGGTTACAAAATTATGTTTTAATTACATATTAATCAATTACAATATCATTTGAATATTATTAATTTATGTTATATTACTAATAAAATAAATCAGTTTCTGACAATAATAATTCTAGATATTATTAACTAGACTTTGACGTTTTCCATACCCATTTTGTTGCATTCAATATATTTTTGGCACTAATGATTTGTTTAACTTTATCAATTGCAATTTAAAAATATGTGTGTGTAATCTTTCTTAAAAATATTTATTTGGAAATTTGAGACCGCCCCAAACTAGAGTATGTAGTAATAAGTAACAGACGCAGGTAATAATAAATGATAAAATTAAAAACTAAAATAGGGAAAATATGTCGGATGGCCAATCAGTCAAAGGAGGGTTGTGGGACAGCAGGGTCGGATATAACCTCCTGTATCACCCTTTCCTCCCAGCCCACTCTGTGGAGGCATAGTAGATGATTGTGAAGGATTGATTTAAATGAATCAGCATGCATAGGATTAAAGTCGATGGGAGGAGGGGCGTCGATAATTTTGCTGGCTGTGATGATAAATGATCTGCTGACAGATTCAGTGCGAGGGCGATGATGAGTGAGTGATTTTTGTTGATGGCGTGCAGATGAGCGGATTGAGGAAGATGGAAGGACGCGAGTTAATCTGGATATATATATGGGTGGTTCTCTATGACATCGAAGATGAAAAAAAAAAATATTGCTATAACTGTGGGAATATGTTTTAGAGGTATCCAGTAGTTCTCCTGAATTTTTTCAGATTTTTTCTGGGCCATTATTTTAAGTTACAGAGAGTCAAAGTTGACATTTTAGCACTTTTTTGCATTATATGCCCATTTTCATGAATTTTTAGCTCCCAGGGGATGAATTTTTCACTAAAAACATAACCGCGACTTTTTTTGTAAAATTTCCCGAACTTTTCATTAAAAATACTTTTAAAGACATAAATGTATGCCGTCACACTCTTGTAAGCCATTTAAACCTTAAATAGTGAAAATCAGCAATTCTGCTCCGGACTCTGGTAACCTAATACTGTCTAAAAGATGTCTTTTTATAGTCAGAAACTGCCTAAAAATTTCCAGAGTGGGTCTAAATCATTAAGATCACTTATGGTCAAAATATCCGGGAAAAGTGCCCGAAATATTAATAGAAATGTATATTTGTTGCCTTATAACGATGAATCTAGTAGCATGATCATTGCAAAAAAATTTGTGCACTTACCTTGGAGTGGTAGAAAAGTATCTTCACTTGTTTCAGTATCCATCTAATCCCCTGTAAGCTGCTAAAAATACAAATATTATTATAAAATTATAAAAAATTATTTTTTAAACATTTATAATGCTGGATTTTTAGTTTTACATCCCTTACAAGAATTATAATACTAATCTGAAGGATTACTATAAAAGTATCAACATCATTATTACAATAGCTGAATATACGTATTTAATACAAAAGATATATAAATAAATCAGATATATAATTATAATGAATAATATGATAACGTGACAGTGACAAGTTTGTGAAATCTAAACAATGTATTGCTGAATAATAATAATAATAATGTTGATACTTTTATAGTAATCCTTCAGATTAGTATTATAATTCTTGTAAGGGATGTAAAACTAAAAATCCAGCATTATAAATGTTTAAAAAATAATTTTTTATAATTTTATAATAATATTTGTATTTTTAGCAGCTTACAGGGGATTAGATGGATACTGAAACAAGTGAAGATACTTTTCTACCACTCCAAGGTAAGTGCACAAATTTTTTTGCAATGATCATGCTAATAGATTCATCGTTATAAGGCAACAAATATACATTTCTATTAATATTTCGGGCACTTTTCCCGGATATTTTGACCATAAGTGATCTTAATGATTTAGACCCACTCTGGAAATTTTTAGGCAGTTTCTGACTATAAAAAGACATCTTTTAGACAGTATTAGGTTACCAGAGTCCGGAGAAGAATTGCTGATTTTCACTATTTAAGGTTTAAATGGCTTACAAGAGTGTGACAGCATACATTTATGTCTTTAAAAGTATTTTTAATGAAAAGTTCGGAAAATTTTACAAAAAAAGTCATAGTTATGTTTTTAGTGAAAAATGCATCCCCTGGGAGCTAAAAATTCATGAAAATGGGCATATAATGCAAAAAAGTGCTAAAATGTCAACTTTGACTCTCTGTAACTAAAAATAATGGCCCAGAAAAAATCTGAAAAAATTCAGGAGAACTACTGGATACCTCTAAAACATATTCCCACAGTTATAGCAATATTTATTTTTTTCATCTTCGATGTCACAGAGAACCACCCATATATATATATATATATATATATATATGTATATATATATATATCCAGAATAATACTTATGAACAATACTTTTAGAATAATACTTTTAGAATAATAATACAATGAGCCTACTTTATTCTAAAAGTAAATTATTTAGTTCGGTGTGACCGATAATACATACATATAGACATTTACGAACGATAGATTCATTTTTCAATTAACCGGCGACTAGGTCACATACGTCGCACTCTGGCTGGTGGTTTTTCCCACCACCAGATGGAGACGACTATGTCTCTACACTCGTTGTAGAGATCGTCGTCTCTTTTCTATATATATAGCCGCAGAACATCTTGCTGGCGTCGCGTTTATCTTGCGACAGGCGTCTAAGGTAAGATCTCCAGTTCCTTACTGAGGAGTCCAAGCTGGAGATCGAGGACGAAACGCCTTTAATTATTTTTAATAAAGGCCGTGCTCTGGGAAATTCCACCAACCATAGTGGACAAAGAGTACAATGAGCCTACTTTATTCTAAAAGTAAATTATTTAGTTCGGTGTGACCGATAATACATACATATAGACATTTACGAACGATAGATTCATTTTTCCAATAAATAATAATGTTTGTTTAAATATAAATAACAAGATAACATTTATCAACTATAGTGATGTAAAATCATAGTTGTATCATTGAAAGGTTGAAGAAATAAGCCCTGGCCAACGTTTAGGAAGCCTATGGTCACCTTGATTATCATCGTCGTTATAAAGTACTGCGCAACCTCACTAAAACTGCTCTGCGAAATTATAAGCTAAGTAATTGTGCTGATGCACCGAAAATGTGGAGGATTATTGACGATCTGTGTCTAAGAGCTTCCCATACGAATCTGGGACAGCTTCTCATTGCTCCTCCCTAATACAAAATCTCACGTGTCAACTCACGTGAGATTTTGTATTAGGGCTAGCGACTTGAATGAGTACTTTGTTAACAAAGCTAATTGGCTCTGGTTCTGTTTCTGCTTGTAGCTTCTATTATCACTATGCTCCTGTTGCTCCTGATAAAAAATTATTTTTTTATTAATCTGGGAAGTCTAATGCGATTGGTACATATAATCTCCCCTTCGGCTTCATTACTGAAACGTTGCCGGCAATACTTCCGATTTTGCTGCACATATTTGATGATTCGTTTCAGTCGGGCATTTTTCCCTCTAAGTGGAAAGTAGCTCTTATAAGGCCCATACCAAAAAATGCAGTCCCCAACGTTGAGGACTTCAGGCCTATAAGTATCCTATGTGCTACCTCAAAGTTGATCGAATTATTGCCTATCACCAAATTTTTGAGCATACTATTGCCCTCGATGTTTTAAACCCTTTCCAGTCGGAATTTCGCAAGTATCACAGCGTTTATACTACCACGATGAACTTCGTACATAACTTCAGGCAAAATATAGATAAAGGCCCAGTCACTCTTATAGTGTCTATCGATTTTAAGCAGGCTTTTGATATGGTCGATATTTCACTGCTCTGCTATAAACTTCGATTTTATGCTTCTTCAGATTCCTCTATTTGATGGATATGGTCCTACCTCTCAGACATATCTCAATTTAATGAGGTCTCTAATAAGCAAAGATCCGACATATCGGCATAAATGCGAGGAATACCGCTGGGCTCTATTTTGGGCCCGTTACTATTTCTTCTCTACATCTACATTTGCCTGATTACTTAGTACATTGCTCTTACCATCTTTATGCGGATGATTTTGTTGTTTATGCCAGTGGATCCTTCTCTGATATCAATTGTATTGTACAAAATATCAACGTAAATCTAGGTCGAATTACCACTTGGGCTGATAAAAATGGTCTCTCAATAAACGCTCGTAAGACCAAAGTAATGTGGGAAGGAACAAGGAGATTTATTGCAAGGATGCGAGCTCTGATAGTCCCGAATATCTCGATAAATTGTGATGTTGTTGAAGTTCTGCTCATCTCTTAAGATTCTGGGTGTAAGGATTGATAGTATACTCTCCTGGAGAGAGCAGTGTACTGCAATTGCTAAGAAACTTCATTTGTCGCTTATGCGCCTAAGAAAATGCAGTGATTACATCCACTCTGATGTTAGGCTAACCTTGATAAGATCTTAGTTTTGCCCTATTTGGATTATGCCCGGGATTGAGGATTCTCTCCTTTTCTTATCGAAGGGGTTATTATCAACTTGGGTTTACCTTCGTTCATTTCGTCCTGTTGACAAATATGGATCTAAACGCGGTTCCATAATGGATCTCAACGTATTACACGCTTCGATTGAATGTTTTAAATTATCTTTTGTCGTCGCTTCAGACCGGTTATGGAAGCAGCTACCTGAGGACATGCTTTTAACGCATAAACGTCCTTTCTTTAAACTTTTGTTATTTAAGTTTTACTTGGAAAATTATAGTAATTAGTCTTTTGTATTTATTGTTTACTTAACCTCTATCTATTGTAGTAACTTTTAATTATTTATTTATATATATTTATTTATTTTTATGTTTTTATATTTTTATACATTTACATATTCTATCATAACTGCGACACTTCTGCATATTCTATTTAACCTTGTATTTCAATATATATATATATATATATATATATATATATATTTATATTGTAGAACCTAGAATTCTTTTGTCGCTAATTATAAATACAATCATTCATTCATTCATTCATTCAAAGGTGACGGCATTAACTTACGGATCCTCCTCGTCAAAATTATTTAAATTATTAATACTTATTTAATAATATTAATTATTTTCTAAATAAATAATGAAAGTGGAAAGGTATAATTAGAAAGATCAGAACGCGTGATGAGTATGCAATTATCTTCTATATATATCTGAGGTGCAAATCAGTAATATGTTGTGATGTTGCCATCACTGAGGCAACCTGAAACAATAATAGACAAATTAATAATAATTCATTGTTGAGAGCTTCAAATATTTATTAGAAGTTTAATTATTCATGAAAAATGTTTTATTGTTTAATAAATGATAACTTCCTCAGTTTTGGTCGTATCACTTCGATACTTTGACCAAAAACGGTTAAAGAGTAAAAAAAAATAATAAAATTATAAAGTTTACAATTTTTGATATTTTAATGTTGCAATTAATTATTTAAACATTAAATGTCAAATACAAAAATTTCTACCCTACGTTGGGATCGAACCCAGTCATAGCGCCTGATAGTCGAATGCTCTATCGCTAAGCTATATCTTTTTCTTATGAATGTTCATTTAACATGCTGTAATAAAAGCATAAATTATTATATCAAGTTTGGGATGTCACAAGTTCCAGTAATATAATAGCAACATGTCTCGACAGCCGTGAGTGTTAAGGTACGCAAGCACTTTAAATAAATACTACTTTTATAAACTATATTGAACAAAACCACAAACGCGTTCTATCTCGTCAACGGACCGAAGGAGAGTGCATACATAATCTATCACTTCCTCCCGACTGTTCTTGTGTGATCCACTTCCATAAAACAGTATAAAACTCTCGTAAACGGTTTTCAAATCTGATAATTTTATTTCGTTGTCGAATATTTACTCATTTTCAATTATTGCCTGTAAACAAATACAACAAGAAAGAAGTTATCTTACAATTGTATTAATTTATTATTTTATTTACTAAAAAGGTGTGGATTTTAAAGGATAGTGGTTTGGTAAATATGTCTGCTATTTGCTCTTTGGATTGAATCCATTCAATTTTAATAAGCCCTCTTTTAACACATTCTTTTACGTGATGTTCTTTAATATTTATCATGTGCCTTAGTTTATTTCCACCACTAGCTTGAGCACTTGATATAGCAGCTTTGTTGTCGCATCTCAAAGTCATGGGTATCGGTATGTCATGTGCAATCAATGTCAAAGAGTTGTAAATTGCAAGCATTTCTTGACTTACCTCGCTCATCGCAACATACTCTGCTTGACATAAAGCTATATAAGGTTGTTTATGTGTGCGCCACACAACTGAATCACCAAACAGTTTAATTGGATATCCGCACGTAGTAAGTGCATTATTGCAATCACCAAAGCTTGCATCTGAATAGCCTTGAATCTCATCATTAACACCTCTATATTTCAAGCTTAGACTTTTCGTCCTTTTCAGATACCTAAGTAGTCTTTGTACCATAGTCCATTCGTTATTTGTCGTATTTGTTTGATGGCGACTTAGAACACTTACAGTGTAGCAGATATCCGGTCTCGTCGCGCCGGACAAATATAATAGACAGCCAATAGCTTCTCTGTACGGTGCATTCATTTTAGTTCTTTTAATACTTGTTTCCTCATCGTAATCACTGTTTTCTCTAGATTTTCTTTCACGATTTGTTACCTGAGCTATGTTCATGGGAGTTCTTTGAGGTTTGCAATCATCCAAACCAAATCTACATAGAATTTTATCTATATAGTTTTCTTGACTTAATTCGATGATTTTATTTTCTTTGTTTCGTTTAATTGATATCCCTAAAAATTCTTTAACTTCTCCCAAATTTGTCATTTCATATTTATTGTTAAACGCATCTATCACTTTATTAATTTTCATCTCATCATTGCTTGTCACAAGTATATCATCCACATATAAAAGCAATATCATTATTTTGTCTTGATCTCTCCAAATGAATAGACATGGTTCCAAGTCAGAATTTATCAAGCATAAACTTAACGCAGTTTCAGTAAACTCATCATTCCATCTCTTGGAATTAGTTCTTAACCCATACATGGCACGTGACAATAGACAAACATACTCATTTCTTTCCTATGCCGTATGATTTGTACCTTCAGGTATTTCTATATATATTTTCTCATCTAATTTTCCATTAAGAAAAGCAGTTTTCACATTTGATTGTTTAACAGTAAAATCATATTCATTTATAATAGCCAACACAGATCGAACCAAGGCTAATCTCGAGACAGGAGCGTACTTTCACTTAATTCATAATTATTAATATCTTTAAATCCTTGAATGACTAACCGTGCCTTATATCTCGTCTTGCCATCAATTTCAATTTTACGTTTAAAAACCCATCTCGAATCAATTACGTTTACTTTTTTCTCTTTTATCGTATTTACAGGTCGTCTTACTTCCTTAGTCGAATTTCGATTTTACCCGCTCCCTCCGTTTTTAAGTTTGCGGACTCGCCTTTGTTAGCGCATCTTATATTACCGTAACTCGATTCATTAAATGTTTTAAAAATAATTTTTGATTTTGTTAGGTGCTCGGTTGCACCTGAATCGGCTAATAATTCCGTTATAAACTCATCACCATATGTTTGATCGATGTTAGCGTAAGATGTCGTCGATTCGGCCAAGTAGACAGCTTTCTGCTCATCGTTCTCATCGTTTGTTTGCTTCCGTGTAGCCTCTTCCTGTAGAACAAGAAGTTTCAATTTTTCATACGAGGTTCCATTGCCTTCACTATTTTGAGAGACAAACTCAATTGTTTGTATGATAGGAACAGAGACCATCACCGCATTATAAAATGCATCTTTCTTCTCATTTTCAGATAAAGGAGTCCTACCTGGCGAGTTTTCATAATTACGGATTGTGCCCTCAAATTTTCACAATATTCAGAAGCTTTATGTTTACCGATTATGTATTTCATTGTATATAACTGTTGCCTAACTGCGTGTGAGGTTACATTCGTTTCGCATCTCTAAGTTCAGGCAAGTTTTCTAACATTTCAATCGGATCTTTAATATGCATAACTTTACCATGATAATGTTGATCCAAGTAGTTAATTAAAATGTCGTGAACTTTAAATTTCTGTTCTTCTAGAGTTTTCGCATCCAAATCTTTAACTTTAGAATTATTTTCAATTATGTGTAAAAGTTCATGTGATCTTATTTCAGAAGGAAACAAATCATAAAAATGTATAAATTTCATTTGGTTCGTTAATTTATAATCGCGCTTCATACCTAAGCCTTTATTTATAATTTCAAGTTTTAACGTTTCTTTCACATATTTATTTACTACATTAACGGTCTTGACTGATTCTTTTACATAATCGCAGTTTACATTACTTTTGAAATACTGTTCAATTGCTTTATTAATCACATCATTTAAATTTGGGACCTCGCCAGGTGTTACATCATATACATCTAGATCCTTTTGACTTTGTTTGAATGCAAATTTCGTTTTGCAATGATTTAATGGTTTCTTGGCATATCTATAATGTTTACTTTGTTCATTTTGTAATCTCATCTTTAAATTCAGCTGTTTTCACATCTCGACTATTTGTTTTATATACAGCCAAATTATTTTTAATTAATTTCTTTACTTACCTCGTCATTACGCTCATCTAGATCCTTTTGACTTTGTTTGAATGCAAATTTCGTTTTGCAATGATTTAATGGTTTCTTGCATATCTATAAATTGTTTACTTTGTTCATTTTGTATCTCATCTTTAAATTCAGCTGTTTTCACATCTCGACTATTTGTTTTATATACAGCCAAATTATTTTTAATAGTTTTTAAATAATCAGCAAATTGCTCCAAAACTTGAGAATTAGAAACACATATTTTGTTTATAGACGCGATTAATTCAGCGGTTTTATTTTCTTGAGCTACCAATCTTGATTCAACTGAAAAAGAATTAGTATTAATAACTGTTGCACTCGTGTGTGGTGAGGTTTTTTG
The DNA here is from genome assembly GCA_026168455.1 of Theocolax elegans. Lineage (NCBI taxonomy): Eukaryota > Metazoa > Arthropoda > Insecta > Hymenoptera > Cerocephalidae > Theocolax > Theocolax elegans. Next base: position 47,762,063 of record CM047427.1, read on the forward strand.
TTTTAATTTAGACACATCACTATTTATTGGTGTTTTATTCGTAATTAGAGGTCGATTCTTACCATTTTGCAATGCGTCACCCATTGTCTTTTGTAGATTCGTTTCTACCGCATCTTCTATTATTTTCACCTTATTCTCATCTCCATTAGACTCTATTTTTTCGGAATTATTTAGTGTTACAATCCCCTCTTCCACCTCTTTCACCTCTTATTCTACTTCCCCTTCTCTTTCGTCTAGACTCTCTTCTTTCTCATCATCTGCAATGATTGCGCTTGCTTCCGAAGTTGTTCCTAGCATTTCAAATGGTTTATCATCGAGTAGTTGATTTTTAATCATTTCAGTTAGATTTTCCCATTTGTAGTGTGGTAGCATACGTTTTTCTGTAAATATTCAGATAAATTAATATTTTATCATATATTTTAAATGCCAAGAACTGTGTTATGAAATAGTTGACCGAACACTGATATGGCTAAATCAAAACGAGTTAACATATAAGAACACGCACATGAATCTCTTACATGCAAACTCAAGTTAACTAAATCATGTATATTGAACACAAATATACAAACATTAATCAACTCTCGGAATAAATAAATTATTATTGAAATGTCAAATCAGTTATTAATTGAATTAATTAATTTAATTTACGTATAATTTAATTTGTTATATGCTAGTCTATAACTATACGTATTTGAACATTTTACCTTTTATATATCATCATTTTTAATTATGTAAAACCCCTCTTTAATGTATTATTATTTTGTTATTTTATTTACTCCTCACCTGTTACATATTTATTTCCTGATTCTGTTATCATAGTCAGCACTTCTCCCCGTATAGGTAAGGTTACTTTCTCACCCTGATAAGTGACGTCAAGTTTGAATCATTTATTCAAAATGTCCCACAGTATCGACAATGATTGTTCAGCTGTAAATAGTTTTAATTAATATTTCTTTTACACAGTATATATACTATTAACTTATACATCTCTTTGTAGGTTAGGAATCCTATACTCAATTTAGGTTATATGCATCATAATAACACATACACATCAAAAACAATGTAGTTTAGAACGAATACTTCAAGGCGTCCCTTCGAGTAATCGCACATAAGAAAATAAAAACTACACGCACCGTAAAGTCGATGTTCAAAACATTGAGAGAGAAAGAGAGAGAGAGATGTGTATATATATATATATGGGTGGTTCTCTGTGACATCGAAGATGAAAAAAATAAATATTGCTATAACTGTGGGGATATGTTTTAGAGGTATCCAGTAGTTCTCCTGAATTTTTTCAGATTTTTTCTGGGCCATTATTTTAAGTTACAGAGAGTCAAAGTTGACATTGTAGCACTTTTTTGCATTATATGCCCATTTTCATGAATTTTTAGCTCCCAGGGGATGCATTTTTCACTAAAAACATAAGTATGACTTTTTTTGTAAAATTTTCCGAACTTTTCATTAAAAATACTTTTAAAGACATAAATGTATGCTGTCACACTCTTGTAAGCCATTTAAACCTTAAATAGTGAAAATCAGCAATTCTGCTCCGGATTCTGGTAACCTAATACTGTCTAAAAGATGTTTTTTTATAGTCAGAAACTGCCTAAAAATTTCCAGAGTGGTTCTAAATCATTAAGATCACTTATGGTCAAAATATCCGGGAAAAGTGCCCGAAATATTAATAGAAATGTATATTTGTTGCCTTATAACGATGAATCTAGTAGCATGATCATTGCAAAAAAATTTATGCACTTACCTTGGAATGGTAGAAAAGTATCTCCACTTGTTTCAGTATCCATCTAATCCCCTGTAAGCTGCTAAAAATACAAATATTATTATAAAATTATAAAAAATTATTTTTTAAACATTTATAATGCTGGATTTTTAGTTTTACATCCCTTACAAGAATTATAATACTAATCTGGAGGATTACTATAAATATATAAACATCATTATTACAATAACTGAATATACGTATTTATAATACAAAAGATATATAAATAAATCGGATATATAATTATAATGAATAATATGATAACGTGACAGTGACAAGTTTGTGAAATCTAAACAATGTATTGCTGAATAATAATAATAATAATGTTGATACTTTTATAGTAATCCTTCAGATTAGTATTATAATTCTTGTAAGGGATGTAAAACTAAAAGTCCAGCATTATAAATGTTTAAAAAATAATTTTTTATAATTTTATAATAATATTTGTATTTTTAGCAGCTTACAGGGGATTAGATGGATACTGAAACAAGTGAAGATACTTTTCTACCACTCCAAGGTAAGTGCACAAATTTTTTTGCAATGATCATGCTAATAGATTCATCGTTATAAGGCAACAAATATACATTTCTATTAATATTTCGGGCACTTTTCCCGGATATTTTGACCATAAGTGATCTTAATGATTTAGACCCACTCTGGAAATTTTTAGACAGTTTCTGACTATAAAAAGACATCTTTTAGACAGTATTAGGTTACCAGAGTCCGGAGCAGAATTGCTGATTTTCACTATTTAAGGTTTAAATGGCTTACAAGAGTGTGACAGCATACATTTATGTCTTTAAAAGTATTTTTATGAAAAGTTCGGAAAATTTTACAAAAAAAGTCATACTTATGTTTTTAGTGAAAAATGCATCCCCTGGGAGCTAAAAATTCATGAAAATGGGCATATAATGCAAAAAAGTGCTAAAATGTTAACTTTGACTCTCTGTAACTTAAAATAATGGCCCAGAAAAAATCTGAAAAAATTCAGGAGAACTACTGGATACCTCTAAAACATATTCCCACTGTTATAGCAATATTTATTTATTTCATCTTCGATGTCACAGAGAACCACCCATATATATATATATATATATATATATATATATTTTATTATTTTAACGTCGCTCTTTTTATGCTCCCAATCCCGGTGCTAATCAGCGACGGAGGTCATACGATGTCTTGGTGAAGAAAGCACTTGTTGAAAATACATTCCCCAGTGGTGCTTGTATCAATCAGTCGGGGCCAGGAATCGAACCTGGGACCTCCAGATTACGAGCCCGACGCCCTACCGACCGAGCCATCGCAGGCCTCTATATATATATATATATATATATATATATATATATATATATATATTAAATAAATATTCCGCCACGCACAAACACTCACACACACACACACACACACACACACACACACACACATATTAGTGATCCAGTTAAAAAATAGAATTTTGTTTTAATGTATGGAATCAGTAAAAAAATACTTGAATAGAGTGTAGCTAAATTTTTAGACTTGATTAGTACCAGAGTTGTAGCCGATCAAAAAATCGAATTTTTTGAAAAAAATGACTTTTTGGCCATTTTTATCACTTAATAACTCAAAATCTAACAATTTTTTCTTATATACATTAAATTTAAAAAAGTTTATAAATTTCAAGAAGAATCTGTTGAAATATTTAATTTATATTAATTTAAAACATTTAATATAGTTATAATTAATAAAAACCTTTATAGTAAAAAACGGGTTGTACGATCAAAAATATTCAATCCATTCAAAAATCTAATTCATCGATGATTAATTACCTTCAAAATGATGCAAAGTTTGAGTGCGGCAGAGCATTTCAGACAAAGTTATGGTGTTTTAGGCAAATTTCTTAAAAAAAGAGAGAGCGAATGCATTTTATGAAAAAACAGAGTAACCGTATACTTGTATTCAAACAATATGGCACTATTATTCCTCAATAATACTAAAATATACTATTTATTGTTAGTCACTGATACTTATGAATGTCTAAGCTGCTTAAAAACACAAAACAGTAGGTATTAACAGTTATATGGATTTATTGGAATTATAAATGTTTCGAAGATAAGGCCGCGTAAGGTCTCGCGACGAAATGTAACAACCGGGATTACTCAATTTTAATATAGCCGTAAAGAAAGTGAAATACTTCGCAATCTTCCCTTCTGTTGCTGTCTCGCGCGCGGCAACTTCGCCGTCCTCGCAGGTTCCTGGGGAGTCACTGGAGCCGTGCACTAAACACCAGCACGCTCACTTTCATGGAATCACACACTCTTCGCGAGACTGATATAATTGCATCCTTCTATCTTATTATTTTTTATCTTACATAGACTAACTGATGGAGAAGAATGGAGCCAATCAAACGTGTTTCCATTTGTTTGGTATTTTCTAGATGAATGATAATAAATGATTTGAATTCAGCCTCAATCGAATTCATGGTATATGTATATTGACATTCATTTCAAAATACAGTTGATTTAAAGTAAAAAAGATTTACCTCGATTCTAGTTTATGATTCTACCTCAAAATAATGTCGAAAATGACTTGAAGCGTATTAAAATCGAATGAAATTGAGATAAATATCCAGTTTAAAATGGGTCATAATTTTGATCTTATTATAAGTTACTTGAATTATTTTATTACAAACCTTATCTACAACTGATTATTAAATAATATAATTAGATTTAATTTATGGCTTTCTATAACCAAGTTACGTTATCTCTTTATACATCTATCATATTTAATTTCCAGCACGTTAACTTTATTATTGGAACAATATGTGTGACGATGATGTTGCGGCACTTGTGGTGGATAATGGTTCCGGTATGTGCAAAGCAGGATTTGCAGGTGACGACGCTCCCCGAGCTGTATTTCCATCTATCGTGGGACGTCCAAGACATCAGGTTTGTTGATTTGAGATAAGCTAGATTTTTTTTAACAAGAATGAATAAATAAAGATAAATTAAAACTTAACCGTAATAACCAATTTAAACTACTTAAAGTAAGTGACGAATTTTTGAAAAATTGTTATTATAAACATTTAATCACATTGATAATAAAAGTCAAAATACTGGGACCTGTTTGCACAAGCCCCTGTCGCTTAAGATACCTTGTTTTGTATCAGAGGGGGTCAACTGTGTAACTTGAGCTCCTGATTCATTTCTCCGTAAAACCGCTAATTATCTCTCAATAGTTAGAATATTAGTCACTTTATGACCATTGTTCAGTTATTATCTTTGTTTAGTCTCCAGAAGTTTATATATACGTTAGGGTGCCCTTTATTTCCCAAACATGTATTCATATGGTAAAATACCGACTAGAAAGGGTTTAAACACCCTGGCTGTAATCAGAAATACCTCATTTTATCAATCTTATCAATCTTCATATTCTACAATTTTTTATTAGTTAAGAATGCGTTTTTTGTAGTTTATTCAGGTAAAGATTTGAAATAGTGTAAAATAAATAAGGAACAATTATTTTAATCAGTAAAAGAAGTCCTAAAAAAGTTTGACTTCTAAAAGTTGAACATTTTTCAAGAAATCACTATTTTTTCATTTAAACGCATTTTTAAGTATCGTGTTCAATTAGCGGATCTTTCATTAAAATTTTTTTCAAAAGTAGAGGTCAAGAGCCTTAGCCGCTGTACGCCGTATTCCAAATCAGATCAGTAAATTTTAGTTTTAATTTTTGTTATTAAAGGTTTTTGCGATCATATCGAAGACAATAACATTTATTATCTTAACACCATTGATAGATTGTTGAGTTAAGAAAATGTCAAAATTTATCAAAACTGTTGAATAATTGGAATTTCTTTTGTCTTTGACATTTTCTTAACCGCAAAATTTAAGATTTACAAAAATATCGTAATCTAAATAGCTTCTGGTCGAAATGATATGTTTTAGCTACAAAAACAGTGGTGATATCAAAATTGGTTTATCGGTCAAAAATGTACCTAACACCAGAGCTCAAAATGCAATTTTCCAGTATACGGAGGATGGCCGTATGAATTTTGGATTTACTTTGGTCAAAATCTTTCAATTTTTATAATCATACGTAATTGTAATTTCAATAACAGAAAAATATTTATTTATAACAATTTTTTAAGACAAAATCATTTTACTAGTTTTAAGTTATTACCCTCTTAAACCTAAATACCAGTCTTTTTTTAAGGTTACATTTTGAGCCGCGTAAATGACCTTTATATTTAAGAGTTTTTGAAAAAACAATTTACTTAATAGTAACAATATTGAATGGAAAATATTAATTACACCGAGTCCTACACCGCTATACAGTTAATTTTTTAACTTATTTGAATTTATAAATTTAGTGCATTAAGCAAAATACGTGAATTTTGCTCACGCCTTCCTTCAATAAAAAGAAATAAAATAATATCACATGTAACAAAAAATGCGTACTCTAAAGCGAGCTAGTTCCCACACGCCATACAAAAATATTGGTTCTAATAACATAACTTGACTACAAAAAATAACATGTAACCTTTATGAATCAATTATATCTAATTTTTTTAGACAGCCACACCACTCAATACATCAGAGCACTATACAATTTTGAAAAGTTTTAAACAAGTTTAATTTTTTTTGTTTTTTTTTTTGTGAAACGAACCTTTTTTGTGAATTACAATCAGAAATATAAAATTTAATTCTAGATTTAATGTAGAAATCTGCCTTCAATGTTAATAAATTATTAATAAACTGATGAATATATAATTCCATTATTAGTATTAATATTTATCAATGGTGTAAATATAATAAATGTTATTGTATTGGATATGATCGCGTAAACCTTTACTATTAACAAAAATTAAAACTTATTTCATACATGGGCATATCTCAGAAGATGGGATAATTTGGGTTTCGCATAAGGTATACTAATTAAATACTAGAAAAGAAAATATTTTAATGTGCTAACAGAACAAAAAAGTTTGTTTCTATTTATAAAAGCTCTTAGAAAGGTATAATATAAATATTTAAATCAATATTTTAATAAATTTGTCTGTTAAGAATAAAAAAAATCGTAAAGATTGGTTGTAACTCTTGTCGATTCTGCCCACTAATTTCATTGTAAAAGGTTCAGCACTTTATTAATAAATCTGAAATTATAGAAGAACCTTCTTTTATCATATTAGTTGTAAAAAAAATTTGTTAGAATGGTGTGCCTTCATTTACTAGATCAAAAATGGCAGCTAAGCAAACTAGCGTTCCCTTTTTTTTTAAATATGAAAATTATTCTTAAAAGTGATGTAACTTTTTAAGCATTTCTTCAATCTAAAAAATTCAGATTGGAAAATCTTCCTTTTATCAAAATAAAAAAGTTATTTCAAAGAAAAATTATGTGCACCCGTTTTTTAAAAAAATACAGTACAGTGAAGCTTACATATCAAAGCGCGATTGGATTAAAAATGTCAGTTTTTTCTATGGCACATAAATATTTTACAATAACGTGCCTCAGTTGTAAGTGCGAATAAAAGAAAACAGTTTAAGTTATTGTAGAACCAAGCGCTAAAGCCGTATATAAACATTAATTGTTTTAAATCAATATTCAAAATTCAAGAAATATACGTGTACACAAATAGATATATATATATATACATCTATCATATTTAATTTCCAGCACGTTAACTTTATTATTGGAACAATATGTGTGACGATGATGTTGCGGCACTTGTGGTGGATAATGGTTCCGGTATGTGCAAAGCAGGATTTGCAGGTGACGACGCTCCCCGAGCTGTATTTCCATCTATCGTGGGACGTCCAAGACATCAGGTTTGTTGATTTGAGATAATAGATTTTTTTTAACAAGAATGAATAAATAAAGATAAATTAAAACTTAACCGTAATAACCAATTTAAACTACTTAAAGTAAGTGACGAATTTTTGAAAAATTGTTATTATAAACATTTAATCACATTGATAATAAAAGTCAAAATACTGGGACCTGTTTGCACAAGCCCCTGTCGCTTAAGATACCTTGTTTTGTATCAGAGGGGGTCAACTGTGTAACTTGAGCTCCTGATTCATTTCTCCGTAAAACCGCTAATTATCTCTCAATAGTTAGAATATTAGTCACTTTATGACCATTGTTCAGTTATTATCTTTGTTTAGTCTCCAGAAGTTTATATATACGTTAGGGTGCCCTTTATTTCCCAAACATGTATTCATATGGTAAAATACCCGACTAGAAAGGGTTTAAACACCCTGGCTGTAATCAGAAATACCTCATTTTATCAATCTTATCAATCTTCATATTCTACAATTTTTTATTAGTTAAGAATGCGTTTTTTGTAGTTTATTCAGGTAAAGATTTGAAATAGTGTAAAATAAATAAGGAACAATTATTTTAATCAGTAAAAGAAGTCCTAAAAAAGTTTGACTTCTAAAAGTTGAACATTTTTCAAGAAATCACTATTTTTTCATTTAAACGCATTTTTAAGTATCGTGTTCAATTAGCGGATCTTTCATTAAAATTTTTTTCAAAAGTAGAGGTCAAGAGCCTTAGCCGCTGTACGCCGTATTCCAAATCAGATCAGTAAATTTTAGTTTTAATTTTTGTTATTAAAGGTTTTTGCGATCATATCGAAGACAATAACATTTATTATCTTAACACCATTGATAGATTGTTGAGTTAAGAAAATGTCAAAATTTATCAAAACTGTTGAATAATTGGAATTTCTTTTGTCTTTGACATTTTCTTAACCGCAAAATTTAAGATTTACAAAAATATCGTAATCTAAATAGCTTCTGGTCGAAATGATATGTTTTAGCTACAAAAACAGTGGTGATATCAAAATTGGTTTATCGGTCAAAAATGTACCTAACACCAGAGCTCAAAATGCAATTTTCCAGTATACGGAGGATGGCCGTATGAATTTTGGATTTACTTTGGTCAAAATCTTTCAATTTTTATAATCATACGTAATTGTAATTTCAATAACAGAAAAATATTTATTTATAACAATTTTTTAAGACAAAATCATTTTACTAGTTTTAAGTTATTACCCTCTTAAACCTAAATACCAGTCTTTTTTTAAGGTTACATTTTGAGCCGCGTAAATGACCTTTATATTTAAGAGTTTTTGAAAAAACAATTTACTTAATAGTAACAATATTGAATGGAAAATATTAATTACACCGAGTCCTACACCGCTATACAGTTAATTTTTTAACTTATTTGAATTTATAAATTTAGTGCATTAAGCAAAATACGTGAATTTTGCTCACGCCTTCCTTCAATAAAAAGAAATAAAATAATATCACATGTAACAAAAAATGCGTACTCTAAAGCGAGCTAGTTCCCACACGCCATACAAAAATATTGGTTCTAATAACATAACTTGACTACAAAAAATAACATGTAACCTTTATGAATCAATTATATCTAATTTTTTTAGACAGCCACACCACTCAATACATCAGAGCACTATACAATTTTGAAAAGTTTTAAACAAGTTTAATTTTTTTTTGTTTTTTTTTTTTGTGAAACGAACCTTTTTTGTGAATTACAATCAGAAATATAAAATTTAATTCTAGATTTAATGTAGAAATCTGCCTTCAATGTTAATAAATTATTAATAAACGATGAATATATAATTCCATTATTAGTATTAATATTTATCAATGGTGTAAATATAATAAATGTTATTGTATTGGATATGATCGCGTAAACCTTTACTATTAACAAAAATTAAAACTTATTTCATACATGGGCATATCTCAGAAGATGGGATAATTTGGGTTTCGCATAAGGTATACTAATTAAATACTAGAAAAGAAAATATTTTAATGTGCTAACAGAACAAAAAAGTTTGTTTCTATTTATAAAAGCTCTTAGAAAGGTATAATATAAATATTTAAATCAATATTTTAATAAATTTGTCTGTTAAGAATAAAAAAATCGTAAAGATTGGTTGTAACTCTTGTCGATTCTGCCCACTAATTTCATTGTAAAAGGTTCAGCACTTTATTAATAAATCTGAAATTATAGAAGAACCTTCTTTTTATCATATTAGTTGTAAAAAAATTTGTTAGAATGGTGTGCCTTCATTTACTAGATCAAAAATGGCAGCTAAGCAAACTAGCGTTCCCTTTTTTTTTTAAATATGAAAATTATTCTTAAAAGTGATGTAACTTTTTAAGCATTTCTTCAATCTAAAAAATTCAGATTGGAAAATCTTCCTTTTATCAAAATAAAAAAGTTATTTCAAAGAAAAATTATGTGCACCCGTTTTTTAAAAAAATACAGTACAGTGAAGCTTACATATCAAAGCGCGATTGGATTAAAAATGTCAGTTTTTTCTATGGCACATAAATATTTTACAATAACGTGCCTCAGTTGTAAGTGCGAATAAAAGAAAACAGTTTAAGTTATTGTAGAACCAAGCGCTAAAGCCGTATATAAACATTAATTGTTTTAAATCAATATTCAAAATTCAAGAAATATACGTGTACACAAATAGATATATATATATATATACTAGGGGGGCTTCGCCCCCCTGCGCGCTTTGCGCGCCAACCCCCTATTTTTAATTTCGAAAAAGGTTTTTCGTAATAAATTTATTTTAAATAATATTTTAAATTATATTACTTTTTCACTACCATGGACACCTTAGAAATTAAACCGATTCACACAACACCTTGGAGGTACTGTTATAATGCATTGGGTTTTATACCCAAAATTTAATTTTTTTTAAATACGATTATAATTTATAAATAAAAGTTTTTACCAAAATTTAGTATAATGAAATCAGAATAATAGTAATAAAAAAAATAAAGACATTAAATGTTAACTGTAAATTTTAAACTATATGAATTCCTATAAAGCTTAAATTTATATTTTAATAATTATAAACGTTAATGAAAAATTAACTTACCAAAAATAGTAAAGTGCATATACTTACTAAATTGTAGTATTTAGTAACTACTTATGAAAATTTTGGAATATTTTAAACGGATCTAAATAGAACTTCACCTCCTAAAATTAATTTATTTAATGACGAAGGATCATCGCCAAAAGTTCTATGTCATTAATATTTTGTACTTTTAGAGTAATAAAACTTTCTTCTTAAATAAATAAATTTTTTTATTAATTTTTATTAATTTTATAGAACTATTTATATAATTTTAGTGGCATATAAATAAAAACCTATTTCTTCCATTTCTCTCGTAATTCGTAATTTGCACCCTCTTTCAAAATTTGCGTTTTAATCCATAATTATATCCAATTTATTTTTTCCTTTAGTTACAGAGCCCATATATTTATCTTGATTATTATAATCAAATTCATTCCTTAGAAAACCTTCTGTTTCTAATAAATACATACTTGATTATTTAAAATATTGTTTTCTATAAATATACATAATTTACTCACTTATATATCCATACAATTTTGAAATATTAATTCAAAAAATATTTAAATTAAATGCTCCTAAATTAATAGTTTTTGAAAATCTATTCAAATATAATTCGTATTTTATATTGCCACTGTTAAAATTTGAATTTTCTTTTGCCTATACTGTTTATAATAGAATTATCTTAAAAATGCAATAATTAATATATTTAATTTTTAACTCATTGTATATATCATATGGATATTTGGAAAAGTGTATGTTATACTTGATTAATATTTATTTAATCTTCAAACAATTTTGCATCTGTATTTAAAGCATTACATTGCATTTTAGATCCGTTATTATATTATTGAGTATGTTTAAACATTTTATGAGTTTTATCAAGAATGAGTAAACTAATACACATTCTTTCAAGTTATGTTCACAACTTTTTTTTTGCGCAAGGAAAAAATAAATATATTATTGTTACGTTTGAATGGTAACGTCTGTATCGTTTTTCGTGGTTACCGTGGCTCGTTGAATCCAAAACTCAGCGAGTACAAGTGTAAAGAGGTGGATGAGTTGTTGTTCTGTTGTTCTGTTGTTCTCCAGGTTCTCCAGGTGTTAGTGCTTTGGTTGGCTTGCGTTTTGTCGTTAAGGCTGTAGGGAGAACGATCCTGGCGATATCGTGTCTCCGTGTCTTCGCGTTGAATCCACTCGTAAAATGTCACTTCTGTCTTCTCTCTTTACTTCTCACTTTTTCGCTCTCTGTTTGTTTATTACCGTCTTCTTTTATATAAGTTTAGTGACCTATATACAAGTGTAATCGGAGGGGCGCTTAGCTGATCCTTGCGCTTCAGGTTGCACCGATGATTGAGTTGCGAAGTCACGTGGCACCGTTTAATGACCTGAATGGTCAGCATTTTCGACGAACCAACTGTTTACTTATTTTAATACATCCGTGACGTGTATCCACACGTAACATTATGTATTCTTGAAAAAACAATTTTAAAATATATATATTTTATATAAATATTCCGCCGTGCGCACACACACACATACACGCACGCACGCACGCACGAACACACACGCACGCACGCACGCACGCACGCACGCACCCACACACCCAGATACATACATACATATATATACATATATATGGGCTATTTCACGTCAAGTGGTACGATGAAAATTTTAAATCGCTCCAAAATTTGAGAACAGGCTGGAAACATCTTCCAGAACATACAAAAAAAAATTTAAGTTTTAAAAATAATTTGCATAAGAGTTATTCAACCATGAAAAGTGGAAATTTTTCAATTTTTTGGAAAAAATACTATATTTAAAGTCATTTATTTTAAAATCTATTGATTTTTTTGAAAAAACATTACAAACAACTTTTTTTGAATTAATCTTTAGAACTTATCTACCCTAGTTACAATTCTTATTGAATATAAAAAAAAGGCGACCACGTCACAATCGATTTTAATCTAACACCTCTCAAAAGTTCACATTTTTCGCGAGTTTTCGAATGGTTTGGGTTAGATTATTGGCCAATACCGCTGGTGTAAGTTATGCCTCATAAACCTCATAAAATCACTAATTTTCACCTATTTTATGACTTAACTTACACCAGCGGTGTAATATATATATATATATATATATATATATATATATATATATATATATATGTATATATATATGTGTGTTAATGAACAATTAACTTACCAAAAATAATAATGTGCATATATTTAATTGTAGTCCCGCGTAAAAAAAATATCTTTCTCAAAAGTTTGCGTAAAGTTTCTTCAATCAACTTCATATTTACGTGTCCAACGAGACATTCCTGAACTTGAGAAACGTATAATTGCTATAGTGTAAATGTATATAAAGTTTGTAGAAAGTTTATTCAATGTTTTGAGAATGAATAAAAAATTGTTCGATAAAGTTTTTATAAAGTTTATTAGAGGTTTACTACAAGGTGAATTGAACTGCATTATAACATTACATCAAGTTTTTGTCAAATTAATCTAAAGTTCTTTGAAAATATTACGATTTGAAACTTTGAATAAGCTTTCTATAAACTTTAAATGCACTTATACCATATAAACTATACGTTTTTTAAGTTCAGGAATGTCTCGTTGGACACGCTAATATGAAGTTTACTAAAGAAACTTTTCCCAAACTTTTGAGAAAGATATTTTTTTTACGCGGGGTATTTAGTAAAAACCTATTTCTAAATAGAACTTTATCTCCTAAAAGTAATTTATTTAATAACGAAGGGTCACCGCCAAGAGTTCTATATGTCATTAGTATTTTGTACTTTTAGCGTAATAAAACTTTCTTCTTAATTAAATTAATTTTTGTATTAGTTTTAAAGAATTATTTATAACATTTTAGCGGCATATAAATAAAAACCTGTTTCTTCCATTTCTCCCGTAATTCATAATTTGCACCCTCTTTCAAAATTTACGTTTTAATCCACAATTATATCCAATTTATTTTTCCCTTTAGTTACAGACCCCATATATTTATTTTAATTATTATAAACAAAGGCATTCCTTAAATAACCTTTTGTTTCTAATAAATACATACTTGTTTATTTAAAATATTGTTTTATATAATATACGTAATCTACTCACTTATATATCCATACAATTTTTAAATTTTGATTTAAATAATATTTAAATTAAATGCTACTAAATTAATAATTTTCGAAAAACATTTCAAATATAATTCGTATTTTATATTGCCACTGTTAAAATTTGAATTTTCTTTTGCCATTACTGTTTATAATAGAATTATCTTAAAAATGCAATAATTAATGTATTTAATTTTTAACTTATTGTATATTTCACATATAGATATTTGGAAAAGTATATGTTATACTTGATTAATATTTATTTTATCTTCGAAAAATTGTGCATTTTTTTTTAAAAACATTACATTAAATTTTAGGTCCGTTTTTATTTTATGAGTTTTATCAAGAATAAGTAAACTAACAGACATTCTTTCAAGTTATAATCACAAAAAAAAATTTAAAGTGTTAAAAATAATTTGCCTAAGAGTTATTCCACCATGATAAATGGAAAGTTTTCAATTTTTTAGAAAAATTACTATATTTAAAAGCCATTTATCTAAAAATCTATTAATTTTTTTGAAAAAACATAATAAACAACTTTTGTTCAAAATAATCTTTAGAACTTATCGACCTGGGTTACAATTGTGAATTTTAAAATTTCGAAGAGATAGAACGCCCAGAAATATTGAATACACACACACGCACACACACACACACACACACACACACACACACACACACACTTTTATATATATATTACATATATATGACATATATATATGACATATATATGACATATATATATGACATATATATAACATATGTTTGACAAATATATATAAAACATATATATATATATATGTTGAATTCTGAATTCTTAGACACGGCGGCGGCGGCGAAATATTTATATATTATAGAGATATATATATATACACACAGTGTATATTAATAATAGATCTATTTATTTTTACAAATATTTTGATTAACTCGTAGTAGTTCAATTGAAATAACAATTAATTTTTTTTGAAATATGTTTGTTTACTTTTACAAGTATTTAGATTCAGTCGTTAAAAGTATTTAGTAGTTCAGAAACAGCTAAAAAATTAATACAAAAAAAAGATCAGTTCAAATTGCAGAATCTAATACTGTACCTGAAAAGCGATTAAGCGTGTCGCGAAATTGTAAATAAAAAAAAATTTAATTTTTTATTATTTATTGTTTATGTATTGTTTATGTATTGTTAAAATTATTGCTTAAATAATGCAATGTATAATATATTTCTTGAAATACATTTATAAAAACTTTTAAAAATCAATTACTTATAAAAGAAACATGGTTCCATGTACATGGTTATTAAAAAAAATTTCAAGTTTTTATCCTATAACTCGCTTAGCAATAAAAAAAATGAATCACGCTAATATTTAATCATTTCTAATTACTTGTTGAACTTATATTACAGTATCTATAATCATTGTGCCACGTTGTTTAAAAAATTCATATTTTTTTTTGTAAATTTTCCCATTTTCTGAGATATATCCATATTCACTCGAATTAGGTATATTTCTTGACACAAGCGATTGATTTAACAAGCCAAATTATAATTATTTGCACAACGTTTCGGAAACATCTTTGTTACCCTCTTCAGGTGCATTCCATTATTAAATAATAAAAGTTTTTTACATCAATTAACAATCACCTTTGACATATGTTAATCATGAATATATTTGTAAATAAATCTATACCTGTTCTTAAAAAAACTATGTCATATTATCCATAAACGCTTTGTTACTACAATAAATAATTGTTTAATGCATTAATTACAGATTATAGTTATATTTTATTATAATATAATATAACATAATATGACATAATTTTTTTAAGAACAGGTATAGATTTATTTACAAATTTATTCATTATTGACGTATGTCAAAGGTGATTGTAAATTGATGTAAAAAAATTTTATTATTTAATAAAGGAATTCAACTGAAGAGAAAAACGAAGATGTTTCCGAAACGCCCGCGTAAAAATATAAACTATTGCCACTATATTGCCATTGCTCGGCAATATAGTGGCAATTGGCAAATAATTATAATTTGACTCGTTCAATCAATCGCTAATATCAAGAAAAATTAAAACTAAAATTTACTGATTCGACTTAGATACGCCGTACAGCGGCTAAAGGTCTGCTTGCTAATAGTTCGGGGTCTGATTTTTCTATACAAATGTTTGCACTCATCATTAGGATATTAAATTATTAACTATTCCATGTATTAATTGTTATACCGTATAATTAAAATTGAAGTTTTAACAGAATCTTCTTAAATTAACAATTAACATTTTTGTTTTAACTGCGAATTGTCCTGTATTTAATTATTAAAATCTTACAATTAATTAAACAACATACGTTTGCAGTTAGTAATTAAAACTCAAATTATTAATTAGATTTCAAGTAACTAATTTTGCATACATCTTGCTGCCTAAATAGTTTACCTATGACATTTTTTAATTCAATATTTTAACTTTAATTAAATTAGTGAAATTCATAAAATTATTATTAAACGCGAAGAAAGATACTGACTTTCACAGATTTGATACCTGGTTTTCTTAATCAACTTAAATCGGTTGTATCTCGCGCCCAAAGATGTCTAAAAAGACATATAAAAAAAGAAAAAGAAGGTATTAGGGTCTACTTTGAAATAAATATTGCAAACATGTGGGAGCGAGTATTAAATTGAATTTTTCACATAAGTTTTTAAAGTGCAATATCTCAAGATCTAGGAATTCTACAAAAAAGTATAATAAACAAAAATGAAGATCCTAATCTACTTTATAAGAAATTCAAATAGAAATTTGCTAATCAAACACGGTCCTTAAAAATGCGTGTAAATGAAAAAAATTTTTATTTTTGGTATTCAAAACTTTTACAGGTAGGGTTTGAGGCCTTTTTATTGGGTATTTATCCATGGGAAACTTATTTTTATATAATAAATAAACATTTTAAGCTTTGGGAGAAAGAGTTATCGACTTTTGGGAAATAACGGACACACTAATGTACATAGTATGTGCACCAGAGTTTCATTTTTGTTTGTATTTCCTATACACCAGAATTTTTATTAAATCATGTATTCATAGTATCCAAGAAATTTATATCCTGTAATTATTTTTACAAAGATTACAAACATTACATTACTCAAGGAGTACATCCTACCCTATCTGCAATTACCAGCATCTCCAGCAAGTAATTCATACAGTACTCTTCATTAAAACTATACACAATATGAATTAGATAGTGCGTAAGATATGATTAAATTTTTTAATGATTTATTCAAAAGGATGAATATTTAAAATAGGTATTTTTATTGGATTGAAAGTGGAACTAAAATATGACGTATATTAGGCATAAAAAATTACAACTGCTGCGTTCCATAAACTATATGAATATGACCAAACACCGTCTTTTAAGGGGGTATCCTGCTTTGGAAGGCCTAAAAAAACCGTCTTTTAGGGAATTTTTTTAAGATAGAAAAAATAACCAACTCCAGAGAACTTTCAGGAATATTTTATTATATAATTGAACAGTATAAAAAAATTTTTTTAAAGAAAAATATCAA
The DNA here is from genome assembly GCA_026168455.1 of Theocolax elegans. Classification (NCBI taxonomy): domain Eukaryota; kingdom Metazoa; phylum Arthropoda; class Insecta; order Hymenoptera; family Cerocephalidae; genus Theocolax; species Theocolax elegans. The sequence goes on from CM047427.1 coordinate 47,779,396, forward strand.
AATACAGCTGATTATTAGGCACATTCGTTGGGCAATCCGTAATCCGAGTCTTCCATTGGCGGGAGTGATAGAGCTCTTAATCTTGATCTGAAACAGAAAGCCAAAAAAAAATTTCTTCAATGTGCTGAAAAAGTCTTTTAGAAATTTATTTCCAAAAACCTTTTCGGTTCATATTGAAGAGTAGATAAAACTGAAGCTAAAAAACTTCGGATCGTTACGATAGCTTATTTATTTTTTTTGCAAAGACGCCCGCCAGTTTAGAAAAAGTGGAAAAACGAAAACTCGAGAAAAAGCGCTTTAAAGTTTATGAACTGGAAAAATGTGTTAATTTTCGACTACTTACGGCAATAATTCGCTAATCAGCTATTCCTGCGCCATACAATAGACCTTCAGCTTCCTCATGGAACTCATTTTGTTGAAGTTGTTCAAGTCTACGGGCCGTACGAGCGTCCTTACTGGAAAGAGACGAACGTCGTCTTTCTCGTTCAATCCGTTGTATGTCGACATTATCCGCAAACATTTTACATTGCTGGCCAATTTTCAAATTGAGTAATTGTATAATATGCAGAACTGCTGAATATCCTTTATTGAACATTCCTGCAGCCATATACGCAGCAATTTCTACGATTTTTTGACCAGAATTGAGATGTCTCGGAGTTATGCGCCAGACAGTGTAGTTGAACGATTCGTTCGAATTTTGCGTGTGTCCACCTAAGCATCACGTATACTTTACTCCAAAATTTTCAACAGATCTCAAAAACATCTCCACGATTGAATCTACCTCCATCTTCCCTGCTGAACCATCGAGATTTGAAGAGCATGATTCTTTATGATCATTATACCATTCTTCAAATTCTTCTTCGTATTATATATTCTTTTGTAAAGCACATGAATGACAATATGCACTTTTTACAATAAGGTCGACTACTTTGCCAGAGTAATATGCAATGAGCGTTGTAACACCAAACAATGAAGTAAAACCTCGCTTTTTCCAGGATGCATTGCCAGAAACTTTCAAACAGTCAGCAGATCTATCATGTTCTATATTTTTTCTGTCTCTTCTTTGACAGCTTTTTCACAAACGCTTTTGAACATTGATTTTAACGCTGTATATAAATGCTGCACAATTTGATCATATGTTGATTTTGCTAAACCTTGACATATATCCATAAGTCCACAAAACACATTGACACCTTCTCGTCCAACACCAAAAAGCCTCATAACAAAAACAATTCGTCTATTTATTTCGAATCCAGTGTTTATAAACGGTCCTGAATTTATTTCTCTATGACCACACATACACGATAATACAATTTTGAAAATTAAGCCTCGATGTCCGCTTTTAAAATTGTATATTTTGTTTGCAAGATCTGCAAATTACGATATCAGAAATTGCAAAAAATACTGTGACAAACTCGATTATTCGATAGCAGTGAGTTGGATGCACAATGATGTTCTCGGTGCTAGCGGTGGCTAATTTTCTCTCAGTACTACTTGTGTTGCACTCCGTATCGTCTGATTCTGTTGTGAATTGATTACCATGGAATTTTCGTTTCCGTGGTTTTGCAGCACAATTACTACTCGATTTGTCACTTTTCGGATAACCAGACATGATTATATTGAAGCGCACTCGTCAATAGTCAGAGCAGAACTAAACGTTACGCCACAAACAGCTCTATAGGAAGCAGGTACACACAGATTATATACCGATGACACATACTAAGGTTTAAACGACGCTTCTATGAAAGCAAAATATTATTTCGAACAGCTGCTGAACCTTTTCAGGTATATAGTTTCGAGTTTAGAGACGAGGGGAGGAGCGCGCGCGTTTCAGTCTGACCGAGCACTGGCACTTGCTCGATGCCCCGTTGCGTTTAGTGCTGTATCTTCGGAAATACTACGAATCCGACTCTATAACTTCGGATATATGTTCTTATACATATAAGGAATAGATTTAAGCAATAAAAAAAATCGATTTTTTGAACGTTCTAAATCGGGATACCCCCTTAACCCTTTCAGTCGCAGAAGCCATAGATGGGCACCCAAATTTTTTTTACATTTCAATCGTCCAGCCTCGACTAAAGACCAGTGATTCCCCGGATAAGTTCTGGTAGGACTTCCAGGGAAGCAACAATCGAACCAAGCCTGGCCCCAACGGAAGCAATGCCAGCAGTAACAGAACTCTTAATTCTATTAAGGGTCAAATTAGCATAAATTGACTAGAGTAGATACCATCGTTGCTGTCGGAGATATGTTAAAATCAGTCTTATTAATGATTCCCCTTGAAGCTGCAGACGATGAATTATATGGACTTGAATTTGCAGAATTAGGAATATTAATATTGCGTGCAACGCCTTCTAAAGGTCCGTTTAAATGAGCACGGCCGGCAAAAGTAAATTAAGCGTGGAAGGATGGCGTCAAAAACGCGATAGCTGTCGTAACAGAAGGAGATAAAGAGGATTTCGGTCCCTGTGTTATAGCAACCGCTACCACTCACGCTTTAGCAGGTTGTGACGCTAGCGGCCGAGGCGCGCATTGCCGAGTCGACTCACTGTGACTGGCTTACCTTCATAATTTTTTGCCAGAATACTTTCTTTTTTCAACCTTAACACTCATGTTGCTTATGTGTAGATATTATAAATATTTAGTGTATCTGAGATTTTATAGAGTGCACTCCATAAACATCACAGGTACACTAAATATTTACAATATCTACATGGAAGCTACACATAGGCGACACGTACAAAATGTAGAAATTTTCATAAGGTACATGTAGGCTACGTGTACCTAAATACATGTAGTGCACATGTTTATGACATGGGTGTTGCACATGAAATCATTTTTTTACGGGAATACACTGAGTGTAACTATGTGGGTGCAGTGAGGTTTCTCTTCACCATATTCAACACCGCCGAGCAAGCCGTACGCCTGTCTACCGTCGGCCGGTTCTATTCCGTCCACGGGAAGGACGGAAAACCGAGGCAGGTTCGCCCGTAAGAGTAAGGAATAAAGAGATCGACGGGGTACAATGGTAAGTGGTGCACCACGTTTGAGTTGGTTGAGCCTAACTAGGGCCTTGTATTCCCCAGTGCCAACCCCGTTACATATTATTGTAACGCTTTAATATTTAATAAAGATTTGGTGTATATAAAATTGATATATGTTTAAAACAACAAATTTGTTTTCGTTGAAAATAAATATATACTAGAAAGAAAAATGGTTTGTTAATAGTTAACAAATCTCATTTCTAAGTGTTATATATAAACTGAGAGATGAATTTATTTACAATTAAGATATATGTTAACTGTTAACAAATATAATTTTGAATATGGCCAAATAAGAAAATTATAACCATGAATGTACGACTATTATAATAAAGCATATAGGTTATGTTGTGGTAAATAGCCATTTGTTAACAGTTAACATCGGCAAATTTGACGCGAATATGAGGAAGTGTAATCAATACTAAATGTTGTTCTTCAGAAAAATGTAAGTTGATTTGAAATGTGCGCGATAATAAAAAGTATTTTAATAAACTATAATTAATATTTTATTCTTAAGCAACTATTAAATAATCATCGACGTTGTAAATAAATATATCAGTATTATTGGTAATAATTAATTTTATTATTATTAAGTGGGTCTCATACTCAATTCTGCGATTTTACCGTTCTGACCGCCGGTAATGCTGGTTATATATACGAAATGATAACTATCATCAAGAGCGCCATCTATGGCAAGTCGTAATCGAAGTGATCGTAGATGGCGCCATTGATGTCCAGAGCATCGTAATAAAAATAGTGTGACTATTTTTTTCCAATATAAGTATTAAAAAATAACGTATTTCACTTATACGCATTTTCTATTATCTATTATAATCCATATTTCGATACATACATATATAATAAATGTTACGTATATTTGGTTTACGGAATTTGTACGTATTTCAATTATACGTATTTATTTTTTTTATATACAGAAAAAATACTACATTACACTCAAGACCAACGATAGCAGAACCCAAGGGAGCGGAGCACGGCTCGCAAGTCGATTTTTGATCCGCTCCCTTGGGTTGATCGATAGATATGCCGGATTCTTGCAGCAGTACGTTTCCTTTTACATTGAATCTATGATAAATACGTAGTACGGTTCAATTTGCCATGTCGAAAATTCAACTAGTCATAATATGAGTATCAGTATGACACGTATTTAAAAATTTTATAGGAGTCAAATCAAATTATTTTGCTCGGCTATTTGTCTCGACTGAAACAAATGCGCATGCGTGATGGCGATAGTGGCGGCGGCGAAAGCATATTTTAGCTTGCCATGATCCATGCGTACTGTCATCTAGCGTAAAATATTCTTTTAATAATGATAATAAAACTACTTTTAGTTTTATAAAACTATGCAAAACAAACATTTAGATGCCCTTTATTAAATAATTATTTACTTCTATACAAAGTTTCAAGTCATTTTATTGATACGTGTAAGAGAAAACCTTGTACGAAAATTTCATTATGTGGACGCCGTAGATAGTGTTTTTTATACAAGGTTTTCTCTTCAATGCCTCAATATAATAAATAGAAACTTTGCACAGTGATACATAACTACAAAAGAAAGGGCACCTATCTTCTAGTTTGTCGAAATTCTTTATATTTATCTAGATTGAAGTATTTTTCAACCATACTATTACTCTATTGGCTCGGTCGGTAAAAATTGAGTATGAGACCCCCTTAAGAATAATATATATATATATATATATATATATTATGCGGACTTATAGGACGTAAATATTTTTTAAAACTATACTTTAACAATTTACATTCTGCTAGTTCTCCTGGCAGTATTAATTCGTAGGATTTTATGTAATCATTAAATCATATTGTAATACATTCTTTGTAGTAAAAAAAAATCATCACTGTCTTTTAAGACTATAATGACAAAAATAGGATCGTTATCTGAATTAATATCAACATTTAAAATGTAATTTTTTGTGTACAAGGTATCATTAACTTTCAAATAATTAACTTCATTTAATACAAATCCATTAATTGAAATTTGTTTTGGTTTACCATTTACATCGCCAAAAACAATATTATTTTCTAGTCCTCTATTATTCCGAACTCTCGACTCGCGAGTCAAGCGCCACCACGCGACCAAACCCTTTAATTACAAATTCTACATTGCAGAGTTGTTAACTGTTAACAAATCATTTTTCTGACTAGCATATTTACTTTCAACGAAATACTAATTTGTTACTTTTAAATATATATCAAATTTCTACACGTTATAATAATTATAAATATGTTGTATGATTTATGTTTGAAATAAATATATTTATTAACAGTAAATAAATTCTTCTCTCAGTGTAGGTATTATATACACTGAGAGAAGGATTTATATTTGATATTAAGATATTTATTAACTGTTAACAAATCTAAGGCTATATTTGTTAACTGTTAATAAATATCTTAATATCAAATATAAATCCTTCTCTCAGTGTACGTATATAAATTTGTGTGTATAATAAACATTCTAAATTACAATATTAGATTGGATTTAAATGAATAAATTACTATTTTCTTTCATTTGATTTAACTTTAGATTTATTTTATTTTAATCTATTTAATTAGTAGTTAATTCTAAATTCATTAATTACATCCTAAATTACAATATTTATACTTCAGTTTTTATAAATTAAAATTCAATTAACTATATACTAAGCCATTGATGCGTATATAATATCTATATACTCAGTCGAACATTCGAAATAATATTTCGAATACTAGCTAGCTCTAAGTTTTGTACAGGCCAGAAGAAAGTAGGAAAAGCGTCTACAAGGCCAATGTCAGGTAGTGTAAAGTGCATAGTTGCACTCTCCCCCTAATTATGACGTCAAACTAATCGGGGGGAGGACATTCCCAAGCATACCGTTGCCGTTTTTCGGCGTCACGTGGGTGGATAGCGTGGTCTCTCATCCATTAGCACTACTTGCAAGCAGTCGTTTAGAATTTTCTCTTTACTTAGTTTATTTTCACTGTATTATCACAGGCCATATTAGTTATTTAGTTATATTCAAAGTATTACATTTAAATAAAGGATCAAAATACACTACATTATACTAGATTATAATTGATTTATATAAATAAACATTCCAAATAAATCCAAGCACAATAATTTAAAAAGAGCCAATTTAAAACGGATTAAAGGATACATAATTAATTGCCATTTAATTAATTTATTTTGACAAAAGCCAGCTGATTCAAGGTAAGAAATATTGAAATAACTATTAGATAAATAAGAAAAATCAAAAAATTTAAATATCGGATAGAGAGAGAGAGAGAGAGAGAGAAATAGAGATAATTGCTCAAAACATCCATTGCCAGCGAGCTTCATTGGAAATCCTGTATGGGATTTAGACAAATTGAAAATTCTATCACTAGTTAGTTATTACTGAATTTAAAACTTTGATGTATATAACACTAAGTAATAAACCGAAAAAAATTTATATTCATGTCATTGTATTTAATAAAGTTAGTTATTTGAAAGTTAGTCGTACCTTGTACGAAAAATATAACATCGTAAATGTTAATTTTTGTCATACAACAATTTCTCAGTTTTAAAAAATAGTGATGATTATTTTTTGACTATAAAGAATAAAAGCATTAGCAAAATGTAAATTGTTGAAGTGTAATTTTAAAAAATGTTTACATCTTATGAGTTTGCATTAAACTTCTGATGGAAAATATGTTTTATATAAACGAGATTTACAAAAAAATAGAAATAATATTTTAAATGAAATTTCACGTTCATATATACATAACATTTTTAACAATAATAATAAAATTAATTATGTCGATTAGCAATTACACTGATATATTGTTTTATGTCAATGTTTGTGTAATGGTTGTTTAAAAAAAATATTAATTGTAGTTTATTAAAACTCTTTTTATTATCGATTACATTTCGAACCAAGTTGGAATTGCTCTAATAAAGAACAATATTTAGTAATTATTACATTTCTTCATATTCGTATCAAGTTTGCAGATTCGTTAACTGTTAACGAACGACTATTTAGCACAACATAACCCATATGGTTTATCATAATAATCGCATAGTCATGGTTATAATTTCCTTATTTGGCCATATTCAAAATTAGATTTGTTAATGTTAAGATATATCTTAACAGTAAATAAATTTTTCTCTCAGTATACTTAAGGTGCAAAAGGTTTAAAATCAATACGTATTAAGCAACAAGTTTTATCTAAAACAAATATAGACGGATTAATGGAAAATTGAACATATATAGAATATGATTCACAAAAATATACTAAAAATGTTAATCGATACGGTCAATAATTAGATAGGTAATATAAAATTTAAAGAAACGCAAATAAACTCAGAAGAGTATGCAACTATAACAATTGAAACGAGGATAATATAAAAAAATGAAGATTTATAGATTTCAAATGCGAAAATATATCGTCTAATTTAGACTATAATTATGATGCATCCGAAAAGGAAATCAATGATCAAATACATTCTACTGTAATTTTAGATATCACACAGAAAAATAAATTAATAAATCAAATAGATTTTAGTAAAATTTAGATATTGCACAGAAAAATATATTAAAAAATGTAATCTATAAATATAAAACTGTATTCCAAAGAACCCCCGGACAACTTCTACATTTCGGATATAAATTAGAAATACATGATGACATAATATATCATTCAAAATCATATCCTATACCTATAACTTATTGTTGAAGAGTAAAAAAGAAACTACCCTAGCGGAAATAATCATATGCGTACAATGGTTATAAATACTTAATAAAAGTTATTAGCTTTTATTAGATTTTCATAACACTTTATAAAGTGCGGACTTTGGACTCTAGTAATAGTTTAAAAAATTTGGTAATGTTTATAAGATTTTATTAGTTATTTTTAAAATTTCGTAAATATTATGAAAAACGACAAAATGACACTAATAGTAACTGTTGCATTTTCCTGTATTTAACTGTTTTTAGCTGTTTCTGAGTGATGTATGCAAAAAAACAAAAGCTATTAATAAAAGATTGCTATTGGTAAATATTCATAAAAATTCTAAATACTTATTTACTGTATATAATAATTTAAAAAAGTTATTAGAAGTTATTAGAGATAATTAATACCAGATTACTCAGATAAGTCTTTAAAAATATGAAAGTCTTTTAGTTTTAATAATACGACTTGGTTATAGGACTGATAACCTACTAACCTTAAATTTTCTGTATCGAAAATTTTCTTTCTGCCATAAATTCTTTTCCGTTGTCTTATACATTTTCTTACTTTTATAAATTAAAAAAATATTTCGATACTTTGTGTTTTGCTTTTTTATTTCCAGATACCCGCAATCAGACTATCGTAAAAAAAGAGATACATAGCGAAAAAGAGAAAGAGAGACAGCGAAAGAGAGAGAGAAGGAGCGAATTTTTTAAGTAGGGGCTGTGTAAGAAAATGCTGTAGAGTATGACATCAAAAGCCGAAGCGATCTATCAATTCCCGTAAAAAAATGATTTCATGTGTCATACATGTAATAAACATGTACTCTACATGTATTCAGATACACGTAGCCTACATGTATCTTATGAAGATTACTACATCTTGTATAAATCGCCTATGTATAACTTCCATGTAGATATTGTAAATATTTAGTATACCGAGATATTTATGGAGTGCACTCTATAAACATCTCATACACACTAAATATTTATAAGATCTACACATAAGCGACGTGAGTGTTAAGGTTGAAAAAAGAAAGTATCCACACGTTTATAATGTACATATTCCTCATACGTTTGGCAGATATCATATGTATAAAACATTAACCCCACACAAACCAAACACGAATGTACGTAGATTTCTAATATGGGATTCGGTCACAAGACACGTGCATGATACATGTTTTAACCTTTAGAGGGCCGGGGTTTTGTAAAATTTGAAAAACGCATTTTTCTATAGGAATGTGGTCTAAGGTCCCTGAGTTAGAGCAAAACTAAGTTGCGATGTTGGTGAGTCAGACCCCTTACGTCTAGAGGCGTATACCGGTCCGGTACGGTAAGGCCAAATGTTGAAATTTTCAAAATTTCAGAAAAACGTTAAAATGCACAATTTATTTTTTTTTTCAGCTGTATTTAGGTTTTATCTGGTCATTCTATATCAATATTACTTGAAAAATATTACAAAGGGCGTATCAACCGGCGTTATATGAGTTTCTTTGTTCTTTACATTTAAAAACTACACAAATACATTATAACGCACAAAAAAAAATAAAAGTCAAAACCCACGAACCAGAGCATATACACTTTATGAATTGAGTTATTTAAATGAAAAAAATTGAGTACTTATGAAAAAAAATGTTTACGCCTCTAGGCGTTTTCCGGCCCTCTAAAGGTCATACATGTCGCACGCATGTTTTTCATAACATGTAATTGTTTTTATGCGGGAACGTTGTGGCAACGTTATCTTAGCAACATTCCAACGTTGTTAGGAAAGACGCTGCAAAGTTGGAGAAGCGTTGCTACAACGTGGGAGATGTCCGCTAATATTTTGTAAGTTGCCACGATGGGTGGAAACCAATGTTGAAACAACGTCTAAGAAATGTTGAAAAACAACCTACAAAATCTGCTTTGTCAAAAAGTTGAATAAATGACCTAGAATAGTTTAATAATATTTTTTTGAAGGTAGAAAAGTTTATGAAATATTAAAAAAAAAATAAAAAGAAATTTCTCGTTCGGTGACCTCCGATCTTTAACTCCGGATATTTCTTTCTACCAACTGAGCTATTTTATTGTTTCTGTCATTGTGTTACATTGAGGCTATAAACTTTAAAGCATATTCTAGCTGTTCGTTATAGCCTCAATTTAACACAACGACAAAAACAATAAAATAGCTCAGTTGGTAGAAAGAAATATCCGGAGTTAAAGATCGGAGGTTCCAATCCCCAAACGAGAAATTTTTTTTATTTTTTTTTATTTCATAAATTTTTTTACGTTTAGATAAATATTATTAAACTATTCTGGGACACTTATTCAACTTTTAGACAAAGCAGATTTTGTAGATTGTTTTTCAACGTTGCTTAGACGATGTTTCAATTTTGGTTTCCACCGATTGCGGCAACTTACAAAATATTAGCGGACATCTCCCACGTTGTAGCAACGTTTCTACAACTTTGCAGCAACTTTCATAATAACGTTAGAATGTTGCTAAGATAACGTTGCCACAACATTACCACAACCTTGTATGCTAGTAGGAAGGTTTCTTAGGGTTTCTTAATTTATACACAAAATTTGCAAAAACTTATTCAAATGAAATCATTCCAGTCCTTATAAGTTATAAAAAAAGGATGCACATGCATATTATGCTTTATAATGCATTCATGAATATTATGAATAGAGTAAAACGCAACAAATTGCTTTTGATGAAATAAAACAACATTTTGATAATAAAATAATATTAAATTTCGTAAATGCAAAAAAACCGTTTATATTAACAACGGATGCAAGTGATTTCGCGATGGTTGGAATTTTATCACAATTCGATGAAAACGGTTATGAACAAATAGTAACTTATATTAATCGTACATTAAACGGTAATGAAGTAAATTACTTGACGACTGAAAAATAAATGCTCACTATGGTCTGGGCTTTCATAAACTAGATACTTACCTAAAGTGTGTCTAAAATTTTAGTCAGATCAAATCATGAAGCTTTATCATTTATTCAGAAATGTAAATTTACGAATTCGCGTTTAAGAAGATTGAATTTATCCAGGCCCCGTCGAAAAAGTTCCTATTGATCGGCATTGATTCTGTACTGAAATCAGTATAAACTCAATAAATAATATGTATTCCCTATTGAAAATATACATGTGATTAATCATGTGATTAATCACATACCGTAACACATGTTTAATCACATATTATACAACGTTATTTAACACATTATTTTTTACATAACGTGATTATTTCGAAACAATTTGGCATGTGAAAAATCGCGTGTGAAAATACATGTTTAAGCACGTGTTTATTGTATGAATGTATTGTAATTGTTTAGATAATTTATTATTAATAACACCTATGATTATTGTCCAAAACGCCCAGCTAAATTTTTATAGGTATACATTTTAAATTTCCAAGAGAAAGGTATGTAGTATTCTTGATTTTGTGCTCTCTTTTTCCTGGCACTTCCTACCGTTTATCCCTGGGGACTTTAACGGTGTTCACCTACCACCTATGTGTGGGTGCTTTATCCCTCCCTTAAAAACCCCACCATCTCGCATTCGCCCGGGGTTATGCCCGTGGATGAGGGAAACCTGTGAAGCAGCGAAAACCTCACCCGAGATGGCCGGTGTATTCGAAACATTCTTTTTGGGTGTCAAAGTCACATTGCGTAGGCCTTGACACCTAAACCGAATGTTTCACACCTCCCGCTCACGTTGTGAAGTGTGAAAAAACACCTAACCCGCCACGAAAGCCAAACCCATCCAAGTGCCAACCGCACTCAGTGCTGCTTAACTTCCGTGACCGGCCGAGGTGCGTCTTCGCCACTCCGCCACCGTGTCGGTGAAAGGTATGTAGTATAATTCTCTAAAAAAATTAGGTAAAAACAAATAAAATTGTCAAAAAAACATAAAATAAATTAAAAAAAAAGATATTACACATTTTTCTGTTTATGTTAGTTATTCACCCATCCACTTACTAACCGTGGTCAATTTTGCTTAACTTTCATGATCAATCATTTCTCAGTCTATTCTCAATGCTACATTTACAAACAGTTACAAAGATAATAAAAACATATTTGTAGACGTTCCAAAAAGCCTAATTATAATTAATATGAAATTACTGCAATATATTACTAAATATATATTGTTCTTCTAATATGGTACCGATACGTATATTCAAATTTTAACTCGTATGAAATAGTCCATATTTTTAAAAATATGTTTATTTAAAATGCCTTGCAATAAAGCCTCGCAATAATGCAATATAATGCCTTGCAATAATATTAAATACTAATGACTAATACTATTAAAATAAATTCTAATTAGGCTTTTTGAAACATCTACAAATATGTTTTTATTTGTAATACAATATTATCTTTGTAACTGTTTGTGAATGTAGCATTGAGAATAGACTGAGAAATGATTGATCATGAAAGTTAAGCAGCATTGACCGCGGTTAGTTAGTGGATGGGTGAATAACTAACATAAACTGAAAAATGTGTAATACTTTTTTTTATTTATTTTATGTTTTTTTGACAATTTTATTTGTTTTTACCTAATTTTTTTATAGAATTATACTACATACCTTTCTCTTGGAAATTTAAAATGTATACCTATAAAAATTTAGCTGGGCGTTTTGGACAATAATCATAGATATTATTAATAATAAATTATCTAAACAATTTCAATAAATACATACAATAACATTATATTACTTTTTTTTCTATAACACGTGCTTAAACATGTATTTCCACACGTAATTTTTCACATGCCAAATTGGTTCGAAATAATCACGATATGTAAAAAATCATGTGTTAAATAACGTTGTATAATATATGTTTAATCATATGATTTAACATGTGATTAAACATGTGTTATGGTATGTGATTAATCACATGTATATTTTCAGTAGGGTTAATATTGATCAGGATCAATATTGACTCTAGTAAATTCACACCAAAACGCAAAATTTATTTTCTACTGAAACAGTAAAAAATCAGTAATTAATCAATGTTTTATCATCAGTACTGAATCAATTTTGAATTATTTATTATAGTAAAGTAATATATAAGTATAATATAAAGTAAATATATAAGTAATAAAACTTTAAAAATAAAAATTTAAAATTTAGTATTGCATCAATTTAGAATCAGTGTCAAGTCAATAATGAATCAATATAGAATTGAATCTGTATCAATGCAAATTTCACAATCAATATCGCATCATTACGGATTCAGTACTGAATTAATTTTGGAATAATTTAATTAGGACCTGGTTTGCCACCCTTTAATTTAAGTGCCTTATAAGACTTTATTTTGATAATTTTTTTGTGTTCCTATAGTTATGTTGCACCTAATGCATGTGCAACACAACTGGCCCTACAGTTTGAGGGGGGATACGAACCAACAGAACCGCGGTGTTTAACCAATTGTAGAACATACAATTAGGTAATTCTATATGTATTTAAATAGAAAAGCATCAAATGTTGTAAATGAATAATTTAATGAAAGCATAGCCTGATGAGGATGGAGGACTTCTATTGAATCGTCGCCAATTAAATAATTACTTGGTTTAAAGGGATTAGGTTTTTCTCGATTTTGATGAACAAACCATGTTTGTTTTTATTTGGCGACGTTTCGATGGATATCCTCCATCCTCATCAGGCTATACCTTTATTGATAATATTAGTATAACAATATTTCTCAAACATCTTCCTATACATATTAGTAATTTTGTAGCAATTGTATTACATTATAAATTATTTGAACTACTTACTATTTCGTCATTAGTATAAACGTATAAAATAATTAATAGCATCTCTGGTGCGTTGCACTATAATTGAAAACAAAAGTAAGCAAATTTATTAAAAACAAATATAATTTTGCGCAGAAATTGAAGTTATGTATGATCTATACCTTTCTGCTTCTTGCTGTTTCTAATTAAATAAATAAATTAGAAACAGCACAAAATAATATAACACACAATAACACATATTTAGAAAAAGGCAGTCAAATTGGTAAAATGCCGAAATCTCAAATTGATTACAGACGGTTAATAACAAACAATTTAAATCTCTCACTTCGCGTTCTTAGAGATACCTGTGCGATCAATCGAAAATAAAATCAATCGAACAGACATCTCCACTCCTCGGGGGAAATTTGAAATTGTTACATGTACATAATAAATTAAACAACACAAATGACTCGAATCTGCAATTAAATTTGATTAAATGTAAGCGATAATTTATTTATAAATTATAAGCTTAGATGATTTTTAAATAAATTTGTTTGGTGTGTAAAATTTTTTTAAGTTTCTTACATGTAATAATTTACATTTAAATTTACGGTGTCGCGCATGCTCCAATTGTCAATGACGCATGCTCTGATTGTCGATCGCGCATATTGGCAACCGATCAACGCGCAACTTGATCCATAGCTAGACACCTTCTGATAAATATAATTTAAGGTTATGTCACTAAAGAAAGATATTTTTCTCACAATTTTGATTTTAATATAATATTATTAATAATATTATTAAAATGTTAGCTAAGATTTTTGGTATCAACTTTTACATTAATTGTATTAATTTCTGACTTGATATGAATCATTTCCAATATCAGTCTTTTATGCCAATTTTTTTCAGTGTCTAATACTTTAACGTCATTAAAATTAAAGGAATGATTATTCGTGAACATATGATCATTTATTATATACATAATGAGAATATGGCTTATGTATATTGGTTTGATGCTCTTTAATACGGCACTGTAACTGTCTTTCCATTTCACCTACATTGCAAGCATCACAATCTTTGCAGTTAATTTTGTAAATAACATTAGTTTTTGTTAATTTATCTGTAGCATCTTTGTCCCTTCCAATAACATTACCAAACTTGTTACAAATTTTTGGTATCACTTTAAGGGGGTATCCTGCTTTGGAAAGCCTAAAAAAACCGTTTATTGGGGAATTTTTTTAAGATAGAAAGAAATAACCAACTCCAGAGAACTTTCAGGAATATGTTATTATATAATTGAACATTATAAAAAAAATTTTTTAAAGAAAAATATCAAAATGCAGCCGATTATTAGGCGCATTTGTTGGGCAATCCGTAATCCGAGTCGTCAATTGGCGGGAGTGATAGAGCTCTTAATCTTGATCTGAAACAGAAAGCCCAAAAAAAATTTCATTTTCATACATGTATTATCTATTTGAACCAAGAAAAATTCGAAGAAATTGTGAAATTTGAAATTTTTTCCGAATTTGAAGCAAAAAGTGCTTTCTACGAGAAAAAAAATTTCTTCAATGTGCTGAAAAAGTCTTTTAGAAATTTATTTCCAAAAACCTTTTTGGTTCATATTGAAGAGTAGATAAAACTGAAGCTAAAAAACTTCGGATCGTTACGATAGCTTATTTATTTTTTTGCAAACACGCACGCCGGTTTAGAAAAAGTGGAAAAACGAAAACTCGAGAAAAAGCGCTTTAAAGTTTATGAACTGGAAAAATGTTAATTTTCGACTACTTACGGCAATAATTCGCTAATCAGCTATTCCTGTACCATACAATAGACCTTCAGCTTCCTCATGGAACTCATTTTGTTCAAGTCTACGGGCCGTACGAGCTTCCTTACTAGAAAGAGACGAACGTCGTCTTTCTCGTTCAATCCGTTGTATGTCAATGTCGTTGTTGTTGCATTTTACATTGCTGGCCAATTTTCAAATTGAGTAATTGCATGATATGCAGAACTGCTGAATATCCTTTATTGAACATTCCTGCAGCCATATACGCAGCAATTTCTACGATTTTTTGACCAGAATTGAGATGTCTCGGAGTTATGCGCCAGACAGTGGAGTTGAACGATTCGTTCGAATTTTGCGTGTGTCCACCTAAGCATCACGTATACTTTACTCCAAAATTTTCTACAGATCTCAAAAACATCTCCACGATTGAATCTACCTCCATCTTCCCTGCTGAATCATCGAGATTTGAAGAGCATGATTCTTTATGATCATTATACCATTCTTCAAATTCTTCTTCGTATTATATATTCTTTTGTAAAGCACATGAATGACAATATGCACTTTTTACAATAAGGTCGACTACTTTGCCAGAGTAATATGCAATGAGCGTTGTAACACCAAACAATGAAGTAAAACCTCGCTTTTTCCAGGATGCATTGCCAGAAACTTTCAAACAGTCAGCAGATAGTTTTTAACATAAAAATCAAAATGTATAAAATTCGGATTTTCTTGTTCGTCTTCATTTTAAGACTGCACTTCAACCAAACATCAGAAAATAATTTTATAAAAAAAATTGAAAAGCTTGAATCAAGAGCTTTCGAACGCACTATATTAACATTGTTTTAAGTCCTTTTTACGTTTTGACTGGTGGTTTTCTTTTTAAACACGTCTTTTCTTCAACTTTATGTATCTCGGAAGGATTAAATTTAAAAAAAAATGTCTAGGAGAAAAAATGTTTGATTTTATCTTAAGATTATGTACAAATTTTTTCAGATTGTTTAGAATTTTTTTTTTTTAATTTGATAAATGAATTGATTATAAAGAATTTTCTAAACTATATATAACTTTTCAGCCTACTAATTCGTACAACGACTCTTACGTGCAGAGCGCGCTCCGCTTGTAAATACGTTGCGTACATACAAGTGGCTCCTCGCTTGTATGACAGCCCTCTATACATCCTCCTAGGACGTATAAGGTGGCTATACATCCTAGGAGGCTGTATGCAAAGCGCTCCGTAGGATATATGCGGCGAGCAATATAACCTTTGCCGCGCGAACGGTATAGAGTCAACGTGTTTGAAACGCGTAGTACATGTATCGGAGATATATCTAAGGCTTTTCAAACGTAAACACAACTAGTTTAAACGTAACGTTTGCGTTACTTTAATTATAGTTATCTTAATATTGCTCAGATACGAAAGTACTATATATATTATACATATATATTAGAATATTATATTTTAGAAATAATATAGTGTATATATATATACACGTAGAAAAAAACTTGAAGTAAAAATTACAATGTTGTCTAGTAATGCGGAGACAGACTGACGCAATCCAAAAATTTACTATAGTGTATAATAAAATTTACTAGAAAATTATTAATTTTTACTACAATTTTGGTAATATTTACTAGTAACTTCAGTAAAATTAATTATACACTATAGTAAATTTTTGGATTGTGTCAGTCTGTCTCCGCATATATATATATATGGGGTATTCCACGTGAAGTGGAAGACAAAAAATTCACAAAGATTAACATGGTAACTCCCATTTAAATTTTTAAAAAAATTTCGTGTTTCTTTAAATTGTCATAACTTTTTACAGAATTAGAGGCCATAAAAATGCTACAGACCATTTGAAAGGTATTGCTCCAAGCTTTCTTTTAGACTTTTGGATGAAAAAATCAAAGGTGGCGCACTTGCACTTTTTTTAAGTTGAATATTGACATGTAGTTTATGTAACATTGACCTTGAGATTAGAAATTCTAACCCAGAAGAATAAATTCTAGATATAATTAGCAACGAATGTTACGTATAATGTTATATAGTAAAAGTTGATAGATTTTGAGTTATATAGCGGTAAACCCAGCTGGTGTTGAAAAAAATATGGAAAAATTCACTTTTTGAGGTTAGAATAACTTTTGAGCAAATAGATTCCAGTACCAAAAAATTTTTTCTGTATTCTGAAAAACATTTGCAAAATGTACCCAAAATTTGGTGCATTTTAAAATTTTGATCGGACCACTTCACGTGGAATACTCCATATATATAAATAACGCAAAATGAGTCCTATATCTTTAATAATAGTAATGTTACGATTAATAATAAGTAATTACTAAATATTTAATATTCTCTGATACTAAATGCAAAATTTAAAAAGTTAAAATGTTTTATAAGCGTCAGTATACAAATGCTTAAAAATGATTGACATAATATATAATTATTTAAATTGTTTAAAAAAGTGATTATTACATTACTTTTAAATGTATAATAAATTACTTTGTGAGCAACGAAAGAGTCGTATGTACGAATTATAAGGCTGAAAAATTGTTTACGTACCATGGGTAAACATCGCGTCATTACTGTTCTCGGCTCAAATTTCGTGGATGGTAGTAACATCCTTGGCCGCTCGTTGCGCTCGCGACCGCGGACGTACTAACCATCCACGAAATTTTCCGCCTCGAACAGTAATGACGCGAGGCTCACTCAAGGTACATAAATAACTAATATAAATTAAAAAAAAAATTCTAAACAATCTGAAAATATTTGTACATAATCTTAAGATAAAATCAAACATTTTTTCTCCTAGACATTTTTTTTTTAAATTTAATCCTTCCGAGATACATAAAGTTGAAGAAAAGACGTGTTTAAAAAGAAAACCACCAGTCAAAACGTAAAAAGGACTTTAAAACAATGTTAATATAGTGCGTTCGAAAGCTCTTGATTCAAGCTTTATAATTTTCTTTATAAAATTATTTTCCGATGTTTGGTTGAAGTGCTGTTTTAAAATGAAGACGAACAAGAAAATCCAAATTTTATACATTTTGATTTTTATGTTAAAAACATTAAAAAACAAAAAATTTAAATAGGGACGGTAAACCATTAAAAAGCCCTTGCTTCAAGCTTTTAAATGAGCTGTTGAACGATTATTTATCTCAATTTTTACCCAAGTTATGATACTTTTTGTAACGGGTAAAATTGAGTCGAAGTGGGCAAAAGCAATTGGCCGGTAGTGTATATTAGTCAAATTCAGAAACCATTTATGATTATTTGCAAAACTAATTCTTTTCAACCCACACAGCATGAAAGCTTCCCAATGAAAGATTCATGCAATATTCCTTTGCAATTTTGCTGCAACCTTCCTAAAACTTTACTGAATCGTACTCAGCAATCTTTCAAAGGAACATTCTACGAAAGCGTTCTGTAATTTTTTAGCAACATTCCAAGAAAGATATAAATAACGATAAAATGTTATATTGCATGAAACATCTTCTAGATATTTCTAGAAATGTTTCAAACTTCATCACAGAAAACTTTCATGAAAGACAACCAAAAATATTTAAGCATGATTTATGACAGATTCAAAGAAATGATACAGCGAAAGTTTGATGCAAGCTATTCAAATATATTAATGCAACCATTCAAGGAATATTCCTGCCGAAGGTTTCAGAAAATTTCAGAGAAAGAATGAGGCAATCACTGGTCACTAACTTCTAGAAAGCTTGCGTAACAGCCTTCCAGCAAGATTTCAACGCATTGATTCTGAGCGATCAAAAGACAATATTTCCAGCAAGCTTCTTGCAAGTT
Organism: Theocolax elegans; assembly: GCA_026168455.1. Taxonomy (NCBI): domain Eukaryota; kingdom Metazoa; phylum Arthropoda; class Insecta; order Hymenoptera; family Cerocephalidae; genus Theocolax; species Theocolax elegans. Next base: position 47,798,486 of record CM047427.1, read on the forward strand.
TTCAGCAAATCGCACTGAAAGTCACAGTGGAAAATAAAATTAAGCTGGCATGAAAACTGGCTGAAATATTGCCGCAAATATTCCTCGATGGAAATTTTAAAAGGTAAATAAAAGTATATAAATGCAGCTTGTGGCATGAGACTTTTAAGTGCTGAATAAAAAATGAAGCGGGCGTCGGGTCTTGAACCCGAGCCCCTTCGGATCCGAAGGCGTTCACGCTAACCACTGCGCTACGCCCGCACTGGTCGTAGCGCCTACTTATTGCTCTTATATGCTACCGATACCGCGCCGCCTCGCGGTGTCGGTAATGCTGGCATCTATGACAAGTGGATTAAATCCACCTTGTCACAAGCTAAATGTGACAGTTCAGACTGTATTTACTTTTATTTACGTTTATTTACTTTTATTTACATTTATTTACATTTATATATCTTTAATTATATTTGTATACTGTTATTTACATTTCTGATTATTTCAAAGAAAAATTTACTGGCACCAAATAATTTTTTTAATCCTATATATAATTCATCACAGATATTTACATTTATTTAGATTTATTTACGAATGTATACATTTTTTATCATTTATATAAATTTAAGTACATTTATTTACAGTTATAAAATAAACTGCAATAAATAAAATTATAGAAAATTACAAATAATAATAAATTAATTCAAAATATTAACAAACTATTTATTATAGATACACTAACTAGGAGAGTGTCTCACGTTCGGGTCACGGATCTTAACCAAACTCTGGGATACGTTTTCTAATAGAAAAATATGAAGAAATTCAAAATTTTAGACTCTCTCCGTTGAAAAAGTTCCTATTGATTCAGTATTGATTTTGTGATGAAATCATTATGGAATTAATAAATAATAGCTACTGATATTGATCTAAATTAATACTGACTCAGTAGTAAGTTCTCACCAAAACGCAAAACTGATTTCTTACTGAATTAGTATAAAATCAGTAATGAATCAATGTTGTATCATTATGGAATCAGTACTGTATCAATTTTGAAATTATTTAATTGAAGAAGGGCAATGTGCCCTTAAAAATTCAGTATTCAATCAATTCAGAATCAGTGTCAAATCAATACCCTGTTAAAAAAATTCACGCTGATTCAGTACTGATTTCATATTGTAATCAATATAAAATCATCACCGAATCAAAGTCAAATCAGTACTGAATCTGCAGTAACTTTTTCCCAAAACGCAGAATTGAATTGGTACAGAATCAGTACAAAATCAGGATTGTATTTCGCGCTTCCTCCTTCAAGATCAACTACGTAGTCCCCTCCCCTATGCCCTCAGATACCACACATTTAAAGCAAAAAACAAATACGTAAGTACGCTTTGGCTTCCGCTGCGAAGGGCGGCGCTCCTGTTCATTCTTGTTCTTTGTGTCGAGGACGCCACACGTTTAGAGCACAGCTCCTGGTTAAGTGAAAATGAAGCAGAAGAAAAAAGCGAGTCGTCACCGTTATTCTTCAGGAGAGGAGGAAAGGATTACTAAAGAAATTGCAAGGCTTGTTCGGAAAAAATTGAAACGGAAAAAGAAATCCCGTCGACATTATTCTGACTCTTCATCGGAAGATTCGTCAAACCGATCTAGGTCGAAATCGAGAGACTCTCACACGATAAAACATGCAAGATACGATTTATCTCTTTCCCTGGAGGATGGTGAGTAAGGAAGGATATAAGTTCTTACTGGATAAGACACACAAGCGCGTAACACTCGTACGCAAACCTTAGAATTATTAGCAACGTTTTTCGGATTGAAATGTTTTGCTGACAATGCTAGAGATTCCAATATTTTATTAAGGATTGACAACACAACTGCTATTTGTTATCTAAATAGAATGGGAGGTACACAATTCGAATACTTAAACAATATTTCAAAACAAATTTGGCAGTGGTGCGAAAGACGCAATATTATTATCGCTGCATCATATATTAGCTCAAAAGAAAATTTTGAAGCAGATGCCGAATCGCATAAACTCGAGTCTGAAACAGAATACGAACTGTCGTTATCAGCTTTTAGTAAAATTATAAAAAGATTTGGCTACCAGAGATTGATATATTCGCGAGTAGATCAAATAGTAAATGTGATAGATACATTGCATGGAAAAGGGACCCAGGGTCAGAAGCAGTTGATGCTTTCACGGTATCATGGCAAAACTTAAATTTTTATGCGTTTCCTCCATTTAGTGTAATTTTCAAGATGTTAAGAAAAATTAAGAAAGAAAAGGCAGAGGGTATTGTAGTGGTACCGAATTGGAATTGCCAACCCTGGTTCCCGTTTTTCCGATCATTGCTTATTTCAGACCCGATAATTTTAGCACCTGATGTAAACCTTTTAAATTTTTGTAGTCAACCTCATCCATTATGGAAGAAGCTTTCCCTGGTGGCCGGGAGATTATCAGCGAAGCATTCTTGAAACAAGGAGTGCCAGCGAAATCATTAGACACCAGCATTTCATCAATTGGACAATCTACATTAAAGAATTATGAAGGCGCACTTAAGAAATGGTGGTATTATTGCAAGAAAAATAATGCAGAATTATTCGATCCAACTGTACCTCAAGTTATAGGATTTCTTCAAGACGAATTTGATAAAGGCCTATCGTACAGTACCTTAAATATTACTAGATCAGCAATATCATTAATTGTAAATTACAATATTGCACAAGATCCCCGAGTTATGCGTTTCTTTAGAGGAATTTATAAAATAAGGTCATCACAACCAAGATACAATTATACTTGGAACCCCAAAATGGTTTTAGATTATTTTACTTCGAAAGAACTAAATAATGGTCTAAATTTCAAAGAATTGTCACAAAAAGTTATAACCCTCTTAGCACTTACAACTTTAGACTTCGAATTCAGACTTTATCATTAATTAAAATTAATAACATAAGTTTAAGAGAAGACAGAATCTTAATTTTTATACCAGATCAAGTAAAAAATTGTAAAAAAGGTGTATACCAACCCTTGTTAACTCTTCCTTATTTTAATGAAAACAAAAAGATTTGTCCTGCTTCAGCCTTGTCCCGTTATTTAGAGATAACCGCACCGATGCGTGGTAATATAGAAAATCTTTTCATAACTACTAACAAAGGAATAAAGAAAATAGCATGTAAACAGACTCTTAGCAACTGGGTTAAGAATATTTTATCTCTATCGGGTATTGATAAAGAGTTTTCAACACATAGTACGCGACACGCATCAAACTCAACTGCTAAGAGACTGGGAGTTAGCTTAGATGTAATTTTTAAGACTGCAAGCTGGTCTGCAGACTCGGAAACTTTTGTGCGTTTCTATGATCGAGAAATAATTACAGAAAAAGCCCAATTTGCTTTATCAATTTTAAATCAGTGATAATAACTATTATTTTAACATTGAAGAAATTTAGTTCTAATAAAGAATATGTAATTATTATAAATTTAATAGATCATTTCACTTATTTGCCGTAGATCACTTTAAACATCTACGTAGTTGATCTTGAAGGAGGAAGCGCGAAATACAATTGAACAATTGAACGAACTTCAGAGTGAAGTTCAATTAAAATTGTATTAGCGCTTCCTCCGAAAAGATCAACTATTCCCACCCAACTCAAGACCCAATTCTCCATAGAGAATAATCCCAACAGTCTACGGCAGGACTTTAATACATGAACAGGAGCGCCGCCCTTCGCAGCGGAAGCCGAAGCGTACTTACGTATTTGTTTTTTGCTTTAACTGTGTGGTATCTGAGGGCATAGGGGAGGGGACTACGTAGTTGATCGGAGGAAGCGCTAATACAATTTTAATTGAACTTCACTCTGAAGTTCGTTCAATTGTTCAATTGAAACAGTACAAAATCGGTATTAAATGTTTACTGAATGTTCGATGAATCAAAGTTACACGCAGAGTAATAAAACAATAAAAGTTAATTTATGTGTTATTGATAAAAGTGATTAATCACATACCATAACACGTGTTTAATCACATGATTTTTTACATGTTAAATAACGTGATTATTTCGTTGTAAATCCCAAGGGAAAGGTATGTAGTATAATTCTCTAAAAAATGAGGTAAAAACAAATAAAATTGTCAAAAAAACATAAAATAAATAAAAAAAAGTATTACAACCGACGCGGTGGCGGAGTGGCGAAGACGCACCTCAGCCGGTCACAGAAGTTAAGCAGTATTGAGCGCGGTACCCAAGTGGATGGGTGATGCTCTCGGTCGCTTGGCTTTCGTGGCGGGTTAAGTGTTTTTTCACACTTCACAACGTGAGCGGGAGGTGTGAAACATTCGGTTTCGGCGTCAAGGCCTACGCAATGTGACTTTGACACCCAAAAAGAATATTTCGAATACACCGGCCATCTCGGGTGAGGTTTTCCCTGCTTCACAGGTTTCCCTCATCCACGGGCATAACCCCGGGCGAATGCGAGATGGTGGGGTTTTTAAGTGAGGGATAAAGCACCTACACATAGGTGTGGGTAATAATTTAATGGTAGGTGGACACCATTAAAGTCCCCAGGGGATAAACGGTAGGAAGTGCCAGGAAAAAGAGGGCACAAAAATCTAGAATAGAATAGAATAAAAAAAAGTATTACACATTTATCTGTTTATGTTAGTTATTCACCCATCCACTTATTAACCGCGGTCAATGCTGCTTAACTTTCATGATCAATCATTTCTCAGTCTATTCACAATGCTACATTCACAAACAGTTACAAAAATAATAAAAACATATTTGTAGACGTTTCAAACAGCCCAGTTGAAATTTATTTTAATGGTATTAATTTTAATGGAATAAGCATATTATTAAAAATATGAACAATTTCATACAAGTTAAAATTTTAATGTACATATCGGTACCATATTAGAAGAACAATATATATTTAGTAATATATTGCAACAATTTCATATTAATTGTAACTAGGCTTTTTGAAACGTCTACAAATATGTTTTCATTATCTTTGTAACTGTTTGTGAATGTAGCAGATAGAACATAGTAAATCATGCAATAGAAAATACTAAAATCAGTATGGAAGTAATAACATCTCTTGAAGATTATATTATTTAACATTTCAAGTATAAATATTTCATTAATCCATTTGTTAAATATCAAAAACACTTTTTACTAAGGTGTAAAAATTCTCAAGTATGGTGTAATTTCAATCACACTTTTAAAATTGTTATCTAATAGTTTAATATCTTTAATTTGTTGCAAATCCTTTCCTACTTAAAAATTACTTAAAATATTTTTTATTAACAAATAATTAGGTATATGATTGTTACAAAATTTCTGCGAAGGTGTAAAAATTCGCAAGTATAATATGTAATTTCAATAACACACAAAAAGTATACTACAAAAAATTTATTTCATAATTGTTAGTCCTGGTATATCTTACATCAATAAATAAACAATATAATATTAATAATAATATTAATTTGTGCATACCCGCGTAAAAATATAAACTATCGTCAAGATATTGCAGAGATATTGGAAATAACTATTGCAAACATATTGCCAATATATTGCTGCTTGATAGGAATATATTGGAAATACATTGCTAATATAGCGCTAAAGCACACTTACCCAAAGTTTCCCAATATGTTGGCAATAGTTGATAAATTATTTATTTATTATTATAGTGATAATTAAGGCTTAAATTTATAACTTAATTTAGCTAGATTCGGGTAAATTAAAAAAAAAATAAAAAAAAGTTTGCCAGCCCCGGGAATTGAACCTTCAATCTTTACATCCGGATGCGTGCTCTTTACTACTGAGCTATTTGGTTATTTTGATTTTTAACAGTTAAGGGGATGTCGGATGGTCTAAAACAACGTTCCGCGGGTCGGTAATATAGATTGTTAAATTTAATTATATATTTACGACGAAGATGGCGTAAGCGCTCTCTCCTAAAATTGACACCAAGAGTAATGGCGCTGAGGTCAGTCGAGACATATCCGAAATAATTGTTAATTTAAAAAAAATAAAGACCATACCATGCAAATAGAGAGATAAGCGGGATTGCCACTCATACCAGAAGTATTTGTAGGCCGGTTGTCACCTCAAAATATTAATATTCAAATCGTAAAGTGATAAGTACGATTTGACTGACGAAAAACGACTTGTTTTGCACGCCGCCATTACTTTACGAATTACGTCACGCGGTCGTGATGTTTTCTCCCATAGATGGCGCTCGCTGTATTATTTCGTTACAAATTTCCAAGGCGCCGTGATAAGGAAAAAATAATGAGTTTATCCGATAGATAGATTTGCCAGTAGATGGCATTAGCTACATAATATTTTTGTAATATGTAAAAAGCAACAAACGTGGCAATGTCAATAAAATTATTTAGGGATATAACATTCAAAAAATTGTTATATTTTACATTGTTTTTATAAACAAAACAATGAGATTTTGAAATAATAATGTTGTCTTTCAGGTCCTCAGGCGTGTTTTCAACAATGTACCCACATTTTGCCAGATATTAAAATTGATCTTTTACTATGTTTTTGTCATTTTTGATTAATAATTACAAACCAATAATGGTTTGCTCAATTATTATTGTAAGAATAATTTTTTATTGAGAAATCGAACTGTTAGACTCTACCTCATGTTTTAAGTCATTTGTATCATTTGTATCACATTTTTTGGTGTAGATCCCTATAATTTGGGTTCAATATCTCTTTATGCTCATACAGTACGCAAATCTAAAATATCTCGTAAGAAAATAAAAGAAAAGAAAATCATGCAAAGATATTAACAAATCACACAAATGTTTTTTTACATTGTTATTTTAAACAAAACAATGAAGTTTCGAAATAATAATGCTTTCACGCCCTAAGACATGTTTTCAACAATGTATCCACATTGATTAAAAACTACAAATTAAACTGGTTTGCTCAATTATTATTTAAAATAAAATTTTTCTTTAGAAGTCAAACCATCAGACCTTTTCTCTGTATCGATTTTTTAATTAATATTTTAGATACACTTTTTGGTGTAGATCCCTGTAATTTGGGTTCAACATCTCTTTATGCTCTCATGCAGTACACCAATCTAAAATATCCCATAAGAAAGTAAAGCAAAAGATAATCATGCAATTTATAGTAGTATATCGAGCAATAAAGCAAAACATAAAAAAAGCATGCAAAGATATTAACAAATCACACAAATGTTTTTTTACATTGTTATTTTAAACAAAACAATGAAGTTTCGAAATAATAATGCTTTCACGCCCTAAGGCATGTTTTCAACAATGTATCCACATTGATTAAAAACTACAAATTAAACTGGTTTGCTCAATTACTTAAAAAAAAATTTTCTTTAAAAGTCAAACCATCAGTCTTTTTCTCTGTATCGATTTTTTAATTAATATTTTAGATACACTTTTTGGTGTAGATCCCTGTAATTTGGGTTCAACATCTCTTTATGCTCTCATGCAGTACACCAATCTAAAATATCCCATAAGAAAGTAAAGCAAAAGATAATCGTGCAATTTATAGTAGTATATCGAGCAATAAAACAAAACATAAAAAAAAGCATGCAAAGATATTAATAAATACACAAGAAAGTAAAGAAAAAACATTATTTCTAAATAGTCGATTGGGAAGGGTTTTAACAATAGACTATTTACAAATTCAACAATGGAGGGTGAAAATTGCAAATGATAAAACATTATGCTAAGCTACCAATAACATTTCACCGAATTTCTAATAAGATATCTCAATTTAAGGGGATATCGGACCCAGAAAATTGTCATTTTGTACTTTTTTTTATAAACAAATGAATAAAGTTTTTAAAAAACGCTAAACGTCAAGCCCTTAAGCATGTTTTAAATAATATACACAAATTTTCTCAAATGTTTAAATCCATAGTTTGATCACAATGGTGTTGTTGAAACATTATGATTTTTTAGATGAATAATTACCGACCAAACATTGTTTACTCAATTATTATTTAAAAAATGTCTTTTCATTAAAAAATCAAAACGTCAAGCCCTTCCTTATGTCTTCAGCTATCCGTACGAATTTTTTCAGATTTTTAATGCAATATTTTAGATATAATTTTTGGGTTGAAAGGTGCAGATTCCTATAATAGATTTTGAGATAAATAGCTTCAAAAATAACTCTTGAAAAAATTGTTTCTATCATTAACAATTTTTACCTGTTTTCTTAAAAATATCTTTATTCTTTACGATAAATTTCTGTAGTTTAAAATTTTGGCCAGAAGTATTTATCTTAAATTATATATATATATATATACTAGGGGGGCTTCGCCCCCCTGCGCGCTTCGCGCGTCAACCCCTTATTTTTAATTTCGAAAAAGGTTTTTCGTAATTAATTTATTTAAAATAATGTTTTAAATTGTATTATTTTTTCACTACCATGGACACCTTAAAAATTAAACAGATTCATACAAGACCTTGGAGGTATTGCTATAGTTATTATAATTTATAAATAAAAGTTTACCAAAATTTAGTGTAATGAAATCAGAATAAAAATAATAAAAAAAAATAGACATATTAAATGTTAACTGTAAATTTTAAACTATATGAATTCTTATAAAGCTTAAATTTATATTTTAATAATTATAAATGTTAATGAAAAATTAACTTACCAAAAATAGTAAAGTACATATACCTACTAAATTGTAGTATTTTAGTTAACAACTTATTAACATTTTGGATTATTTTAAACCGTTATAAATAGAAATTCACCTTCTAAAATTAATTTATTTAATGACGAACGATCATCGCCAAAAGTTCTATGTCATTAATATTTTGTACTTTAATAGTAATAAAACTTTCTTCTTAATTAAATTAATTTTTGTATTATTTTTAAAGAATTATTTATAAAATTTTAGCGCTATATAAATAAAAACCTGTTTCTTCCATTTCTCCCGTAATTCGTAATTTGCACCCTCTTTCAAAATTTGCGTTTTAATCCATAATTATATCCAATTTATTTTTTCCTTTAGTTACAGAGCCCATATATTTATCTTCATTATTATAATCAAATTCATTCCATAGAAAACCTTCTGTTTGTAATAAATACATACTTGTTTATTTAAAATATTGTTTTCTATAAATATACACAATCTACTCACTTATATATCCATTCAATTTTGAAATATTAATAAAAAAATATTTAAATTAAATGCTCCTAAATTAATAGTGTTTGAAAATCTATTCAAATGTAATTCGTATTTTATATTGCCACTGTTAAAATTTGAATTTTCTTTTGCCTATACTATAATAGAATTATCTTAAAAATGCAATAATTAATATATTTAATTTTTAACTTATTGTATATTTCACATATAGATATTTGGAAAAGTGTATGTTATACTTGATTAATATTTATTTAATCTTCAAACAATTTTGCATCTGCATTTAAAGCATTACATTGCATTTTAGATCCGTTATTATTATTGGGTATACGTTTAAAAATTTTATGAGTTTTATCAAGAATGAGTAGACAAATACACATTCTTTCAAGTTATGTTCACAACTTTTTTTTGCGCACGGAAAAAATACGTATATTATGTATTCTTGAAAAAACAATTTTAAAATATATATATATATTATATAAATATTACGCCGCACGCACACACACCCACATACATACATACATAGATATATATACATATATATGGTCTATTTCACGTCAAGTGGTACGATGAAAATTTTAAATCACTCCAAAATTTGAGAACAGGCTGGAAACATCTTCCAGAACATACAAAAAAAAATTTAAGTGTTAAAAATAATTTGCTTAAGAGTTATTCGACCATGAAAAGTGGAAATTTTTCAATTTATTAGAAAAATTTCTATTTTTAAAGCCATTTATCTCAAAATCTGTTGATTTTTTTGAAAAAACATTACAAACAACTTTTGTTTAAATTAATCTTTAGAACTTATCTACCATGGTTACATTTCTTAATTTTAAAATCTCGAAGAGATAGAACACCCGGACATATTGAATATCAAAAAAAGGCTATCACACCATAATCGATTTTAATCTAACACCTCTCAAAAGTTCACATTTTTCGCGAGCTTTCGAATGGCTTGGGTTAGCTTATTGGTCAAGACCGCTGTTGTAAGTTATGCCTCATAAACCTCATAAAATCACTAATTTTCACGTATTTTAGGACATAACTTACACCAAAGGTGTAATATATATATATAATATATATATGGGGTATTCCACGTGAAGTGGTCCGATCAAAATTTTTAAATGCACCAAATTTTGAGTACACTTTGCCAATTTTTTTGCAGAATACAGAAAAAAATTTTTAGGTACTGGAATTTATTAGCTCAAAAGTTATTATAACCTCAAAAAGTGAACTTTATCCAGTTTTTTTCAACACCAGCTGGGTTTATCGCTATTTAACTCAAAATCTATCAACTTTTACTATACAAACATTCGTTGCTAATTATGTGTAGAATTTATCCTTCTGGGTTAGAATTTCTAATCTTAAGGTCAATGTTACATAAACTACATGTCAATATTCAACTTAAAAAAGTGTAAATTCGCCGCAATTGATTTTTTTATCCAAAAGTCTAAAAGAAAGCTTGGAGCAATACCTTTCAAATAGTCTGTAGCTTTTTATGGCCTTCAATTCTGTAAAAAGTTATGATAATTTAAAGAAAGACAAAAAATTCACAAAAATTAACATGGTATTTCCCATTTAAATTTTTAAAAAAATTTGGTGTTTGTGTGTTCAAAAAATGTGATCTTTTGAGCGGTGTTAGATCAAAATCGATTGTGGCGTGGTCGCCTTTTTTTGATATTCAATATTTCCGGGCGTTCTATCTCTTCGAGATTTTAAAATCAGGAATTGTAACCCAAGTAGATAAGTTCTAAAGATTATTTTGAACAAAAGTTGTTTATAATTTATTTTTAAAATATCAATAGATTTTGAGATAAATAGCTTTGAAAATAATAATTTCTCTAAAAAATTGAAAAATTTCCATTTTTCATGGTGGAATAACTCTTAGGCAAATTATTTTTAACACCTCAAATTTTTTTTCTATCTTCTGGAAGATATTTCCAGTCTGTTCACAAAATTTGGAGTGATTTAAAATTTTCATCGTACCACTGATGTGAAATAGCCCATATATATGGTAATGAACAATTAACTTACCAAAAATAGTAAAGTGCATATACTTAATTGTAGTATTTAGTAAAAGCCTATTAAAATTTTAGATTATTTGAAACGGATTTAATAGAACTTTACCTCCTAAAATTAATTTATTTAAGTCATCGCCAAGAGTTCTACATGTCATTAATATTTTGTACTTTAAGAGTAATAAAACTTTCTTCTTAATTAAATTAATTTTTGTATTAGCTTTAAAGAATTCTTTATAACATTTTAGCGGTATATAAATAAAAACCTGTTTCTTCCATTTCTCCCGTAATTCGTAATTTGCACCCACTTTCAAAATTTGCGTTTTAATCCATAATTATATCCAATTTATTTTTCCCTTTAGTTACAGAGCCCATATATTTATTTTAATTATTATAAACAAAGGCATTCCTTAAATAACCTTTTGTTTCTAATAAATACATACTTGTTTATATAAAATATTGTTTTATATAAATATACGTAATCTACTTACTTATATATCCATACAATTTTTAAATTTTGATTTGAATAATATTTAAATTAAATGCTACTAAATTAATAATTTTTAAAAAAATTTCAATTATTATCGTATTTATATCGCCATGGTAAAACTTTGAATTTTCTTTTGCCATTACTGTTTATAATAGAATTATCTTAAAAATGCAATAATTAATTTGTTTACTTTTTAACTTATTGTATATTTCACATATAGATATTTGGAAAAGTGTGTGTTATACTTGATTAATATTTATTTTATCTTCGAAAAATTGTGCATCTTTTTTAAAAACATTACATTAAATTTTAGGTCCGTTTTTATTTTAATGAGTTTTATCAGGAAGAAGTAAACTAATACACATTCTTTCAAGTTATATTCACAACTTTTTTTTGCGCACAGGAAAAAATACATATATTATCTATTCTTGGAAAAACAAATAACACGTACACATACACACACGCACACACATACACACACTCACACACACACATATATATATGACATATATATATAACATATATGTGACATTTATATAACATATATATATATTATATAAATATTACGCCGCACGCACACACACCCACATACATACATACATAGATATATATACATATATATGGTCTATTTCACGTCAAGTGGTACGATGAAAATTTTAAATCACTCCAAAATTTGAGAACAGGCTGGAAACATCTTCCAGAACATACAAAAAAAAATTTAAGTGTTAAAATAATTTGCTTAAGAGTTATTCGACCATGAAAAGTGGAAATTTTTCAATTTATTAGAAAAATTTCTATTTTTAAAGCCATTTATCTCAAAATCTGTTGATTTTTTTGAAAAAACATTACAAACAACTTTTGTTTAAATTAATCTTTAGAACTTATCTACCATGGTTACATTTCTTAATTTTAAAATCTCGAAGAGATAGAACACCCGGACATATTGAATATCAAAAAAAGGCTATCACACCATAATCGATTTTAATCTAACACCTCTCAAAAGTTCACATTTTTCGCGAGCTTTCGAATGGCTTGGGTTAGCTTATGGTCAAGACCGCTGTTGTATTATGCCTCATAAACCTCATAAAATCACTAATTTTCACGTATTTTAGGACATAACTTACACCAAAGGTGTAATTATATATATAATATATGGGGGTATATTTTTAAAAAAATTTTCAATTATTATTCGTATTTTATATCGCCATGGTAAAACTTTGAATTTTCTTTTGCCATTACTGTTTATAATAGAATTATCTTAAAAATGCAATAATTAATTTGTTTACTTTTTAACTTATTGTATATTTCACATATAGATATTTGGAAAAGTGTGTGTTATACTTGATTAATATTTATTTTATCTTCGAAAAATTGTGCATCTTTTTTAAAAACATTACATTAAATTTTAGGTCCGTTTTTATTTTATGAGTTTTATCAGGAAGAAGTAAACTAATACACATTCTTTCAAGTTATATTCACAACTTTTTTTTGCGCACGGAAAAAATACATATATTATCTATTCTTGGAAAAACAAATAACACGTACACATACACACACGCACACACATACACACACACACACACTTCTGGGTTAGAATTTCTAATTTCAATGTAAATGTTATATAAAATACATGCCAATATTCAACTTAAAAAAAGTGTAAGTGCGCTACAATTGATTTTTTATCCATAAGTTTGAAAGAAAGCTTGGAGCAATACCTTTCAAATAGTCTGTAGCATTTTTATGGCCTTCAGTTCTGTAAAAAGTTATGAATTATCTTAAAAATGCAATAATTAATGTATTTAATTTTTAACCCATTGTATATATCACATATGGATATTTGGAAAAGTGTATGTTATACTTGATTAATATTTATTTTATCTTCGAAAAATTGTGCATCTTTTTTAAAAACATTACATTAAATTTTAGGTCCGTTTTTATTTTATGAGTTTTATCAGGAAGAAGTAAACTAATACACATTCTTTCAAGTTATATTCACAACTTTTTTTTGCGCACGGAAAAAATACATATATTATCTATTCTTGGAAAAACAAATAACACGTACACATACACACACGCACACACATACACACACACACACACTCTGGGTTAGAATTTCTAATTTCAATGTAAATGTTATATAAAATACATGCCAATATTCAACTTAAAAAAGTGTAAGTGCGCTACAATTGATTTTTTTATCCATAAGTTTGAAAGAAAGCTTGGAGCAATACCTTTCAAATAGTCTGTAGCATTTTTATGGCCTTCAGTTCTGTAAAAAGTTATGAATTATCTTAAAAATGCAATAATTAATGTATTTAATTTTTAACCCATTGTATATATCACATATGGATATTTGGAAAAGTGTATGTTCTCACACACACACTCACACACACACTCACACACACACACACACACACACACATACACACACTCACACACACACATATATATATGACATATATATATAACATATATGTGACATTTATATATAACATATATATATATATATGTTGAATTCTGAATTCTTAGACACGGCGGCGGCGGCGGCGGCGAAATATTTATATATTATATATATATATATATATATATATATATATAATATATAAATATATATATATATATATATATACAGGGTGTCCTAAAAGTAACGATACACCCAATAAACATTCCAGGTAAAACCTTTTTTAAAAAAGGTGAAGGTCATTTCAAGGTCAACTTTGTTTTTTTAAATGGGAACCCCTATTTTTGACAACAGCAATCGAAAGAGCGACAAATTTTACGTCTAAACATGTACTCAGGTCATAGGTCAAGGTGACCTTGAACCTTCTGCTGAAGGTTATTAAGTTTTAGGTATGGGTCGGCTTCGATCTGTACTTGTATGACTTAGGGGTATTAAAAAGGTCAAGGGAATTCTTGTAATAATGGTATCCAATGGTGACCTTGGATTTGACCTAGCGTTAGAACTTGAAGGTCATTCACAGGTTAACTTTTTTTTTAATAAAAACGGCTATTTTTCACAACATCAAAAGAGCGGGAAATTTCACTCGAACCTGCTATGGATTAACTCCAATATGTAAGTTTGAACCTTCAAGGTCATTGCGAGGTCAGCCTTTTTACATTTAGCGTTACCCAGGAACAACAACGTGGACGTAGTAAAATCTGTTCCCTTTGGGGTGCTTTGTCGCTCTTTCGATTGCTGTTGTCAAAAATAGGGGTTCCCATTTAAAAAAATAAAGTTGACCTTGAAATGACCTTGAATGACAAGTTGAAGGTCAAATCCAAGTTCACCACTCGGATTCGTCGTAAAAAGTTACTTAAGGAATGACCTTCACCTTTTTTAAAAAAGCTTTTACCTGGAATATTTATTGGGTGTATCGTTACTTTTAGGACACCCTGTATATATATATATATATAAGGTGTGACAATGTGCTTCGCAACATGATTGAATTATATTTGAAGTTAAAGCGAATACCTACCTACCCGAATAGCTGAGCGACTACTTATTTAAACCTAGCTACTCATATTACTTCAACCTTACCCTCTGTCTACCTACCCGCACTGGATCTAAGTCCTACCCACTCTCACAATTCTAATAACCCTTCGCAAGACTCACTAACACACAATGCCACTTGAAATATATGTAAGCTGGAACGGCTAGCGAAAACCCAGCTTTTCATCAGGACCGTTAGCTAACTGTTGAGGGAGGTCGATAAAGCAGCAATCAAAGGGCTTCCAATAGACTGTCAAGTACGGAGAAACTGAGCTGGAAAATGTCAGCAGTCCACAGCCAGAGTGAAAATTGCTATCCTCGGCCCAGGGTATCCGGAGCTAGCATACAAGTATCCAGTCCACTGTGAAGATAATACCATTTATTTTAGTATATGCTACTGATATGTAGGATAAGGACATAGGAACATATACAGCTATATCTTACTATCGCAACCATATCCACATATGACAGCTGTGTGTTAGGAGAAACAAGGTTGGATTGAGGTTATGCTTGTACACAAATTTGGTATACAGTAGATACCGAATTATTCTGTAGATAAAAACGCATATCAGCGCCACCCCGATATACAAAGAATTACCTGGAGATTTTACATGGAATAGCTGTGGCGATCTTGCTGTTCGGCGTCATCAAGTGAAGCAGAGTAGAGACGGCTACGGGTAACGAGGTTGGCGTCGTAGCAACGTAGTCGACTTCACGCCGTACTTATTAGTTGATGTGCAGAGATTACAAACGAGGTTATTATGAGCTGAAAGATGTCAGCAGTCCATATTGTGAGCTGAAAGATGTCAGCAGTCCACAGCCAGAGTGAAAATTGCTATCCTCGGCCATGGTGTCCGGAGTTAGCATGCAAGCATCCAGTCCACTGTGAAGATTATACCATTTATTTTATTATATGCTACTGATATGTAGGATAAGGACATAGGAACATATACAGCTATATCTTACTATCGCAACCATATCCACATATGACAGCTGTGTGTTAGGAGAAACAAGGTTGGATTGAGGTTATGCTTGTACACAAATGTGGTATACAGTAGACACCGAATTATTCTGTAGATAAAAACGCATATCAGCGCTACCCCGATATACAAAGAATTACCTGGAGATTTTACATGGAATAGCTGTGGCGATCTTGCTGTTCGGCGTCATCAAGTGAAGCGGAGTAGAGACGGCTACGGGTAACGAGGTTGGCGTCGTAGCAACGTAGTCGACTTCACGCCGTACTTATTAGTTGATGGGCAGAGATAATAAACGAGAATATTACCTTAAGAGAGGAACAGCTACGATGTCCAGGTAAAGAGGATATCAGCCAGCAATAAGATAACAGCTGAGCCACATCGAGACGAACGATCGCGGTCCGTGCGTTTGACGCACAATCGCGAAGTTTCAGCCCACCGAGAACGAGCTATGCGCATGCGCGGATGCAGAATCATGGCACTCGAGAAGTAGTCCAGTGAAAATAGGTCTGAAATCGACTTGTCACAGAAGTGGCTGCATTTTTGATATTTGGTTAATCGAGGTCGTAGAAAATGATTCTGAAATTTGCAGCTTCCTAGGTCCAGGGGTTCTATGCGAAACCAACGTTTAAAAGTTATTTCAAATTATATCTTAATAACCGTTGGGTCTACAGCAAAACGACTAGTGCCAAATGAAAGAACGTAAAATTTAGCATCGGAAACGATTTTTTATTCGATTTCTGTAAGTGTAAAATTTTGAGATAAATGAAAAAGGCATAAAATTCATCCGAATAAGGAGTAGAGGGGAAGCGCAGACGACATGGCCGCCGCTCCCCCCACCCGTGGCTCTAAGCGCAATAAGAGCGAGGCAAATTTGATTGTTTCGTGTTATCTCACGGCAACGTCGAGTATTAGTAATAACGTGTATTACTATAGTGTGGAAAAATTTGAGTAATTTCTAATATTTAATTATTTAAAACAAATTTTTAATAACACTCATTACTAATCCCAATCATTAAATGATGCCTGTTAAAGGTATGTGATAATTTTTATTTTTTTTGACATTTTTAAAATTTTTATCATTTTTTTTATAATTTTTATAATTTTTGTTTTTTTTTTTTAGTGAAAATACTTAAGAATTCATACAAATTTTGTGTGATAACTGTCAAAGCAAGCAGCACAAATGTGAATATTACAAGAAGTACAAATTTTTTGAGTTCTGACAGAACACTTCGAAAAGTTTGTACAATTTTTTTTCTTTTCTGACAGTGCAGTTTTATGTGGTCTTGGATTTTTAGTAGAGTTTTTCTTTACATAGTTACGGGCTATTTCTATAGTAATATCTTTAGTCCCTAATTTTTTAGTTTCGTTGCGTACCATATTTTTCAGCACTGTAGCATTGGCTATAGATGCTTGAATCAGTCTTAGAAAAATAACCCATGTCCATTTCTTACATCTAATTGAAGGCATCAACATACTGCAGTGATAGTCATATAGGTCAACTCCTCTCCGGCGAACGTTGCATACTGTATGTTCCCGACTTTAGAGAGGCAGTTAATATATATATTTTTAAAAGGAGGCGTTTTTATCGATTTTTAGTGAACTAACCATTTAATTTATTTAATTGGCGACGTTTCGATGGAAGTCCTCCATCCTCATCAGGCTATACCTTTATTGAAACAATCATTTGTTACACCAGCATTTTACAATTTTGCATATATATATATCTAAATATAATTACTTACTATTTGGTCAAATTAATGCACATATGTGGCTTTTCTCATAAT
This sequence comes from Theocolax elegans, assembly GCA_026168455.1. Taxonomy (NCBI): domain Eukaryota; kingdom Metazoa; phylum Arthropoda; class Insecta; order Hymenoptera; family Cerocephalidae; genus Theocolax; species Theocolax elegans. The sequence goes on from CM047427.1 coordinate 47,816,364, forward strand.
TTCCATAGTATCTCTAATGTGTCGCTCTATAATCAAAAGCAAAAGCAAGTAGCAAAACATCAGTGTTAAAACTTGCACAAAGATTGAGGTTATGTAACTTATTCTACCTTTCTTCTCTGAATTGTACTTATATAACATCATAGAATTTATTTAATAAATAAATAAATAAATAAATAAATAAATAAATAATTTAATAGAACACACAACACCAATTAAGCAAAAAGCAGTCAATATCAATAAAATTTATCAGAAAACAAAATTTGCTAGTCATTATCACAGATAGTTGGTAAAGCTATAATTCAAATTTTTGCGACCCGTCATTATACACTTGTAGTGTGTGTCAATTTGACCGTATTCATGACATAGACGTGTAGCAAAAATTTGAATATTAATAAATCCTATACGAAATGTAATATCATTAATTAACATCAAACTTAAGTTAAACATATAAATATTATTATTTGTACTTTAATATTTCTATAATTTAAAGTTATATTAACATTGATTCATTCATTATTGTCAATTACTGTTAAAAATTTTTTCTTAAAAATTAATAATAATTCAGTCTATATTTATTGCACTTTGTTAAAATATATTTACCATTTACAAATTAAAAATTAAATTTTGATTTTTTCCCAATTTCAAATTTATGCGCGTATTAATCAGTAATCGATTACAGCGCTGATTATAATACTTGTAATTAAATTTGAACTAATTGATCTACCATCTGTAGATAACTAGCATTATTTTTGAATTACGTTCAAGAAAGAAAGGAAATTATTACAATTTGGACCGTAATTTGAGTTGATTAACAATGTTATTGTAAAATTGGCTAAGATTTTTTGTATCATCTTTTACGTTAATGGCATTCTTCTCTAATTTAATATGGGTCATCTCTGATATCAGTCTTTTCCCCCAAATTTTTTCTCTATCTAACACGTCTACATCTTTAAAATTAAATGTATGGTCATATTTTGTTATATGGTCATTTATAACATATTGCACACCCGACTTTTTACTATTAGATTCGTGTTCTTTTATTCTACAATTTAATTGCCTTTTTGTCTCTCCTATATATGCTGCGTCACAATCATTACACTTAATTCTGTATACTACATTTGTTTCACAAAGTTTGTCTAATTTTTCCTTGCCTCTAACAATAACATTACTTAATCCATTACAAATTTTAGGAACAACCCTAATACCCTTCTGTTTCATAAAACCAGACACATTATTATAAACATTTGGAACATATGGAACGCTTAAAGTTGCAAAGTATCCATTTGTTTATTTTGTTGAATATTATTGCTATTAGTTCTATATTTATTTTTTCCATTCTTTTTCTTATATTATGATTAATAAATTTAATTGGGTACTCATTATTAACTAACAACTCTTTAACTATTTTTAAGTTGGTGTTATGAAACTTCTGGTTTGACAATAAGATTGCCTTATCTACCAACGTATATATCATAGCTCGTTTTTGTTCAATAGGGTGACTGGATAAAAAATGTAAAAATCTACCTGAAAATGTTTCTTTCCTATACCAATTCGTGATTATTTTTTTACTATGATTATTTCTAATTAAAGATAACTCTAAAAAGTTTATAGCACCATTTTTTTCTTTTTCATGAGTAAATTGTAATCGTGCGTTATAATTATTGAATACCTCTAATACTTTAGTTATCTTATTTTCAGGAATGCACATTATTGTGTCATCTACATATCTGTAGTAAAACACCGGTATAAAATCTAAATTATTTAAGCACTCCTGTTCTAAATCTGTCATTACCAAATCTGCAAAAGTTGGGCTTATCGGACTACCCATGGGAGAGCCAAAAATTTGTCTATAATATTTTTTATCCCAAGAAAAATACGTATTACGTAGCAAAAATTTTACACCTTCTAGAAGATCATTTAATGAGATATTGTACACCCGACTTTTTACTATTAGATTCGTGTTCTTTTATTCTACAATTTAATTGCCTTTTTGTCTCTCCTATATATGCTGCGTCACAATCATTACACTTAATTCTGTATACTACATTTGTTTCACAAAGTTTGTCTAATTTTTCCTTGCCTCTAACAATAACATTACTTAATCCATTACAAATTTTAGGAACAACCCTAATACCCTTCTGTTTCATAAAACCAGACACATTATTATAAACATTTGGAACATATGGAACGCTTAAAGTTGCAAAGTATCCATTTTGTTTATTTTGTTGAATATTATTGCTATTAGTTCTATATTTTATTTTTTCCATTCTTTTTCTTATATTATGATTAATAAATTTAATTGGGTACTCATTATTAACTAACAACTCTTTAACTATTTTTAAGTTGGTGTTATGAAACTTCTGGTTTGACAATAAGATTGCCTTATCTACCAACGTATATATCATAGCTCGTTTTTGTTCAATAGGGTGACTGGATAAAAAATGTAAAAATCTACCTGAAAATGTTTCTTTCCTATACCAATTCGTGATTATTTTTTTACTATGATTATTTCTAATTAAAGATAACTCTAAAAAGTTTATAGCACCATTTTTTTCTTTTTCATGAGTAAATTGTAATCGTGCGTTATAATTATTGAATACCTCTAATACTTTAGTTATCTTATTTTCAGGAATGCACATTATTGTGTCATCTACATATCTGTAGTAAAACACCGGTATAAAATCTAAATTATTTAAGCACTCCTGTTCTAAATCTGTCATTACCAAATCTGCAAAAGTTGGGCTTATCGGACTACCCATGGGAGAGCCAAAAATTTGTCTATAATATTTTTTATCCCAAGAAAAATACGTATTACGTAGCAAAAATTTTACACCTTCTAGAAGATCATTTAATGAGATATTGTAAATTTTTCTTATAAGGTGATACCTTTTTTCAATACTCTCAATCACTAAATTTTCGGGTACGTTGGTAAATAAGGACACTACATCTAAAGAAATCAAAACATAATTTTCAGGAATATCACAGTTGCTAATTTTATTTATTAAATCTACACTATTTTTAACATAAGATTTAGGTCTCTTTATGCAATTCGAAAGCATTTTGTCTATTATTTTAGATAGCTTGTATGTGGGACTGCCAATACATGAAACAATAGGCCTAAGTGGATATTCTTTTTTATGTACTTTTGGTAATCCATAAATTCTCGGCAGTACTGTATCTGTTTGGGTTAATTCATTATTATGGCATTTTTTACCCAAGAGTTCTAATTTATTCCACTTTTGCATAATTTTTTGTGTATCTTTTTGTAATTTTATTAGTGGATTTCTATTTATTCGAATATATGTTTTACTATCTGATAAAAGATTGTGCATTTTGAGTTCATATGAATCTCTTTGAATAGCAACTGTGACGTTACCTTTGTCAGCTAAAGTAAAAAATACATTGGTATTATTTTTTAAAAACAACTTTGTTTGTTTCAATCTTTGTGCAAATAATCTGTCTTCAATGTTTATATGTGTAGTTCTTTTTATATTTCCTTCCATATAATTAGTAATATTTTTCCTAATAAGATTCATTGATTCTTTTGCAATTTCTGTGTGTTTAAATAATTGTTCCACATTCTTTATGGTTTCTATTATACTATTTTGTCTAAAAAATTACTAGAACTATATTTTGGCCTAAGGATACTGTATCTTGAACTTCATCAGGAATATTAACATTAGTTAGGTTGATAAACCATTTCTTTTTGTAACTATTTGTATTTGTGGAACAATTATTCGACACATATGTATTGCTACTACTTCTGCTCTTAATTGTACAATAAGTTAATTTATCAAATTTTCTTTTGTGTACAATGTCTATTTTTCTTTTTACATTACTTATATTATTATTGCGTATTTCAATGAATTTATTAACAATATCTTCCGGTAATTTACTATATATTGACGTTCTTACTTTATCTATTTTTTTGCTAACATATGATATGTGTATATTAACATCTTGTATTTCTATATTTAAAAACTTTTTTTGCAATTTACTGATGTTTTCTATTACTTTGTGTTTAGCAGTATTACTTATAAACGTAATATGTTCTAAATTGTGCTTGATATTTTTTAAATGTACCGGCAATAAATCAAATTTTCTACATTTTAATAAAAATTGTCTCTGCGACTTAGCTTTACAAAGATTTTCTTGCAATTTTGTAAATTTTTTCAGCATCGTCTTGACGCTTCTTCCATACGTATCAGCTATGTGTGTGTAAAATGATGTTTCTTGGTCCTCGTTGTTATTGGACATTTTAGTAAGGATACGAATTTCAATCAAAATCCAATGAATATGATATAAATTTGTTCTATTCGTCCACGCAGTTGGTTCAAAAGGAGGCGTTTTTATCGATTTTTAGTGAACTAACCATTTAATTTATTTAATTGGCGACGTTTCGATGGAAGTCCTCCATCCTCATCAGGCTATACCTTTATTGAAACAATCATTTGTTACACCAGCATTTTACAATTTTGCATATATATATATCTAAATATAATTACTTACTATTTGGTCAAATTAATGCACATATGTGGCTTTTCTCATAATTTCCATAGTATCTCTAATGTGTCGCTCTATAATCAAAAGCAAAAGCAAGTAGCAAAACATCAGTGTTAAAACTTGCACAAAGATTGAGGTTATGTAACTTATTCTACCTTTGCATAATTTTTTGTGTATCTTTTTGTAATTTTATTAGTGGATTTCTATTTATTCGAATATATGTTTTACTATCTGATAAAAGATTGTGCATTTTGAGTTCATATGAATCTCTTTGAATAGCAACTGTGACGTTACCTTTGTCAGCTAAAGTAAAAAATACATTGGTATTATTTTTTAAAAACAACTTTGTTTGTTTCAATCTTTGTGCAAATAATCTGTCTTCAATGTTTATATGTGTAGTTCTTTTTATATTTCCTTCCATATAATTAGTAATATTTTTCCTAATAAGATTCATTGATTCTTTTGCAATTTCTGTGTGTTTAAATAATTGTTCCACATTCTTTATGGTTTCTATTATACTATTTTTGTCTAAAAAATTACTAGAACTATATTTTTGGCCTAAGGATACTGTATCTTGAACTTCATCAGGAATATTAACATTAGTTAGGTTGATAACCATTTCTTTTTGTAACTATTTGTATTTGTGGAACAATTATTCGACACATATGTATTGCTACTACTTCTGCTCTTAATTGTACAATAAGTTAATTTATCAAATTTTCTTTTGTGTACAATGTCTATTTTTCTTTTTACATTACTTATATTATTATTGCGTATTTCAATGAATTTATTAACAATATCTTCCGGTAATTTACTATATATTGACGTTCTTACTTTATCTATTTTTTTGCTAACATATGATATGTGTATATTAACATCTTGTATTTCTATATTTAAAAACTTTTTTTTGCAATTTACTGATGTTTTCTATTACTTTGTGTTTAGCAGTATACTTATAAACGTAATATGTTCTAAATTGTGCTTGATATTTTTTAAATGTACCGGCAATAAATCAAATTTTCTACATTTTAATAAAAATTGTCTCTGCGACTTAGCTTTACAAAGATTTTCTTGCAATTTTGTAAATTTTTTCAGCATCGTCTTGACGCTTCTTCCATACGTATCAGCTATGTGTGTGTAAAATGATGTTTCTTGGTCCTCGTTGTTATTGGACATTTTAGTAAGGATACGAATTTCAATCAAAATCCAATGAATATGATATAAATTTGTTCTATTCGTCCACGCAGTTGGTTCAAAAGGAGGCGTTTTTATCGATTTTTAGTGAACTAACCATTTAATTTATTTAATTGGCGACGTTTCGATGGAAGTCCTCCATCCTCATCAGGCTATACCTTTATTGAAACAATCATTTGTTACACCAGCATTTTACAATTTTGCATATATATATATCTAAATATAATTACTTACTATTTGGTCAAATTAATGCACATATGTGGCTTTTCTCATAATTTCCATAGTATCTCTAATGTGTCGCTCTATAATCAAAAGCAAAAGCAAGTAGCAAAACATCAGTGTTAAAACTTGCACAAAGATTGAGGTTATGTAACTTATTCTACCTTTCTTCTCTGAATTGTACTTATATAACATCATAGAATTTATTTAATAAATAAATAAATAAATAAATAAATAAATAAATAATTTAATAGAACACACAACACCAATTAAGCAAAAAAAAAAAAAAATACTGTATTGTACTGTATTGTGTGAAACAAATGTAGTATACAGAATTAAGTGTAATGATTGTGACGCAGCATATATAGGAGAGACAAAAAGGCAATTAAATTGTAGAATAAAAGAACACGAATCTAATAGTAAAAAGTCGGGTGTGCAATATGTTATAAATGACCATATAACAAAATATGACCATACATTTAATTTTAAAGATGTAGACGTGTTAGATAGAGAAAAAATTTGGGGGAAAAGACTGATATCAGAGATGACCCATATTAAATTAGAGAAGAATGCCATTAACGTAAAAGATGATACAAAAAATCTTAGCCAATTTTACAATAACATTGTTAATCAACTCAAATTACGGTCCAAATTGTAATAATTTCCTTTCTTTCTTGAACGTAATTCAAAAATAATGCTAGTTATCTACAGATGGTAGATCAATTAGTTCAAATTTAATTACAAGTATTATAATCAGCGCTGTAATCGATTACTGATTAATACGCGCATAAATTTGAAATTGGGAAAAAATCAAAATTTAATTTTTAATTTGTAATGGTAAATATATTTTAACAAAGTGCAATAAATATAGACTGAATTATTATTAATTTTTAAGAAAAAATTTTTAACAGTAATTGACAATAATGAATGAATCAATGTTAATATAACTTTAGAGCGACACATTAGAGATACTATGGAAATTATGAGAAAAGCCACATATGTGCATTAATTTGACCAAATAGTAAGTAATTATATTTAGATATATATATATGCAAAATTGTAAAATGCTGGTGTAACAAATGATTGTTTCAATAAAGGTATAGCCTGATGAGGATGGAGGACTTCCATCGAAACGTCGCCAATTAAATAAATTAAATGGTTAGTTCACTAAAAATCGATAAAAACGCCTCCTTTTGAACCAACTGCGTGGACGAATAGAACAAATTTATATCATATATATATTTTTATATCTTATATACTAAATAAGCCCCCGATCCTCTCGAAAAGGCATCTCAAATATTTTAAGTAGACTTTTTATGTAGGTTAGAGATTTAAAAAAATCAAACAAAACTGTATACGATGGCCCCAATGATCTAGTCTATCCTATTGTAAAATTGAGTAAGCGCTCGAATCGAAGATCTCGAATCTCGATTTGGAACATGAAAAAACTCGAAAATCAATGGAAAACAAAACATCGGCACGCGTAGCGCGCACGAATCCACTAGTAATATAATATGAACGTTCAAGAATATCGCTATATATCGGTAATCTCGACATTACTAATACATATATTAGTACATACTTTATATGTAGGACCAACTTTACTATATAGGAAATCGAACAGTACATCACTTGTGAGTCGCGGCCGGTACGATGACACGACGACAAGGTGACCGCCGATACACAATATACATGTATATATATATATGGATATGCGGTCCGGTCCAAATACAAATATTTACTATATACGTTTACATTATAGAGCGAGCGTGATCCCCTCCCGTAGACTTCGAAACAGGAAACTTGATTTTTGTCTAAGGCAGAAGAGTTTTGTTAAAATTTTTAATGATTCTTCAAGGTTTTACTCAAGTATTTTCGCAATTACTAATAGTTGTACTCACTAGTATTTTATAACCTATATTTTATTATATAAATCGCGTTTTTATATTAAAATAAGCAAAAAAACTGTAAATAAAAATATAAATAGAGTAGAAAATAATCGTTCGCTGGAGCTATGGAGAAGGTGATTCCGCAAGGCGATTTTAACATTCCAAACAGATGAAAAGAAATAATCGACGCAGCGCGCGTTCAGTACCCTACGGGCGGGGATTCAGAAAATAGCACGAGCGTGATCCCCTCCCGTAGACTTGGAAACGGGAAACTTGATTTTTGACTAAAGCAGAAGAGTTTTGTTAACATTTATAATGATTCTCCAAGATTTTCTTCAAGTCTTTTCGCAATTACTAATAGTTGTATTCACTAGTATTTTATAACCTATATTTTATGATATAAATCGCGTTTTTATATTAAAATAAACAAAGGAACTGTAAATAAAAATATAAATAGATTGGAAAATAATCGTTCGCTGGAGCTATGGAGAAGGTGATTTCGCAAGGCGATTTTACCATTCCAAACAGGTGAACGAAATAATCGACGCAGCGTGATCCCCTCCCGTAGACTTGGAAACGGGAAACTTGATTTTTGACTAAAGCAGAAGAGTTTTGTTAACATTTATAATGATTCTCCAAGATTTTCTTCAAGTCTTTTCGCAATTACTAATAGTTGTATTCACTAGTATTTTATAACCTATATTTTATGATATAAATCGCGTTTTTATATTAAAATAAACAAAGGAACTGTAAATAAAAATATAAATAGATTGGAAAATAATCGTTCGCTGGAGCTATGGAGAAGGTGATTTCGCAAGGCGATTTTACCATTCCAAACAGGTGAAACGAAATAATCGACGCAGCGTGATCCCCTCCCGTAGACTTGGAAACGGGAAACTTGATTTTTGACTAAAGCAGAAGAGTTTTGTTAACATTTATAATGATTCTCCAAGAATTTCTTCAAGTCTTTTCGCAATTACTAATAGTTGTATTCACTAGTATTTTATAACCTAAATTTTATGATATCAATCGCGTTTTTATATTAAAATAAACAAAAAAACTGTACACAAATATAAATAGAGTAGAAAATAATTGTTCGCCGGAGCTATGGAGAAGGTGATTTCGCTAGGCGTTTTTACCATTACAAACAGATGAAAAGAAATAATCGACGCAGCGCGCGTTCAGTACCCTACGGGCGGGGATTCAGAAAATAGCACGAGCGTGATCCCCTCCCGTAGACTTGGAAACGGGAAACTTGATTTTTGTCTAGAGCAGAAAAGTTTTGTTAAAATTTATAAAGATTCTCCAAGATTTTCCTCAAGTTTTTTCGCAATTACTAATAGTTGTATTCACTAGTATTTTATAACCTATATTTTATGATATAAATCGCGTTTTTATATTAAAATAAACAAAGGAACTGTAAATATAAATATAAATAGATTGGAAAATAATCGTTCGCTGGAGCTATGGAGAAGGTGATTTCGCAAGGCGATTTTACCATTCAAACAGGTGAAACGAAATAATCGACGCAGCGTGCGTTCAGTACCCTACGGGCGGGGATTCGGAAGATTGCGCGAGCGTGATCCCCTCCCGTAGACTTGGAAACGGGATACTTGATTTTTGTTTAAAGCATAAGATTTTTTTAACATTTATAACGATGATTTTAGATTTTCTTCAAGCCTTTTCGTAATTACTAATATTTGTATTCACTAGCATTTTATAACCTATAAGTAGTTATGTGGCCACCATGGACAGTCAAAACATGACCGACCATGACCCCGCCACGGCGACGCGCGACTACATGATACTTGATACCGCTGAGTCATGTAGATGCGCAGTTACATGATACCGCTGAGTCATCCCGACACGGCGGTGTACAACTACATGATACTTGTTACCGCTGACTCATATCGAAACATTTATTGTACAATTTTTAGAATACCGATTATATTAATTGCGCTTTCTTCTTTGTGCTTTTATTCGTGAATTATATCATTAAACATTTATTATAATACAAATATAAGAATTTATTTATTATTATTTTTTAATTTAGCTATTTTTAAAAAAGTATCTACTTATTTTAACAAGTGGCAATGACAAAGGAAAAAGGACTAGACGAGGATTTACTAGGATAATCAAGTAATCGATTAAAGCATATAGGTTAAATATATCTTATATTTATTCACTATTACCATATTACAATATTTATAAAGTTCTATGTAAATCGATTATTTAGTATTTTTACAATAATATCGCTGTGTAACGTTAAAAGTTCATACATAATGTATTGCACGTCATTTTTGCAAACTAAACTTGTAACACTCTCCGCATTTTTCGTGATTTCTACATACACGGTATTAACAATTTCGTCGTCGGCCGCCGATATAACGCTAGCAACATTTTTTACAGTAAATTCGGTGATTTGAGCGTTATACAAAGCAACATTTTTATCGTAAATAAAGTTTAATGTTTTTCGCGTCACAGAGTCTACAAAAGATGACATTAAATTGAGATATTTTAACCTAAAATTAACACATGGAACCAATTCCTTTAATTTATCAAACGTAACTTTTTTCATCACTATACTGCGATGATAACGTTTTGAAGGTGGGTCATCTGATGTTAGTTTCTGATCCTCCTCGATTTCTATCGCCTTATCTTTGTGGACATGTGTATACCTCAAGATCCATCCCTGGCCATAAACTTTATGATCCTGCAGGTGATCCTTGAATCCTCGAAAATAGCCGTCAACATCGTCAAAAGATGAAAGTAATTCGGTCCATCCAAGCTTTGAAAATGGTATACCAACGAAATCTGTACCGAGTAAGCGTATCACTGGTCGTATTTGCACGTAGTCTATATCGTCGAATTCGAGACCGATCACAATCTTTTTTGTGTAAGATTTATTTAAACTGTAAAAACGAGATATAATCTGGTGTGGTCTCAACCGTTGGACTTCTGTTCCCGATTCAATACTTTGGTGGTTAGCAGCCATCCTCACTTCAAAAATGAAAGATTGAGAAGCGGTACAGAAACAGCACTTCAAGACTGATGCCGTTCGGTGTTGCGGAGGCGCTATTTCAACAACGTCTACCGATAGAGAGGGGAGTCATGTGCAAAAATGTGACCATCAGCGAACTGCCACGTAACCAACACTGAAGAAGAGGTGGAATCGAGTCTGGTAGTGGAGGTAGTTGTTGGGTGATTAACCCGTATAGTATAACAAAGACATCTTGCTACTCGAATTTTGTAAACATCTGACACTGCAGCCACCGTTTCCGGTGAATCCCACGTCATCTTTTTTATATCGCACGTGTCTTCATACGATGCCATCGTTCTTTACAAGATCAGCAGAAAAACGTTTGAGAAACTTTTACATACCGATACCTTTACTCATACATTGTAGAAACATTATACAAAACTGACCGCATACGTCAGACGTTTCGCTTTGCAACTGCATGGACTTCCAACGATATCGTTTACAATTTCTTTTTATTCTGTTTATATGCACGGGTACAAACGGCGGGTTTCCATAACTATCAAAGTAATACGCATTGTTGTTTTTATCTACGTACACAGCAACCCAATGCATTCCCGGTTTTGTATGGTCATCAGTGTTGAAGATAAATGCCGTCGGTTTCGTCCACACCCGTGGAATCTGATCTGCTGGGAATACGCCCACTGTATGTGACCGAATCTTGGTTAAGAGTTTTAGAATTTCCAAACTGTTCATCGCAAAGCTGTGCTGGTACGGTGAATATGAATTCGTCAAAAATATCTTGTTCGCGTAAACGCAACCACTCTTTTAACCGAAATGCGTTATTTAAAGCACAACTATATTTTAAATGAGTGTTTTTTAACCTGTGCTGAATACAGTATTTATCGCTCCAAGGTAGATTTTGAAATGATGGACAATCCTTGTCATTTTCCAAATTAACAACTTCACACACTGTCAATTTTTGCAAAATGAGCCATTTTTCTTTACCTCGTGTATAAATTTTCCGTGCACTTTTCGTTATCTCCTTCAAAGTCTTTGAAATCATTTTTTTCGTCACATCACCTTCGAAATAATCTAATCCGTGATGGTTAAACGTTAACCAATTGTTTTGTCTTCTTATATCGTCGGGCAGTCGTTCGATACCTATCGATGGAGCCAGAATCCAGTAAGCACTAAAATCTCCAACCAACGAGACGATTACAATTTCCTTTGGAACGGTAACATCGTCCTTATCTTTGAAACACTGGATGTCAACGATCATATCCATCTTGACTGTAGCAAACTTTTATATAGACTGACTCATGACTTCTCAGAGCATCTTATATTCAAAGCGAACATTAAAAGCGCCATCTATACAAAGCTTTTTAGCCGCTTAAATCTACTATTATTTGTCGCGCTGCGTCAATCTCCAATATATTCTCGTACTCGGCGTATACGATGCAATTTACAGTACTGTATAAAGGTTCTTCGAATCTTACGTCTAGCCTAACGCTACCGTGTTTAATCAAATTCCAATGTGACTGATCGTTTGCCGATAAGTCAGGAGTTAAATCAAAGGCAAAAAGACAGTAGCCGTTAGGGTATGATTCTCGCGAAATATTGTTACCTTCATTTAGAAAGTGTATACCTGTGCCCGAAAATAACGTATGATAGGCGTCAACATACAATTTTTTATTTCTGAAATGAGGTTGTAGCGGTCTCGAAGGTATTTGTACACCGTCAATGTACAGACACAGGAAATTAATATTAAAATGTTCAAAATTGTATGGGTTAAAATTTTGGTTACCGTTGAAAGCCTTGTTTTTAACGAATCCTACAATTATTCTTTACGGTAATTGACCTAATATTATATTATCCAACGTCTCACCATGTATACTGCTATGCATTGTTACAGCTTTCACCTCCACTCTTGTGATAGGGTACTTTGCTGTTGTTTTTGACAAAGCTTTAGCGTGTGCAAGTAACACACTAGGATTAATTTTTACACGCCTAACGAGCAAATTTGCCTCTTCGATATTAACAGACAATAATCCGCTCTTATCCATAAGCGAAAAATTGTCTCTGGAACGAACTAACCTAACCCGTACGTCCACACCATTTATTAATAATTTATCTTGATTGAATACATCACTGTGTAAATGTCCAATTAAATCTACAGGTTTTTTATAGTTTAAAAGACTTTTTCGATGAGTGAGACCTTCATTACCACCCTCCGTGTCATCCATCCTTCCAGCTGTGTCGTTCGACCATAAAACAGCTGTCAGATGTGACTCTTTTGCAGCACTACCATAATTCAATAAAGTTTCAATGTACGCTCGATAAGCATAAGAATTATTCGGTGGTGATACCGGTTTTGAGTTGAAAAACACATCAACCTGGTTAAATAGTGAGTGCATAAAATTATTTACCGGACCAGCTTTTTTTAATTCAGCCTCAACACCTTCTGCATACGTGTCCGTAGAAGGTTTAAGTGAAACTCGCAAACTCAACATTGTGTGAGCAAGGTCCAAATATTCGTCACCATTTCCAGGTATTACAAATTCTATCGGTCAATCATTTGTCAACGATGCTATCGGTTTATATTGTATCCAGTGCGATCCTTCAATGGTCGTTTGCGTTGGTGGAATTTCAAATAACAATAATTCTGATTTAAGACACTCGCAGGATTGTGTATGTAAGAAAGCCATTGCTAACCGAAAATGTCTCTTGTTATACGAGTGTAATGTCTATTTTTGGTTTTGTTAGTTTGCTTCTTATTCTTCTTGTGGTGTTGTTGTGTTATCAGGAAAAAATTGTATACTACTGTTGCTCGGTAAGACGACGTAAAATTGATCTTTCATCATCTTGTTTCAGCAATATCGCTAGCCTTTACCCACGAATTAAATTTTTCAGGATAACCTTTCCAACTTACAAAATATTCTTTTAACCTACCTCGTCCTCGCGACTTCAAGATTTGATCGATTTCAAAAACTTTATTCGTAAAATCCAATCTTACTTTGCAAAGCTCCTCCCCGTAAAAATACCCATCAATTTCTTCACCGGCCAGATCTTTTAAAAAATACACAACCGGATAACGATATGTTGAAATTCTGTAAATCTTGAAAACTTCCTCAGACCATCCGCCTTCGTATGCTTTTGCAAAAACGTTTCTCGCGCGACTGACACGAACCGAATCACCAACTCTATATTTAACATGTTTCATTACATCAGGTTGCTGTTTCGATTCGTATCGGTGCTTCAAATTTTTACGTGTCTCTGCGGCATTGTGTATGGTGACTGAGGCTGGTTTCATTTGGATAGCTGAATGTTTTGTATGATTATAAGCATCGACTATATTTCCTAATACATCGATATAACGCCTGGTATTGATATGAGTAAAGAATCGCCATATTCGCTCTTTAATTGTTCTTATAACTCTTTCAACGATAGCTGCTTTAATGTCAGGACTACGTACGATTCTGTAGATTATATCTTCTTTTTCGAGGACTTGTTGGAATTCGCGGTTTGTAAATTCGCGACCTTTATCGGTCTGCAGACATATCGGTTTTTGTCCACCAGTCCTGGTTAAAATAATTTCAAAAGCTTTAGCGACGTTATTACCACTTTTCGTCTCTACCGGCTCTATCCATACATATTTGCTAAGAACATCTATAACGGTCAAAATATAAGTGAATCCATCGTTGTACGTTTTCAATAATCTCAAATCCATTAAATCGGCTTCCCAAACATCATCAATATTGCGAACGTTATAACTACGTCGAACGAATCTACGTCTAACAAATTTGTGTTATTGTATGCATCCTGACTCTCGAGCGATTCAATCACACGTTCCGAGTTAAACGTTTTACGGGTGGTTTGTAACAATTTGTCAGCTCCAGCGTATGCGGTAGATCTTGGTAAACCATAATACAAGAGTTCCAATTGATTATTCATGATTCTTAGCCTCTTTTGATAAGGTTTTTTGTTTTTATTCTTTTTCTTATTGTTGCGTTGATGCTTTCTTAATACGTCCAAAAAATTTTTCGAACGTGATTTTACTAACCATACAGCAAGCAGTCATCATCTTGTTTCAGCAATATCGCTAGCCTTTACCCACGAATTAAATTTTTCAGGATAACCTTTCCAACTTACAAAATATTCTTTTAACCGACCTCGTCCTCGCGACTTCAAGATTTGATCGATTTCAAAAACTTTATTCGTAAAATCCAATCTTACTTTGCAAAGCTCCTCCCCGTAAAAATACCCATCAATTTCTTCACCGGCCAGATCTTTTAAAAAATACACAACCGGATGGAAAACTTCCTCAGACCATCCGCCTTCGTATGCTTTTGCAAAAACGTTTCTCGCGCGACTGACACGAACCGAATCACCAACTCTATATTAACATGTTTCATACATCAGGTTGCTGTTTC
This sequence comes from Theocolax elegans, assembly GCA_026168455.1. Taxonomy (NCBI): domain Eukaryota; kingdom Metazoa; phylum Arthropoda; class Insecta; order Hymenoptera; family Cerocephalidae; genus Theocolax; species Theocolax elegans. Next base: position 47,831,579 of record CM047427.1, read on the forward strand.
GATTCGTATCGGTGCTTCAAATTTTACGTGTCTCTGCGGCATTGTGTATGGTGACTGAGGCTGGTTTCATTTGGATAGCTGAATGTTTTGTATGATTATAAGCATCGACTATATTTCCTAATACATCGATATAACGCCTGGTATTGATATGAGTAAAGAATCGCCATATTCGCTCTTTAATTGTTCTTATAACTCTTGCAACGCTAGCTGCTTTAATGTCAGGACTACGTACGATTCTGTAGATTATATCTTCTTTTTCGAGGACTTGTTGGAATTCGCGGTTTGTAATTCGCGACCTTTATCGGTCTGCAGACATATCGGTTTTTGTCCACCAGTCCTGGTTAAATAATTTCAAAAGCTTTAGCGACGTTATTACCACTTTTCGTCTCTACCGGCTCTATCCATACATATTTGCTAAGAACATCTATAACGGTCAAAATATAAGTGAATCCATCGTTGTACGTTTTCAATAATCTCAAATCCATTAAATCGGCTTCCCAAACATCATCAATATTGCGAACGTTATAACTACGTCGAACGAATCTACGTCTAACAAATTTGTGTTTATTGTATGCATCCTGACTCTCGAGCGATTCAATCACACGTTCCGAGTTAAACGTTTTACGGGTGGTTTGTAACAATTTGTCAGCTCCAGCGTATGCGGTAGATCTTGGTAAACCATAATACAAGAGTTCCAATTGATTATTCATGATTCTTAGCCTCTTTTGATAAGGTTTTTTGTTTGTATTCTTTTTCTTATTGTTGCGGTGATAGCTTTCTTAATACGTCCAAAAAATTTTTCGAACGTGATTTTACTAACCATACAGCAAGCAGTCATCATCGCCAGAGTTCTTTCATCGCTCGGAGTATCCCCCGCCAACATACGTGAAAAAGCACGTTCAGCCAAAACTCGATCGGCCTGATTTCGATTCGTCTTCTTATCAGCATCGTCCAATGGATTGATTCCAATTTCACCACGTTCGAGACGTTCGACTAGTTTTGTACCTGGACCACAAAATTTATAGCCGGGTACATGCATTTCAAAAGGAAGTAACTCGATCATCGAGTCTAGTACACTCTTTTCGTCATCCATTTTTAACTTTACTTCCCCGCTAGTCGCTGCCATGAATTCAATAATAGATTACCTGGTCTCACAGGTGTCTTAACCCTATTAATACGCGGAGTACGATCTTCCTCGTCCGAGCTACTCGTAGAGATGGAACTCGCTTTCCTTTTTAAATGATTGGCACTATCAGTGTCAGTTTTTGGTAGTTTAGGCGCGTGTGTTTCATCCGATGACGAACTTGACGATAACGATTTCTTGCGACCTCTCTCCAAACGCGTTCGTTTCCAATGTATTCTCTGGGAACCGATGCACGACGAAGCAATGACGCAAACTGAGCGCTACCCTGTGGAGGCGTTCTTTTTCTATTTCTTACGGCGTCATTTACCAGATCGATAATGTTCATACCCTTCATCGGTGCGCCATCTATGATCATTTTACCTCTATCATTCCACGATATATTTTCGTGACTTCTCAGATGATGTAATAAATTATCAGCCATTTTTTTAAACTTGACGGGAACGGTCTCAATCACGCGTTCGTCGATAGCTTTTTTTTCTGCCTCGTCTTCTCGTGGTCTTTTCGTCACCTCATCATCGCCAAAATCATTTATTTCTTTCAATTGGTCGTGACGAGTGTCGCTGTTTCTAAAATGAAGATATCTTTGTAAAACTTGGCTGTAAAGATACCATTTTTCTCTCTCGTCTTTGTACGTATTGGAATTCGCGGTTCGTAAATTCGCGACCTTTATCGGTCTGCAGACATATCGGTTTTGTCCACCAGTCCTGGTTATTCATCTTTAGCACCGTTATTACCACTTTCGTCTCTACCGGCTCTATCCATACATATTTGCTAAGAAACATCTATAACGGTCAAATATAAGTGATCCAATCGTTGTACGTTTTCAATAATCTCAAATCCATTAAATCGGCTTCCCAAACATCATCAATATGCGAACGTTAAACTACGTCGAACGAATCTACGTCTAACAAATTTGTGTTTATTGTATGCATCTCTGACTCTCGAGCGATTCAATCACACGTTCCGAGTTAAACGTTTTACGGGTGGTTTGTAACAATTTGTCAGCTCCAAGCGTATGCGGTAGATCTTGGTAAACCATAATACAGAGTTCCAATTGATTATTCATGATTCTTAGCCTCTTTTGATAAGGGTTTTTTTGTTTTGTATTCTTTTTCTTATTGTGCGGTTGATAGCTTTCTTAATACGTCCAAAAAAATTTTTCGAACGTGATTTTACTAACCATACGCAAGCCGTCATCATCGCCAAGTTCTTTCATCGCTCGGAGTATCCCCCGCCAACATACGTGAAAAAGCACGTTCAGCCAAAACTCGATCGGCCTGATTTCGATTCGTCTTCTTATCAGCATCGTCCAATGGATTGATTCCAATTTCACCACGTTCGAGACGTTCGACTAGTTTTGTACCTGGACCACAAAATTTATAGCCGGGTACATGCATTTCAAAAGGAAGTAACTCGATCATCGAGTCTAGTACACTCTTTTCGTCATCCATTTTTAACTTTACTTCCCCGCTAGTCGCTGCCATGAATTCAATAATAGATTACCTGGTCTCACAGGTGTCTTAACCCTATTAATACGCGGAGTACGATCTTCCTCGTCCGAGCTACTCGTAGAGATGGAACTCGTTTTCCTTTTTCAATGATTGGCACTATCAGTGTCAGTTTTTGGTAGTTTAGGCGCGTGTGTTTCATCCGATGACGAACTTGACGATAACGATTTCTTAGCGACCTCTCTCCAAACGCGTTCGTTTCCAATGTATTCTCTGGGACCGATGCACGACGAAGCAATGACGCAAACTGAGCGCTACCCTGTGGAGGCGTTCTTTTTCTATTTCTTACGGCGTCATTTACCAGATCAATAATGTTCATACCCTTCATCGGTGCGCCATCTATGATCATTTTACCTCTATCATTCCACGATATATTTTCGTGACTTCTCAGATGATGTAATAAATTATCAGCCATTTTTTTAAACTTGACGGGAACGGTCTCAATCACGCGTTCGTCGATAGCTTTTTTTTCTGCCTCGTCTTCTCGTGGTCTTTTCGTCACCTCATCATCGCCAAAATCATTTATTTCTTTCAATTGGTCGTGACGAGTGTCGCTGTTTCTAAAATGAAGATATCTTTGTAAAACTTGGCTGTAAAGATACCATTTTTCTCTCTCGTCTTTGTACGTATTGGAATTTAAAATATCCTTCATTTCTTCATCGAGTCTACTCATGGTCGTACCAGGTGTTTGTACGGAATTCATACCGCTGTCAAATGCACATGTTGCCTCATACGCTCCACATTCTCGTACGGGACGAGAACCATTTTTCGAGCATGCTCCATACCGTTGATCACTTAGTCACAAGACTTGACTAAAACCGTACCAATTAATGGTGCAAGTAAAGCTGGTAAAAATCCTCCACGTTGCACAATGAGTTTCTTTTTACGATTAATATTTATTCTCGGTTCAGCTAGTTTCTCAAAACAGTTGTGTGTTTACGTAATTGGGACTTGTGTTTCTTACTAAGTGGTACGTTTGCAGCTAATACATTCAATGCGCACTCGCAAATATGTTTTATCAGTTTAGGATCTGCTTTGTTGAGTAAAGCCTTTCGTTGCTCGTCTTTCAAATGGTACAGAGCCCGTAAAATTACTGTAACTTTATTAATGAAAGGTGAGCGTTGACGACTTTTTGACGCCATTACACCGACACGACTGGTACGCAGTTTGTAAAGTCGCAGAGTTTAATCTTTTTCTTCTGCACGTAGACGCATTGATGGTCGTCTTCGGGAAAGATTGTTGTACGGAATCGACAATTATCAGGTGTATCCTGCTTCAAATCGAGTAAGAGGTACCGTAGGGTTGACTAGTCGCGTCCTCGTACGCTTCCCGTATGAATCGCGGATCTTCGGGACTTCTCAGATGATGTAATAAATTATCAGCCATTTTTTTAAACTTGACGGGAACGGTCTCAATCACGCGTTCGTCGATAGCTTTTTTTTCTGCCTCGTCTTCTCGTGGTCTTTTCGTCACCTCATCATCGCCAAAATCATTTATTTCTTTCAATTGGTCGTGACGAGTGTCGCTGTTTCTAAAATGAAGATATCTTTGTAAAACTTGGCTGTAAAGATACCATTTTTCTCTCTCGTCTTTGTACGTATTGGAATTTAAAATATCCTTCATTTCTTCATCGAGTCTACTCATGGTCGTACCAGGTGTTTGTACGGAATTCATACCGCTGTCAAATGCACATTGTTGCCTCATACGCTCCACATTCTCGTACGGGACGAGAACCATTTTTCGAGCATGCTCCATACCGTTGATCACTTAGTCACAAGACTTACTAAAACCGTACCAATTAATGGTGCAAGTAAAGCTGGTAAAAATCCTCCACGTTGCACAATGAGTTTCTTTTTACGATTAATATTTATTCTCGGTTCAGCTAGTTTTCTCAAAACAGTTGTGTGTTTACGTAATTGGGACTTGTGTTTCTTACTAAGTGGTACGTTTGCAGCTAATACATTCAATGCGCACTCGCAAATATGTTTTATCAGTTTAGGATCTGCTTTGTTGAGTAAAGCCTTTCGTTGCTCGTCTTTCAAATGGTACAGAGCCCGTAAAATTACTGTAACTTTATTAATGAAAGGTGAGCGTTGACGACTTTTTGACGCCATTACACCGACACGACTGGTACGCAGTTTGTAAAGTCGCAGAGTTTTATCTTTTTCTTCTGTACGTAGACGCATTGATGGTCGTCTTCGGGAAAGATTGTTGTACAGAATCGACAATTATCAGGTGTATCCTGCTTCAAATCGACTAAGAGGTAACCGTAGGGTTGACTAGTCGCGTCCTCGTACGCTTCCCGTATGAATCGCGGATCTTCGGGACAGATTTGACGAGCGAGGTGGTGTATCTGAGCGCGATCGCGTAAGTTTCGAAATAGTACGATGTAGTGCGTATTTAGGGATATGTCGCGCTGATGAAAGATGTTTTGAGTTATAAATATCACGCTCAAATTGTTGTGATGACTTCCTTTTGTAAATAGATTAACGATCGCGCCTCCATCCGTCGATGATTCTCTCATCAAATCGTCGATAATTATCAATTTCGATCGAGGATCGTTTGCGTAGTCACTGATTTGCGGTAATCCTTCTCGAAATTCTATTTGCTTTCCCAAATCTCTGTATCCCCGTTGCCATTCGGCGTAATACAAAATTTTATGATCGATTCGTGTATCGCACATTCGCTCGAGATTTTTAAGAAATTTTTTAACAAACACTGTCTTTCCACAACCTGTGGGACCACTTAGTATCGCTGTAAATGGATGTTTCCATCTCGTGTCCATGATGACGACTGATTACATGTACGTGAAAATGAAGTATTCGTACCGTGAATCTCGTACCTCGAATGAGGAGCTCGCGAACCGCAGTGGTGCCCCCGCGCGCAACCGCTTACGAGCGTTTTGCGATCGAGCTCGTCTACGTTCGCGCGGTCAAACGAGCTCGTACAATATCGCGCCCCGCTCGTGTACACGCGCCCAAAAACCTCGAGCTACCGCACAGATGATCTTATGTCTCGTTGAGCGATTCAGACATTTGATAGAAATACAAAATTAATTTATGATAATTTAATGAAATTTTGTAATTAGTAAAACGCGTAATTTTTTTTACATTGTACATCGTCGTTAGAAGGTGAAAATAAAAAATGTAAGGCGAATGTAACAGAGTGAAATGGGTAAAAATATCTTTCATCAAATCGTTTATTAACAAGTAGAGTTGATACATCGATCATTTTTAATTACATTTTTTTATAATTATCTTTTTTTTTACACATTCTGATAGTATTAGTAGAAAAATTTTCGGAGTACTTTTTCCATTGAGACTCTGTCTGGATACCGTCTTTCTTTCCCTGCTTTTTAACAATTAGTGGTATCTGATCTGGTTTACTCTTATTTTGACCCATTTTGGATTACGAAAAATGAAATTTAGTAACTTTGGACTGTCAAGTTTGGAACAGGTATTATTCGATTCTGCGTAAATTACAGACCGTTGATTGCATCGGATGTAAAAGTGCACTATATCTTTCTCCCAACTCGTTATAAGGCGTACGTACTCTTGCAGGAGTCCATGCACGTGTGGATGTACAAAGTAAAATGATGCTTGTACTTTATCTCAACAATGTTTATACTTCTTGCCATCAACCTTCTTGATTCTTGTCAGCATTTGTATCCATACAGGTAACTTTTATACAGGTTCACAAATCTTCTTTTACCGTAAACAGGTTTACAGGATTTCGTCTCGTCCTGCGTTACGACGTCGTGAAAACGCGTTCTTCTAATAGCCGATGAAGTTAACGTTATGTGATTCGTCCTTGCAGTGATCATTTCCCGTATACTATCATAGTTCACTCGTGGACTGTTTGTATAATTTAAACGAATTCCTTTTACTTTACACACGCATTCTTCGCCATTTGGAGTTTTGTACTTGTATGCGTAAAATTTCGGTCCCCCTGAAATAAAAGATGTAATGTAGGTTCCTATTCCTTTGTCAGCCAATTCATCGGTAAGATCTCCAAGCATGTTACCGAGCGGTAAATCTTTATCACTATTTCCACTCACATAGAGTACAGAGTCAGTGTCGTAGTAGAGAACGCGTTCTCCTAATTCGTTCAAGTACCCAAATAATTTCAGACGGGCTTGAGATGTCGTGAAAGCAGCAACGACTACGCTCGTAGTGTGTGATGGTCTGAGGGAATCACTTTTATTTTGCCAATTTACGTACAGTGTATCATCGTTTACGGGCAAAATTGAATTCACATCAATTTCCACACTGGTAAGCAGCTCTACCAATCTCTGCGGTTGTGTAATCACCTCCGTTTTCGGTTTATTTTCACGCTGAGTCAACTTACCCCACAGAGAATTTAAAGATAATTTTGCCACGGATCTTAATCCGGGGTTAAACTTAATGTTACTTTTGTTTAATCGTATACCTTCTTTACGCTCAATATTTGTTATATACTGATTCTTTTCCTCATCGGTAGCACAGTCTGGTGGATATCCTGAAGCTTCGTTTTTATCTTTGTAAAACCCATCTATATATCGTGCAAATATATCACCATTCTACGTTTTAGGGTTATACTGTGTCATTTTATATTGCCAAATTTCGTGTACTGCATGAACAACGTAGCCTAATTCGACAGCTTTTTTAACTTCTTCGGATACCCAAGTTCCTTGCAGAAGTCGTTCTAGCGGATCTTCATAAGGGCAATCAGTTTGTGTCATTTCTTCGCAACACGAGCGACACAATGAGAAAATTAGCTTACCATGCATTCTCACAGGAAGAACTGGATGGTACAAATTTCTCGGAGGTAACACATCGCACATAATCAATCCGTCAACTTTCAATACATCGAGTGCGTGTCCTATAAGTTTTTGACATTCTTCTTCCCCTACATACAATTTTGGATGACCTATGGGATATTTTCCTCTTTTACATATGTACGGATAGAGTGATCAAACATCAACGTATCTAATATTTTCCTCTGTGTTACCCGTACGTCCACCAAAGAAAGCATCATGGGGATCTAGTGGTTTTCGATCTAATAAACTACTTATTTCTCGTAGAAATTGTTTCATTTCTTCACTTTCGGAAACTTTCTTCTTAAATACACACTCCCAAATTTCGATTAATTCATAATTACCGGCTCTGATTTTTTTCAGAAATGACGTTGGTTTTTTCGAACCTATCATCCATCGATTGACCGTCCGATAAAATTTCATCTCTATTTATTTTATCAATAACAATAACATCCATGGAATTGGAGAACTATACCATTATGGGTTTCATGTTCAGTGGGAATACAGTAACCGTCCACTAGAATACCCTCTATTATTTTCTTTTCTCGGCATCGAACAGCGTGTGCAATTTCTCTGTTTAATTCCTTTTTCTCCATCCAATATAACCACTGAATCGCTTTGATAGATTGATTATCTGCACGTCGGTACCCTCCTATTGGAATTATGCCTATCTGATTCTTCTTTAAAAAATTCTTTCTATAAACATGCATGCATGCCGAAGCAATTGTAGAACATTCCACGAATGGGTCTACATCCTACTTTATGAATGTTGATCGGAAATTCAAGCAAGCCAACCTCAAAATGTTCACGTCTTGCTTACAACATTTTACAATTTTTTTTTGAAAATCAAAAATATATCCCGCCTCCTGTTGTTCTCTATACCACGACAAAAAATTTTCTCTTTCGTTAGGATGCATACTATCTGGAGCGTACATTTCCAAAGACGGTAACGGTCCAATATAAGATTGGTGTTCTTGTGTGTTGAATAAGTGAGGAAACGTACCTTTTTCAATTCCAGATAAGCCGTATGCTTTTGGCAAAGTACTCAGCGGCATGTGGAAGTAATTTAAACTGTCGATAAATTTAATATTCTTAAACTCCATCAAAATGATTTTGGATCCATTCAAAATTACAGTTGGTTTGATACGACCGCTACGTATCTCCACAAGATATTTAAATATAAATTGAGCATCAAACCCTTGAGAATTGTGGGCAATACAGACAACTTTTTTGAATATTTTTCGAGGAGTCAAAGCGAGTTCAACCAGTTCTTTGACAGGATCTGTTTTAAATATATATTCGCGTATACCACATTGTACACATCTGTTTGAAATATTGATATCTTTTATTGACATTTTTTTATTAACGTCACCCAATACAGATAATGTTTGCTCTGTTTCGACATCATAAAATAAGAAAATCGTTCTTAAAGTTTTCTTATCGCGTTTGATATGTTGAACGTAACAAAAATGGTCACTTGGTAATCGTTCATTACAAGTTTTGCAATATACAATACCACACTCGTGTTTTTCTTTACGACTATATACACGAACCGTTTTGCAGCAAGATTGACAAACTTGAATAGCCTTACAAACACTAAGATTCTTCTTGAATGATTCATGTTTGCGGTGTTTATTGAAACACACTTCACCGAAGAAACCTCTAAGACACATTGGACATTTTTTTTAAATTTCATGGGAATCGCATGGTGGAATTTGCATGCACTTGTAGCATCTGCGAGAACACCTATGATCTTCAACGTTTCTGTAACTTTGATTGCATGGTATGCAGTAACCCCTACTACCGCTAGCACCTATCAAATTTAGAATCGGTTGGTAATGATTTGACGATTCGTAGTACATGATACGTAAAAAGTGAGTAATGTTTTTATGTGTATCAATCACGAATTTCGTACCGTCATAAACAGGGCGTTCACCACGTCCGAAATTTTGGAAATTGTATACCACTATGACAACACCACGATCAGCAAAAAATTCTTGAAAATGATGAATTTCATTTATTCCGCATCCGGTAGCAGGTATCGCAACCTGCGCTAAAGCTTCTAGTTCTACAGCGGCTTCCTTTTGTAGAGGTCTGCTAGAATTTCTGATAGCTGTCCAATACTCGTGTAGTTGTCCCGAACGTATCTGTTCTCTAACCACATAAGCCAATGCTGTTACTAGAGACCGAGGTAAACAAAACATATCATCGTTCCTTATAGTCAACTCGACCGCGGCCCAAAACATTCCGGACAATAGCATATTTAATTCCTAACGAATCATCAATGTTAAAATCGTCCGCACTTTGAGCAGCACTGTATAACAAGTTCCATAGATCTTCCACATTAAAATCACAAATAGGTCTGAACGATAACCACAAAGATCCGTGAATAAATCTTTCTGAATCGATAGTTACACCTATGAAATCAGAACCGTCGCGATCGCCACATAAATGACGATGTAAGTCGTTTAGAGCTCCTTCCATCCACTCATATATATTTGCGTCAGGTGGTGGTCGTGCTACTCTTTCTTGAACTTCCATTCCGTCCAACCCGAATCGTTGAAAATGTTTGCGTACTTGGTTTTCGATGATGAAACGTTGTGACGATTCATTTACTACGTCTGGTGAACCTTCACCTTTCTGGAAAACGCCACCTTTGTAAATGAAATTAAATTCAGTTTATAATGTTTAAAACAAACGTGTCGAGATAAAGAATAATACGTACAATTATCGTCAACGGATGAAGTATCGCTACAACTCGAGCAGGAGGTGGTGCTGGATGAATATTCGTTATCATCATGCGTATCGATGATTCGACTGGTCGATGGTATTGGATCTGCTTCAAACGATGAGGTCGGCTGATTACGTCTAATTTCTTCTATACCGTCGGGTTCTAATGTTAAATATAAAAGCATTAGAAATTAAATCAATTTACAAAACTATATTGTACACTTACCAACTTTGTATTGACAATTCATAATATAATTATCTCCTTCAACATCATCGTCCATTTCTTTAAGTGCTAAAATATATCAATTTTAAGTATTCAATAATAAAATCTCTTTACAAGATCTAGTAAAATACGTACCGGCGCGGTGTATAATATTCCTGAATTCAGAGTTGTTATGAAGATTCCTGTCCCTCAACACACATATAATTACTGATCTGATAATTTGATTATCGAACAACCCTATTTTAAACATATGTTCAATCGTACCGCTGCTACATAATGATACCAAAGACCGTAATTTTTTTAACAAAATGTTGGTAGAAAAAGTCTTTAGATTGTCTCTACGCATATTCTTACTGATTGTGCGAATCATTGGTTCGCGTACAATCGCTATACGTAAAACACAATTGAGAACACTGAGAACATGAATCTTAGATACTTGATCCATGATGCACTTTCAACGGAGTAAATAGTATAATGTCTGCGAAAAAACTGTGTCCTCTGATACGATTACCCAGTTGTGAATGGTGGAGGAGTAATATCTAAAAAGTATGTGTCTACAACTACATATTACCAACAAAAAAAAATGCACTTCATCAAATTTTAGAAATTTTTTGAATCTCATATATAAATAACGTGGCAAACTGCAGTTCGATGCGAAAATCGAATCGGTGAAACTCACGTTTGTTTCGCATCATCATCATGAATTAAATGACAGACGTGCAAGAGATGTAAATTTTAAAAACATAAATGCGCAGATATAAAATACGCTTTGAAACTAGATAAATAATATTAGATCAAACGCGTGCTACGTTGACATTTACGTATGAAAAAGAAATGAAAATGAAAACACGTGCAAGTATACAGTTTCTTATAAAATACTAAACATTGTTTTGATGTTTTATTATTTGATTAAAAACAACACGATGACGTTCGATGTAAAAATTTTACCCTCCCAACCAGTTTAATTTATATTTCTATACAAGTATGGGTCAAATTACGCGAGAGCATCCTCGGTAATGTCGAAGCATGTTAAAATTTGCTTTAGTTGCAAAATTAAAAGAACGATGTATAAAGTTCAGTTTCGACGATGTTACCGGAGGAGAAAGACGTTTGTCTCGGAGATATATCGAGAGAGCAAGAATCGGTTATTGAGAGTTCCCGAACAAGTGTTCAACCGATAGATCCGGAATTGCATAGTGTTTTAACTTTTCGACGTTTACGCCCGTACCCGATTGATTTGCGTGAACAGTCCCATTCTTTAGTGCAAGTTATTCTGTTCGAAGACGGCTGGCGCTTATATAGATATTTATCGGTACACTTTATGTTAGTTGTAAAGCACCATAAAGTGGATGTGGATAAAATACATTGCAGACCAAAAACCTGTGTAGTGGTACGAAAAAAAGTTTCGCGCGCAATTATCATTTTTGTCGGCGAATATTGGTCATTTGTCGTGGGTACATCCTCCTTGGCTCGAGAATCTCGTGCGAGGAACGAGAGGTTTTTATACTAAAAGGTTTGTAAAATTATAATTATCGAATATAAGCGCAGAAGAAAGCGTAATTAAAATAATCACGCTGAATAGTATACCTTTGTCATAAGCGAGCATCGCTATCGCGATGACTTACAGCTCGCGCGAGCATCGATACCGCGATGATTCACCCGTAACATTACCCAACCATGAACAAAGTTCGTTTTTTGAAAATTTAAAATTTTATTTTCGTGAGTGTATAGACGATTCGGAACCATGCTGAGACCATTTTGAATTTTTTTTATATCTCTTGCGGTTCCCGAGATAGACAAATTTACTGTTTCCAAAATTTATTTCTGCAGAAAGCTTTTGACTACGATAGCTCGAGATTCGCAAGAGATATAAAAAAAAAAAAAAAAATCAAAAAGTCTCTTTCACAGTTCCGCGTCCTCTACACACTCACAAAAAATTTCAAATTTCCAAAAAACGAACTTTTTTTTTTTTTTTTATTTAACCCAGCTATGTTTATAAACATATCATGTAAGACCAATGACTCAGCGAAGACACACTCGTCGGCGGCTCATCTAGGACAGAATGCATTTCCCCCTTCCCTCCACTGGGGTCAAGGTCGGTCATGTTTTGACTGTCCATGATGGCCACTTGGCAGAATCCTGTTCTCAGATTTCCTGAGTTGGGAGAGGGTGAGTAACTCGGCCCCCAGTTCCGAGAGTTCGAATCTTACCTCCTGCGACAGTGGAGGAAGAGGATTGCCACTAGTGCGCCTCGAAATCGAGTTGCTTCGTCGAGCCTATGTCGGCGATCAACTGTTTAACATGCGATATTTCTTGGTTACTAACACGCTTGGTTATCGAAAATATGCCGTTAACGATTCTGCTATTCATCTGGGCGAACTCGTCAAGGGAGACTCTACCTAGGGATGAAGGGACGGCCGCTAAATCAAAGTAGACATCCTTCGGGGTGTACTACGTGCAGCGTCAAAATACTGAGGCGGGCCTTTCGAGGTCTGCCTTGGGGCACATCCGGACCGAAGTAGTTTCTCATCCAGACGAGTCGCTGGGATGTCTCATAGAAGGGTGTCCCTTTCATCAAAATTCTCTTCGTATAAAGTCAGTAAGTCGAGTTGTGATACACAACCGAACTGAAGGCTTTGCGTTGAGTGAGATGTTAAAAACACCATTGCGTACAAGCTTTTGCTTGTACGCAATTTTTCTCTCTTTCAAGGGATTTTTCGAACGGTATCCCTTGGAAGGCTTATGGAAGGATTGTCGAATGTTTTACCTTTCATAAGCAATAGCGTACAAGCCTTTTTGGTTTGTACGCTTTTTTCTCTTTCAGGGGATTTTTGAACGGTATCCCCTAGAGAGTTCGTGAAGGGAGTGACGAATGCTTTACCCTTCACGAACAGTCGAACGTTAGGCTACCTACCGCAAAAACTCCTCGGGGATCCGGGGAGTAATAGGGAGGCGTGCTTCGGCATGTCGACAGTTGGACCAGGATGACTTTACTCTGGTACGCAGGGACTGGGATCCGAGCCCCACGTTGGCGTACCTCTGAGTTGAAAGTGAAACGCCAGCGTGTCCCCAGTATTGGGTTGGACTCTGCGGGGTGTGTGGTTGCAAGCAGGCTTGACGGGTGAAGCGATTTGACTTGGATGCTGCTTATGTTCGAAAGCAGAAGACGGCGGGGAGCTAAACACCGCCGAATTCTTACCAAGAATTACGACTCTAAGCTAACCGTGTAATGCGGCGGGCTGTAGTAAGGAGTTTTGGTACACTTAGTGGCCTCTCATCGAGGTTAATCGATGCCATAGGGGCTCTCATGAGAGTCTCACTTTTCATTGGGGAAGCTTTAGGCACCATCGCCGACAAGGGAAACCGACGAACTGTGAAGCTTGTTGACGAGGGCTCCGGGGTAGCAAATACTGCGGATTGATGCGGTGATATTGCCCTAAGGAAAGACTCTAAGACAGTCATAGAATACTGACCATGATGGCCGCATAACTACTCCTATATTTTATGATATAAATCGCGTTTTTATATTAAAATAAACAAAGGAACTGTAAATAAAAATATACAGATTGGAAAATAATCGTTCGTTGTAGCTATCCAGAAGGTGATTTCACAAGGCGATTTTAATAAATCTGTGTATTTCTATTATACACTTTTAAATTAATTTTTGTACTTTTGTTGTACAATTTAAAATAAAAGAAAATTATGAATATTTAACATTTATTAATTATTGTCTCTCAGATTTTTTGTAAATCGGGTTTGCGTGTATCTTTTTAATAAAATAATTGAAAATTCGCTAGTAGATGACAAGAAATTCACCCGAAAAGAGATTTCCTAATTAGTGAAATTTAGTAGAATTGTTAATTTTGACGCAAACAAATTTTCAGTCTCCAAATACCAATTTATAGAATATTTGCCTCTACTGAACAATGCATCTGATTTTTCCCAGAATTTTAAATCGATACGAAACGCAGAATATTGCTTCGATAGTCTACGGGGACCGTGCGCACGATTGCCGTAACCCTTGCTCGGTCCCCGTAGACCTACCGCAGTAGAAGATTGTAAATATTTCACAATTATTAATTCATGTCTCTCAGATTTTTTGTAAATCGGGTTAGTGTGTATCTTTTTAATAAAATAATTGAAAATTCGCTAGTAGATGTCAAGAGATTCAGTCGAACAGAGATTTCATAATTAATAAAATTTAGCAAAATTGCTAATTATGTCGCAAAAAAATTTTCAGTCTCGAAATACCGTTTAATAGAATATATGCCTCTACTAAACAATGCATCTGATTTTTCCCAGATTTTTAAATCGATATGAAACGCAGAATTTGTTTCGATAGTCTACGGGGACCGTGCGCACGATTGCCGTAACCCTTGCACGGTCCCCGTAGACCTACCGCAGTAGAAGATTGTAAATATTTCACAATTATTAATTCTTGTCTCTCGTACTTTTTGTAATTCGGGTTTGTGTGTATCTTTTTAATAAAATAATTGAAAATTTGCTAGACGGTGACAAGCAATGCTCTCGAACAGAGATTCATATAAAGAAACAAATTTAAAATTATGTAAATTAGACATGGCAACCAATTACAAGCTTTAAGCATATGGCGACCAGCTCTATAATTTTTGAAAATAGTAAAAAAAAAATTATTTACGTGATTACATATAACATGAAATATGTATATAAATTTCAATGTATAAAACTACAATGCATTTTACTTTTCGGGAAGCGTTGGTGGCGCCATCTCTCGCAACAAATTTTATATTATATTTTAACTAACGTTCACCCTGCAAAAGTATATTTATTATTAAGATTAAGTAATTATACTTATTAAGTAAATTCATGTTTCATAAAAATAATGTGAATAAAATGTTTCGATGACATTTGTTAAGATATGTCGTGAACCCGCCAATTCTCAAAAATCTTAGTGGAGTGGGGGAAGGTAATAGTAGATTTCTTTATTGCTTTTTTTATTTTTTTCAAAAAGTAAGAACGTGAAGCCCTCACATAAATTGTGGTGATGGTTTAGCTAAATTTTCGTTAAATTTTATATGTATTAAAGGTGCAATGTTTGGGTTCAAAATTTTCAAACCAAAGAATCATATTAAAAATATTTATTTTTACTGATTCGAAATTTATTTAGAGCTTCCTCATAAAAAACTGAAGGGCTTGACGTTCGCACTTTTTTAAAATAATACCTCAATTCTTATTTTAAAAATAAAAAGTCAAAATTACCGACTATACCGGTAAGGTAGATATTTTCAGGACTATCCGACATCCCCTTAATTTCAGGCTATAAACACCAATTGAGAAAACGTTTGATAAATTTTCTAAGTCCAAACTTTATATAAATACAAATTAAAATTAAAATCAAATTAAATTAAAATAAATTGAATTTATAAAGTTTGGACTTAGAAAATTTATTAAACGTTTTCTCAATTGGTGTTTATAGCCTGAAATTAACTGTTAAAAATCAAAATAACAAAATAGCTCAGTGGTAAAGAGCAAGCATATATATCCGGATCTAAAGATTGAAGGTTCAATTCCCGGGGCTGGCAAACTTTTTTTTTTTATTTTTTTTAATTTAATTTGGGTAAATGTGCTTTAGCGCTATATTGTCAATGTATTTCTAATATATTCCTATCAAGCAGCAATATATAGGCAGTATGTTCACAATAGCTATTTCCAATATCTCTGCAATATCTTGGCAATAGTTTATATTTTTACGCGAGATATTAATTTCTCCATATGTATTAAAATGTAAATATCTGTTTTTTATTGGATTAAAATTATTTTTTGTATGTTTTTTTAAACCAGTAAAATAGAGATATTTACGTTTTAATACATATAGAGAAATTAATATCATACAAATGAATGAATATTACTTCCATACTGATTTTAGTATTTTCTATTGCATGATTTACTATATGTTCTATCTGCTACATTCACAAACAGTTACAAAGATATTGAAAACGTATTTGTAGACGTTTCAAAAAGCCTAGTTACAATTAATATGAAATTGTTGCAATATATTACTAAATATATATTGATAAAATATTACTTATGTCAACTGTAGTATAACTAAATTAATTAATATTTTTAAGTAGGGGCAATCTGACTGCCCATATATTTAATTTGTTATTGACTGTAAGACCGATAAAAATATTAATTAATTTAAATATATATTGCTCTTCTAATATGGTACCGATATGTACATTAAAATTTTAACTTATATGAAATTGTCCTGTGAGGCAAGCCTCACTTAATTATTAAGGAAAAGAAGTAAGTGTAAATAAGTAAAGTGATGGAGAGAAGTAAGTGTGAGAGAGATGAATAGAGAAAAGTGACAGGTGAAGGTTAGGACTGCGGTAGTTGTATATACCGGCCCGAGCCACTCTCATTACCGGGAAATCGCGAATGAGAGTTTATGCGAGAGTGATAAAAAGGAATATTTCGGTACAAGGGAAGGATTGGCGGTAAATAACAACACGTAGCACGGGACCGACTGTGCACGATAACATGGTACGAGCGAAGCAGCTGACGACATCGTGGTAGCCCGTGTATATCTAGCGGATACACCGTCCCGTGGCGACACCGCGAGAATATCGGCAAACTGCCGACGGCACCGATCACCGCGTGCACGCGCGAAGCCGAGAGAGATGGAGAGATGTTGACCGCGTGCGTCGAGTAAGAGAGTGACGGCGCGCACACTGCACGCGCACGTCGAGTATAGGTGAGAGCGGTGCGCCAGAGAGGGAACGACTACGAACAGTCCGATATTCATACGTACCGATGTAAGAGGAAAGGAGATAGACAGCTGTCCCGGTGCATTGATGGAGGCGTTGGCGGATTTGTACAAATAGCGGATAAAAGGAAATGGCGAACGTACACTAGCGGATTTAGAAGGAAAATAGGTGGCGTTACGGACGATTATCGGTATGTCTACTACCACCGATCTGGCGGATATGATAGCGGAAAGGGAGAACAACTAGCTCCACTATCGGTAGCGGATAATACGAATCGGAGAAGAAGGACAAGACTCCTTCCCAACCGCCGTACAGAGTAGACGTGTTGAGCGAGAAACCATATCGAAGTAGCCATCTTGAGATCCGCTGAGATTGAAAGGAAGCTAAAGTATTGAGGCGAATTAATTGTGTTGAACGATCAGTCGGAGCGAGAGACACCCGAAACCTAGGGTTGAATATACTCTGTCAGGAAAGACATAGCTAATTCGTAAGAAGGAGAGTTCTCGATTTTTCGGTGAGTGAGGAAGTACGGCGTATTGTAAGGTATGAGAGTGTGATAAAAGGACGTTCCGTGAATATTGTGAATTAGAGTAGCCGCGCGGAGATCTTTATCATTTAGAGTCGAATTACTGATTTGCGCGTTATAGCTCATTTTTTAAAGTATCGAACGATTAATCAGCGGGATTTTTGTATGCGTTTCTAATTACTGTATATTAAAGTAGAATAATTAAGGTGTTAATAATTATAGTGAAATTGAAGAGGTTGATTTTATAACCCGACTGAATAATCCAATTCCTTACAACGTGGTTCCGCCATCTTTCCCGTGATGGCAACGTGGAGCCCGCGACCCTGAATCGGCTTGTCGTTAGTTTTACCGGTAACTGGCGCCCAATAACTCAATTCGTTACCGGGTAATTGTTATTGATTAATCATTATTATTTATTTGTCGTAAGCCATAGTGACACGTTGCACTACGGGAACAACTCGTTAAGAATCAAAAGTGCAACGTCACAGTCCATATTTTTAAAAATATGTTTATTCCATTAAAATTAATACCATTAAATTAAATTTCAACTGGGCTGTTTGGAACGTCTACAAATATGTTATTATTATTTTTGTAATTGTTTGTGAATGTAGCATTGAGAATAGACTGAGAAATGATTGACCATGAAAGTTATTAAGCAGCATTGACCGCGGTTAATAAGTGGATGGGTGAATAACTAACATAAACAGATAAATGTGTAATACTATTTTTTATTTATTTTATGTTTTTTTGACAATTTTATTTGTTTTTACCTAATTTTTTTATTAAATAACCACGTTATTCAACATGTAAAAAATCATGTGATTAAACACGTGTTACGGTATGTGATTAATCACTTTTATCAATAACACATAAATTAACTTTTATTGTTTTATTACTCTGCCTGTAACTCTGATTAATCAAAGATTCAGTAAACATTTAATACCGATTTTGTACTGATTCAATCCTGATTTTGTACTGATTCTGTACCAATTCAATTCTGCGTTTTGGGAAAAGGTTACTGCTAATTCAGTACTGATTTTACTCTGATTCGGTGATGATTTTATATTGATTTTAATATAAAATCAGTACTGAATCAGCGTAAATTTTTTTAACTGGGTTTTGAAAATATTTATTCACACACTTTTTGGATGCCTACAAACATTCGTAAAAAACCTATTTAATAGGTCTTTCGTAATATTTTAAAGAATGTTTTAAGATTGTTATAAATACGTTTTGTTTATGATTACCTACTTCTTAGAAACTTGTTTAAAAATATTATATAAAAGTATTTATCTAAAGCTGTTTATAACATACATCTTAAAATATTGCTAAATATTTGTTTAAAAGGTTTGCTTAAAATAATTGATTATTTTATATTTTTACTAAATTATTATTAGTATTTAATAAAGTATAATATACAACAATATAAAATAAAACTTATTTGACTAGTTAGTATAGTGCATAAACCATCTTAAAACATTATTTTAATTTTATATAAACTCTATACAAATTACAATGTTGTTTGATAAATGATAAAAATTACCATTTTTATAGGAAAGCTTAACAGAACTATAGTATATATCTAGCTGATTTTACTATAAAAAATAGTGATTTTTATCATTTGTCAACTCTGTCTCATAATTAACAAACAACATTGCAATTTTTACTCGAACTTTTTTCTCCGTATGTAATTGTATGTGAACCTATCATAACGGTATGAATCATTTTTTATTCAAGTTCGTTAATTAGGTTAGTTTATTTTCTTTTCACAATGTACCCATAATAATAAGTAAAAATTAACAAATAATTAAATCACATTTTTTTATAAGGTTAAGCTGTTTATTCATTGATACCCTAGCGGAAATAATCATATAAATACTTAATAAAAGTTATTAGCTTTTATTAGATTTTCATAACACTTTATAAAGTGCGGATTTTGGACTCTAGTAATGGTTCAAAAAATTTGGTAATGTTTATAAGATTTTATTAGTTATTTTTAATATTTTGTAAATATTTCTAAGGTTTATTAGGTTTTATTAGATTTTTGTATTCTGAAAATATTGTGAAAAACGACAAAATGACACTAATAGTAACTGTTGCATTTTCCTGTATTTAGCTGTTTTTAGTTGTTTCTAAGTGATGTATGCAAAAAAACAAAAGCTATTAATGAAAGATTGTTATTGCTAAATATTCATAAAAATTCTAAATACTTATTTACTGTATATAATAATTTAAAAAAGTTATTAGTAGTTATTAGCTTTTTTAAGCTCGCACATTTCTTTTGCTTTTGAAAAAAACCTAAAAGCTAATAAAATCTAGAAATGCTAAGAAGAGCTAATAAAAGTTATAAATTCTTACTAACTATTAATAGAGTCCAAAATCTGCATATTATAAATTGATTATAAAATTTATTAGCTTTTCTTAGCTCTTTCTGGAAAAATAAATTTCCGCCTGGGTATGCATGTCAATTCGGCAGTAGTTTTACATTTTTTAATTAATGAAGATTACTTACATGAAAAAAATTATATTATTTTGTAAACAACAGAAAGTATAGTTCTATTAAGGGGATGTAATACCCAAATTACACAGACCTACTTAAAAAATCCCAAAAATTAAAAAAACTATTAGCACTAAAAATCTGAAAAAAATCACAGATACTGTTAAAAGCAAATACAATACCGTTACAGAGCGATTTTTACAAAATAATGCATTTAAAATGAATTATATAAAAATAACCATTTTTTGGTCGGTAATATATAGCTATAAAACAATGGTCCTCGGCTGCTCGAAAATCTCGTTTATTTATCTTAAACAATTTGAAAAAATTCATATCCTATCTTCAATGCAAATACAGTACCGTTACAGAACGTTTTTTTCGATGAAGTACACTGTTTGCTTAAGAAAAGATAAATAGTATTACTATTTTAATGTGTTTACATATCCTTAAAAGCATTTCTTCTATAGATAATTAATTTGTTAAAATATTTCATTCGCACAAAAGAAAAACTTTTTCTTGAAGGTTTCTCTATACTTTTCTCGTAAGGTGTATTATAATTTATAATTTTGTTTAATAAGTGAATGCACAATTTTGTGCACATATGTCTGCATAATATTGTACACAAAAAGTGAACAATCTTTTGTATATATATATATATATATATATATCCATACAATTATGCATGATTTTATAAATTGATGCACATAATTGTACACCAATATTATTTGAATTATTCTTTTGCTTATAACTATTGCTATTATTATTATTGCTAATACTAATGGTACTTAATAGTAATATTACTATTACTATTATTACTATTACTATTATTGTTTCCAATTTTACAAAGATAAAGCTTATCAAATGTTTTCTTGTGTTTAAAATCTAATTTTCTTTTAATTATATCAATTCTAAGATCTTGCCTTGCTATATAAACTCTTCTGTGATTATATTCGTTATTTTCTTAACTAGTAAATTTGTAATAAAATTAATTTTTTTATTAACATTGTTATGTACGTAACATCGGCGCGCGGATCGGCGCGAGTGTGAGAACGGTGTAGGATGACCGAAACGCGAAATATCATGACGAATGCAACTACAACAAGAAATCGCGGACGGTGGTCTAGTGGTTAGGTCTCGTGACTGGAAACTCGCGGATCTTCGGTCCGAGTCCCGGCGTCCGATCAATTTTTTATTCGGCCCTCTCCTATCACCTTCTCCATACGGAACAACATACGAAATATGAATATTAATATTAATTATTTCTGCTTTTAAAACCTTGCTTTGTAACTTAATTATATCATTTTTCATCCTATTACTTGCTGTATGGCTAATAAATGAAATGTGTCTCATATTGTTTTTAAAATTTTGTAAATGAAACGGTAATATGTCAAAACGTCTGCATTACAATAAAAAAGTTCGTTGCGACTTAATTTATCTTTTAAATCCGCCAATATCTTCAGCGACAAGGAAGTGCCTTGTCCATATGTGTTCGCTACTAGCACACAACGTTGTAGCAACATTGTGGCAACGTTGTTTTGACAACGTTACAACGTTGTTATAAAAGTTGTTGAAACGTTGGAACAACATTGCTACAACGTGGGATATGTCCGCTAAGATTTATGTAAGTTGCCGCGATAGGTGGAAATAATGTTGTGATAACGTTTGAGCAACGTTGAAAATGCTTACTCTCTACCAACTGAGCTATTTTGTTGTTCTTGTCATTAAATTAACTTTTGGTTATATAAACTACTATCAAAATATGCTCCGAAATTAATAATTAAAGTTAATTTAATGACAGAAACAACAAAGTAGCTCAGTTGGTAGAGAGCAAGCCTTCGGAGCTGAAGATCCGAGGTTCAATTCCTGCAGGTTAAAAATTTTTTTTTATTTTTTTTTTTAGTTAAAATTTTGTGCATTTAAAAATGTATTTTTTCGCTTTCCCAGGACAATTTTTAAATTTTTATATGAAATAAATTTTTCAAAGGCATTTTCAACGTTGCTCAAACGTTATTCCTCCCGAAGGATGTCGATAGGCATACCCACTAAAACCCCACCTCTTTTCTTACCTTTATTCCCCCGCGGGAGCCGCCGCAAGGCATTACTTCGCGGGGGGAGGCAACGGCTAGATTAGCCCACTACTGTTGCTATCGCAACTCTTCTCTCCTCTTCTCTTCTGATGAGACCCAGCCTGTCCATTACGGACGTACAGAGGGTCACTACCGCGTTCCATCCCTCCTGGGAGCCAAGCAGGCACGCCCCGATGTCCTCAGGGGTGAGGGGACCGCTCCAAGTGATTTGAAATTGGTCCCGATCCTCCCTGAAACGAGGACATCGTAGGAGGACAAATTCCACGTCTTCGTCCATCCCTGGACAAGCCGGGCACTCTGCGCTGCCGTAGACCCCTATACGAAATAGGTAGCTACGGAAGCATCCGTGCCCGGTCAACACCTGGGTAAGCTGGAAACTGACGAAGCCGTGTTTCCTGCTCGCCCACACCCGGATCCGCGGGATGATGCGGTAGGTCCAGCGGCCGTCCCTGGCTGAGTCCCATCTCCGCTGTCACTTCTCTACGGTCCGCAGTGACCAACGGTTGTGGCAGCGGTTCTCTTCTAGGCGTCGCCCACCCTCACGGTGTCTTTCAGCTCTCTCGGCTGCCAGGAGGTCGAAGGGGGCGGTCCCCGCGACCACCGAGAGCGCAATGTCAGATACGGTTCGGTACGTCCGGGCCACCCTTAGCGCAGCTATCCGGCAGGCTCTCTGGCACGGAGCACCAAAGCTCTTGTGCCTGTTCAGGGCATCAGCCCAGATAGGAGCTCCGTTTAAAATTACGGAGCGCACCACCGAGGCAAGGAGGGACCTTCGCGGTTGCTGGGGTCCCCCGATGTTGCATGATGCCCGCCAGCGCACGGGCCACCTTTGCCGCCTTTGAGCCTGCGTTCGCGAAATGGTATTTGAACGACAGCCGCGCGTCTAGTGTGACCCCTATATACTTCAACGTTTTCACCGACCGTATCCGTTCTTTACCTACCGTGAAGGTGACGGTCTTCTCCTTTTTTGTGCGAGAGATGAGCACCGCCTACGTTTTTTCCGCCGCCAGACTAAGTCCGTGGTCTCTCACCAAGTGGCGACCATTTCTATAGAGATGTTTCCGAGATATTCGATCTCTTCGACACTCTTTGCGACCACCACTAGCGCCACGTCGTCCGCGAAAGCCACCATCGAGACACCCTCCGGAAGTTGCTGCCTAAGCAGGCCGTCATAGACAACGTTCCAGAGTAGGGGCCCAATGACCGAACCCTGCGGCACGCCTCCCGTGATGTTGTGGGAGTGCACACCGTCGTCGGTGTCGTAGAGCAGAGTACGGTCAGTCAGGTAACTCGAGGTGACCTCCCTGAGATAGAGTGGCACTTGGAAGTGCTGCAGGGACAGCATGATGTCGTCCCATCTGGCCGAGTTGAAGGCATTCCGGATGTCCAAGGTGATGATGGCACACATCCGCCTTGCACTCCGACCAGCATTGATGGCGTTTGTGGCTATGCCAACAACTCTGCCTACAGCATCCATGGTCGATCGACCCTTTCGGAAGCCGAACTGGTTGTCGGAGAGGTCTCCGGCCCGACCGATGGCCTCTGCAAGCCTGGCGCAGATCACCCGCTCCAGGAGCTTCCCGACTATATCCAGTAGACAGAGCGGGCGGTAAGATGGCTCCTCCGGGGGTTTGTTTCCCTTCGGTAGGAGTACCAGCCTCTGCGTCTTCCACTGGGCCGGGAAGCAACCTTCTCTTAGGCATGCGTTGAATGCGTCCAGGAACAAGCCCGGAGCACTCATCGCCGCTATCTTGACGGCCAGACCAGGTATTCCGTCAGGCCCTGGGGCTTTACGTACGGAAATACCTTTAGCGGCCATCCTTAGTTCGGCTTCACTAATGTCTGGCGACTCGGCTGCACCTATGGTGGCCATCAGGCCCCTCATCGCTTGGCGGGAAGTAGTAGCTATACATGCGTACCCCCGCCACCTCCACCCACGTGAAGCTGGGAAGGGGGGCGACCATCTTTCTGGAGATGTGTACATTTCCACATACCCAGATGGCCGCCTTGCCCGTGGCATCCCTTACCCAGTTCGACTTCTCGAGATCCCGGAACTCCTCGCTGATAATCGCTACGTCCGCTCTCTCCTCTCTGACCAGCTGGGACAGCAGGTCCTGGGCCACAGCGCAGTGGTTGAGGTTTATTTGGAGCACCTTAATCATTTTTGATGTGTGCTCCTTCCTCATGCGAGGTCTTTGCTTTGGCCTCGCAGTCCACTGCTTTGTGGCCCTCTTGGCCACACCGATAGCATTGCGCTGACCGGTCGACTGCGCTCTTGCACTCCCTCGCGATGTGTCCTGATTCGTGGCATCGGTAGCAGCGCGAGGATACCTCTCGCAGTCGAACTCTGCAATTGACCCACCCGATCCGGAGCTTCCCGTCTTGCAGCAGTTTTATGGCAGCTACTGCCGGAAGCTGGATGGTCGCAGCTAGGGTGCCACTGTAGGACCCCCTGGTGTTAATATTATCCGGGGATACCACATTTGGCCCGATCATTGCTGCAATCGCTGCGGCCACCTCCGTTATTGTCGTGGACTTGTCCATGTCCCTGATGGTGATAGACACTTTGTGAGTCAGCAGCTGGACCTCTGCTGACCCACTCAGGGTGGACGAGACCACTGTCCTCAGCTCCGCCGTTTCCGTTCCGGGTCGCCCCAGTTCGAGGAGGAGCTCCCCAGCCCTGGTGCGCCTGATACGCGTGACCCGTTTTCCAAGTGTCTTTAATTCCGGTGCAGCCTTGACCTTCCGGAGAGCGTAGGAAGAGCCCCCGCTAGATGTCTTGATCTTGATGGCATCTAGGCGTGGGGGTCTTACTCCGGCCTTAGGCTCTGCCGTGCCTTTGGCCGGTTTGCTAGCACGTTTCTGCTGTTCTTGCTGCTTCGGTTGGCTGTCCTTCATCTTCTTCTTCTTTTTGCCCTTCATCACTATCGTGGCCCAGTCAGGTACCTTTGACTGGTTCCCACCGGTCTCAGGAACGGATGGCGAAGCATCTGCTGGCCCACCTTTGTTAGTGGGCTGCTTCGACCCCTCCGGTATTCCATACGGTCCTAGAGCTTTACTGATGGCTAATCTCCTTGCAGCCATCTTCAGCTTGGCTATGCTAAACCACGGCTATGCTAAGTGTGTGTGTGTGTGTGTGTGTGTGTGTGTGTGTGTGTGTGTGTGTGTGTGTGTGCGTATCAATTTTTGATTTATTACGCTGTATTTAGTACATGAGGATAAGCGCATACATGTGAACACTGTGTAAAAATTGACATTTTGATCGTAAACTTCAGGTCACCGATAAATTAAATATTGCATAGTCCGCATTATGATATAATACATTGATTTTGTAAAAATTTTATTAATGAATCTGGTATCAAAGTTACAAAATATTTCCTAGATTTAGAGCATGATTCATGTACAAGTTTACAGTGAAATCGAATAAAGATTTACTTTCATTGTATGCGTCTAATAAAGAATGAAATGTTATTTAATATTTTGAAATGTGTATTATTCATACTATATTGATTACGCAAATAGTATAATACTATGTATATCTATATCTTTAGGCTTATCAATTTTAATTTATTATTTTTGCTATTTATCGATAACTTATAATATTTTATAACATAAAGCATTTTTTTTTTTTAGGGTGTTATGGTAGGAATGGGACAAAAGGATAGTTATGTTGGCGATGAAGCTCAGAGCAAAAGAGGAATTTTAACTTTAAAATACCCAATTGAACATGGTATAATAACAAATTGGGATGACATGGAAAAAATATGGCACCATACTTTTTATAATGAATTACGTGTAGCTCCAGAAGAACATCCTGTTTTGTTAACTGAAGCTCCCCTTAATCCCAAGGCAAACCGCGAAAAAATGACACAAATAATGTTTGAAACATTCAATAGTCCTGCAATGTATGTTGCTATCCAAGCTGTGCTATCTTTATATGCATCTGGCCGAACAACTGGTATTGTGCTGGACTCTGGTGATGGTGTTTCTCATACTGTACCTATATATGAAGGTTATGCTTTACCTCATGCCATTTTGCGTTTAGATTTAGCAGGGCGAGATTTAACTGATTATCTTATGAAAATTTTAACTGAAAGAGGATATTCTTTTACTACTACAGCCGAAAGAGAAATAGTGCGAGATATTAAAGAAAAACTTTGTTATGTAGCATTAGATTTTGAGCAAGAAATGGCTACAGCAGCAGCAAGTACTTCATTAGAAAAAAGCTATGAATTACCAGATGGACAAGTTATAACTATTGGAAATGAAAGATTCAGATGCCCTGAAGCTTTATTTCAACCATCTTTTCTAGGCATGGAATCTTGTGGTATTCATGAAACAGTTTATAACTCAATCATGAAATGTGATGTTGATATTCGCAAAGATTTATATGCTAATACCGTACTATCTGGAGGTACAACTATGTATCCCGGTATCGCTGATAGAATGCAAAAAGAAATAACTGCTTTGGCGCCTTCTACAATAAAAATTAAAATTATCGCTCCCCCTGAAAGAAAGTACTCTGTTTGGATTGGAGGTTCAATTTTAGCATCTTTATCTACCTTCCAGCAAATGTGGATTTCCAAACAAGAGTACGACGAATCTGGACCTGGAATTGTACATCGCAAATGTTTCTAAATATTTAAAGGAAAAGAATAATTAAATTTTTTATGTTGACAAAAAGAAAAGTGTTTGTACTATTTTTAAAGATATCAAAAGTTGTAAGGAATATGTATTTATTTAGCTCAGTAATTTTTATTTAAGTGCTTAAAAGCTATTTGTTTAGAAATATTATTATTTATTACATTGTTTGCATAAAAATCACTAAAACTGTTTCATTAGATACGCATGATCATGATTCAAATACATTCTCATGACAATATATATTTATAATACTTTAATATTTTTAATTAAAAGTATTGTTTGTTTGTAGTACTATTGAAAATATACTATAAATTAATTTTATAGATTTCACACATTTATACATTATTTAGAAAGTAAAAAGTATCACCCAACATGTAACATAATCAAAACCATCTTTATCTTTGATCAGTTGCGCGTTAAAGCTTTTTGCTAAGAACTTTAAGAAAGTATTTTAAATATATATATATACACTACCGCTCACAAGTTTAAGCTCACCAAAAGAAATCAACTCAACTTCAAAGTTTTATATCTCCGGTTCAAATAATGCTACAGGATCTTGCAAAGGCGCATTCGAAAGCTAACTTTAATAGCTTTCGAATGGACTGTAACTGACATGAAACAAAATTTTTTTTATTATATTTATAAACAAAAATTTGCAACAAAAAATTTAAGATTTTAGTTTATTTTGCAAGCGCTTCCACTTTTGAGTAAACTATTTAAATTAATATCTCATGCAGTCAAAATTAAAGCTTTTTTCAAGAGCTTTCAAACCGTTTTTCTATTTTTATCCTAGCATTATTTTTATGAAAGTTATGAAGATTTTTCCTTCAACAAGGAAGGCCCTGGAGTTCCTCCTAGCCAGGATGATCGACACCCTGGTCAGCCACGGCGAGATGCAAACGGTGGACGTCTTGTCTGCAGTGGTTGTTGCCGTGGATCATCGGCAGTAGCAGCTCCAGGAAGAGCATCGCCGTGGCCAGGAGGATATCGTCCGCCGTCGTCCTGGAAGAGGTCCTGGAGGATGGCCAGGGCCAGGACATGGCCTACGTAGCGACCCCTACAGACCGCTTGAAGCAAGCAAAGAGGACGATACCCCTGCCCTCTCCGTCGACGACAACATCCGCGATAGAAGAGCGGATGGAGAAGGAGGGCAATCCGGTATCGGATCACCCGCAGGGGAAGACTGCGCCGGAACCAGCTAACACCAGACCCCAGCTCCATCGTCCCCACTCCAACGGGTCCAACCCGCAACCTCTGCGGCGACAGAGGAGACGCGACCCAAGACGCAAGCAGAGGAGTGGCAGGAGACGGAGGCTGCCCTCAGGCACATGAAAGCCCTGAGCGTTCAGCTACGGGCAGCCGAGCATGAGGCCTTGGCAAAGTTCGATGCTTTTGCCGAGGCTCATCCGACTGCTCCCATCACAAAGGGTGTCTGGCGGGAGCGCGTCCAGGTCCTCAAAAAGGAGCGCGAGGTCCTGGCAACGTTCCGTGCCCAGCAGCGTGAGGCCAAGGAAAAGGCGGCGGCAGAAGAAAGGAAGCGCGAGGAGGAGCGCCAGCAGCGGCTGAGAGCTGAGGCAGCCTATAGGCAGGCTGCTGAAGAGCACCGGCGTCTCCAGCAGAAAGCGGATGACGCTAAAAGAAGAGCCGCTGAGCTGGAGGCGCGGTTGCAGTCTCAGCCCTCCACGAGCGGAACAAGCGGTTACAAGGAACCGAAGTGTCCGCTTTACCGCTGCAAAGGGGTCGTTGACCCGAAGAAATGCCCTCGCTACAAGGCGGCGCGCAGGAAGCAGGGCTAGAGGACTATAAGGAGCCAACGACCCAACCCCTCCAAAACTGTACATATGTAGATGCTCTGGTTTTTTAATTAAAGTTTGGTAATAAAAATAAGGTATACTTCCTGATTATTTATCCTCTTTCTTGTTCCACGCGGTACAGAGTCCACATACAGAATATGCGGAATCTGAAAGGGGGGTATAACGGTAAGCGAGTTACCGATCTGGGGCCTGATTCTGTAACTGTATCGATGGTGACATACAAAAATTTCTGTTTAAAGAACCTTTTTGATTGTATGATAAATGAATTTATTGATCTCCACAAGCCAAAGAAATATTCCTCACAACTCAAGTAAGGCGGACTGTATTAATACCAGCCACTATAGAAACCTCACAGGATGAGTGTTTGAAAAAAGACTAAGACAAGCTAAGTAAAAAAAAAAATATATAAAATTTAATTGATTGTAATATAAAATTAATAAACACTTAAAAAGATGGAAAAAAAATAAGAAAAGAAAATTTATTGTATTTCGCCCTGAGTATGCCTGGTGGGCTCATCAGTAGAGTCCAGGCATCTCGTCTCTAGATACGGATGAAAGATATACAAATTTTTGAAAATCAGCTCTATCATTAGATCACAAAAATGCCTTATGTGACAATATTCTGACGTTTAAGACATTAGTTCTATGTAAGTGCGTTAGGGGGCTACCTGTTAATATGTGGCACTTAATAAAGTTTGCTATCGGTAGGGCATATATACCCCATGTCTTCCTCGTCGGGATAGAGCTGATTTTCAAAAATTTGTATATCTTTCATCCGTATCTAGAGACGAGATGCCTGGACTCTACTGATGAGCCCACCAGGCATACTCAGGGCGAAATACAATAAATTTTCTTTTCTTATTTTTTTTCCATCTTTTTAAGTTTTTATTAATTTTATATTACAATCAATTAAATTTTATATATTTTTTTTTGACTTAGCTTGTCTTAGTCTTTTTTCAAACACTCATCCTGTGAGGTTTCTATAGTGGCTGGTATTAATACAGTCCGCCTTACTTGAGTTGTGAGGAATATTTCTTTGGCTTGTGGAGATCAATAAATTCATTTATCATATAACTTATAATATGAACAAGCAATAAATTCACGAATTTTCAAACCTTTTTGATTGGCCTAGATACTTTCTCGGCCAATAAAAAAGTTTCTTTAAACAGAAATTTTTGTATGTCACCATCGATACAGTTACAGAATCAGGCCCCAGGTGAGTAACCGAAAAGAGTATCGAGATTGATGCGCGTTCCTTGCGCGCGCATCAAGTATCGTGCGCGGGGAGAGTACAGAGAGAGAGTTCGCGCGCGCACGGCAACAACAAGGTGTTGGTGACAGGTGTATATTTTTTACGTGATAAAAGATCGCAAGGACTGGTGCATTCAGTGTGTGGCTGTGAGGCTTTCTCCGCACCAATCTCCACGTCGGTGTTCGGAGCAGCACGTCCCACAGGGAGTGAGAGAAGGAAGACAGGAGTCAACCGCCTTCCCGACCGTTGGAATGAGAGAGAGAGAGAGAGAGATAAGCACGAGGACGTGCTATCTCTCCGTGCCCAGTCGTTTCCCACCGAGGCGAGATATTTAGATACGCGGTATGTGATGCACCACGTTTAGACCCGCGTGTCTACCTAATATTTCGGGTCCTGATTTACCTGGTACGGTCCAGGTGAGGAAGCGTTCCTCATTTTCCCCCTCTCGTGACAATTCCCGCCCGGGTAAACAGGTCGGTGGTTCGCGGGAGCCACTTCACGAGAAAAACGTCAAACGTTTTTACGTCAGAGCTCTCTACGTCAGAGATACATACGTCACACGGTGTGATGTATGCCATCAGGTTAAGCAGCCGATCATTCCCGGATCGGTTGCTCGTAAATCGTCGGTTAATATGGTTTAACTACTTGTTTTCGCGCTGACCTCGGGGGTAGTCATCGGTACGACTCCCCGTAAATTGTTAACGTTGATTTCCAGTTAATTTGTTAATATTTAATTGTTTATTTAATAAATTGACTCGGCGAGATAATCTTTCTCGCCGATTAACGTAAAATATCGATTGTTGATAGTGTTTTACCGCTTACTGTCCTATCCTACGAATACCGCCCTCTCCGGTGTTTATCCTAGTTGGCAATTTTGGGCATAGGGCACAACACGCGGTATCTAAGTCAAACGAGGTGTTTGACGTTGTTAACGGCATTGCACGGGAATCAAAGTGATTCCCGGCCGCATCGTGGGACTGCACACTTAAGGTTGGTAAGTTGGGACAAATTGGGCCTAACCGTGAGCCTTACATATCCCCAGTACCCACCCCGTTACAAAATATAATAAAAAAAATATATATATTTTATGTCAGTTACAGACCAATCGAAAGCTATTAAAGTTAGCTTTCGAATGCGTCTTTGCAAGATCTTGTAGCATCATTTGGAACGGAGATATAAAAGTTTAAAGTTGAGTTGATTTTTTTTGTTGAGCTTAAACTTTTGAGCGGTAGTGTATATATATATATATATTTATATCTATATATATATATATTTATATCTATATATATATATATATTTATATCTATATATATATATATATTTATATCTATATATATATTTATATCTATATATATATATATATATATATATGGATGGTTCACTGTGTAATCGAAGATGGAAGAAATGAATATTGCTATAACTCTGGGAATATGTTTTAGAGGTTTCCAGTAGTTCTCCTGTTTTTTTTTCAGATTTTTTCGGGGCCATTATTTTAAGTTACAGAGAGACAAAGGTGACATTTTGCACTTTTTTGCATTATGTGCCCATTTTCATGAATTTGTAGCTCCCAGGGGATGCATTTTTCACTAAAAACATAAATATGACTTTTTTTGTAAAATTTTCTGAACTTTTCACTAAAATTACTTTTGAAGTCATAAATATATGCCATCACACTCTTGTAAACCATTTAAACCTCAAATAGTGAAAATCAGCAATTCTGCTCCGGACTCTGGAAATCTAATAGTGTCTAAAAGAAGTCTTTTTATAGTCAGAAACTACCTGTTAATTTCCAGATTGGGTCTAAACCATTAAGACCACTTTTGATCAAAATATCTGGGAAAAATGCCCGAAATATCAATAGAAATGTATATTTGTTGCCTTATAAAGATGAATCTGTTAGCATGATCATTGCAAAAAAATTTATGCACTTACCTTGGAGTGGTAGAAAAGCATCTCCACTCTTTTTAGTATCAATCTAATCTCCTGTAAGCTGCTAAAAATACAAATATTATTATACAATTATAAAAAGTTAATTTTTAAACATTTATAATGCTGGATTTTCAGTTTTACAACCAAAATAAGAATTATGACACTAATCTAAAGGATTACTATAAATATATTAACATTATTATTATTATAACTGAAGATACGTATTACATACAAAAAATATATCAACAAATCAAATCTGAGATTATAATGATTAATAGACAGTGACAAGTTTGTGAAATTCCAATAATGTATTGCTGAATAATAATAATAATAATAATGTTGATACATTTATAGAAATCCTTCAGATTAGTATCATAATTCTTATTTTGGTTGTAAAACTGAAAATCCAGCATTATAAATGTTTAAAAATTAACTTTTTATAATTGTATAATAATATTTGTATTTTAAGCAGTTTATAGGAGATTAGATTGATACTGAAAAAAGTGGAGATGGTTTTCTAGCACTCCAATGTAAGTGCATAAATTTTTTTGCAATGATCATGCTAACAGATTCATCTTTATAAGGCAACAAATATACATTTCTATTGATATTTCGGGCATTTTTCCCAGATATTTTGATCAAAAGTGATCTTAATGGTTTATACCCAATCTGGAAATTAACAGGTAGTTTCTGACTATAAAAAGACATCTATTGGACAGTATTAGATTTCCAGAGTCCGGAGCAGAATTGCTGATATTCACTATTTGAGGTTTAAATGGTTTAGAAGAGTGTGATAGCATATATTTATGACTTCATAAGTAATTTTAATGAAAAGTTCAGAAAATTTTACAAAAAAAGTTATATTTATGTTTTTAGTGAAAAATGCATCCCCTGGGAGCTACAAATTCATTTATCATTCATTACTATTCAATGCTCCCGGCACATCAGTAAACTCCGCAATCATTGCCAAATGGTTTCTCGATCGTAATTATGATAGAAGACACTGTTTAGCATCGATGAGTATTGCTTGGAATCGAAAAATTTAGGTGTCAAGTTTACGGGGATAGAGCTGAGTTTTCCGCGGATCCATGCTCTATCCCCGTAGACTTGACACCTGAATTTTTCGATTCCAAGCGATACTCATAGATGCTAAGCAGTGTCTTGTATCATTATTACTTTACTGATGGCGTTTACTAATGTGCCGGAAGCAACGAATAGTCTACGGGAATACAGCAATGTTCATACAAACGAGCGTAAGTTCCAGTCTCCAAGAAATCAAGAAAACTCTTTTATCGACCGACTCGTAAAGTAAATGAAATTACTTAGTTGGAGACGATAAATATTCCATCTGCTTGCTATACCCTACCGATATTATCTTAATCTTCGAGAACTCAATAACAGACGGCACGTATTATACGTAATTGTACGTCAGAAAGCCCGTTTTTTACACTACGCGATCCTTGTTCCGATCGAAGGAATAACAACATCTTAGGTTACATTTTAATGAGTAATTAATAATTATTTTAAAATCATTCACGATTTGAATAATTATTGTTAACGTTGATCTAAGTTAAATCGAGTACGGGCTATCCGATGACAATAAAATAAAAATCTCGGCACAAACTTTTTGCTAATTTTTGAAATTCGATTGTAATTACTTTTTAATTATAGCCCTTGCAATTAAACGCATAGGACCACTGCATAGGGAACAAAACTATCTTTCTAATCATACTCATACTTTTAATTACCCACCGTACTTTCGCCGCAGAAATTCGCAAATAGTTTAGTGCCAACGAATTGTGTGACATACTGTTTATATACACAATAGGACAATTACCTGGAGCTGTATGAGGAGCGGCTATCGGTCACCGTGATTCGACGTCGTCGTGGAGAAAGAAAGATTGATTGATTGATAACTTGGAAAACAGTGTAACATGTGCACATACAATAAAATGCAGCTAAGTGAACGCTAATATCACAGATAAAATAAAAAAAAAATAAAATACGTGAATCAGGTAATATAGTTATAAATGTATAAAAGTATATATGTAAATAAATAAGTAGCTAAAGGTGTATAAATATGTATAAAAGTGTATAAAAATGTATAAGACCACAGCAGCCAACAATAAAATAATGAGATAAAATAAAATAAAACAAAATAATACAGTAAACTGGTCAAAGACACATCAGAACAAACAAGAGCACGAACTCAGGCGCATTAAACTAACGTCTGCCTTCACACATACTTGTAGCCAGCTGAACAAAATTTAGTTTGAATTAAATTAAATTAACGCGCAATGCACAAATCAAAAATGTGGCCAAAATTATCAGTGTCAGTGTTATGCGTTATGCGCGACCCGCCACGATGGAATTTCCGACAGAGTGATGCCCTCCTCCGCCACGCGCGTGGCCCATGCCTGACGGTCGAGCCCAGTAAGGTGATCTTGCAAGCTCTGTTGGAAGAAGTGGAGTTGAATAGGATCAAAAGTCAGGTCAGAAATGTTGTTGAGGAGTCTGGAAGCTGTGATGGTGAAGGGGTGAAGGACTGATTCAGCGCCTCTGTTCGGGGCGGTAGGTGAGAGGTCGTCGCTGAAAACGGGAAGAGGCACGGACATCAGGATGGGAGTCTGTCTGCATGACATGATTATATAGGTAAGACGGGGATGAGGCTGAAATGATCTTGAATGCCAAAGAGCCAACGAGATATAATCTCCTGAGCCCGGCCGACAGCCAACCCATCTCCAAGCGGTATGGCGTGACGTGCGCCCGTCTAGGGATATTACCCCAGACAAAGCGCACACACGCATTTATCAGCCTTTGTAGCTTAAGTTCACGCGTACGAACAACATCATTGTAGACCGCGCACGCATAATCCAAGTGAGGCCAGATTAGACTCTCAACCAGCGATTTTCGCGATTCCCTGGATAAGGCTTGTCTATATATATATGCCATGCACGCTCTGAGAAATAGGCAACACGTGCTTGGACCACGCAATGGTCGACGTAATCCATACCCCCAGCGACCTAACAGCACTCTCATACGGCAGCGGTATACCACTTACACACACTCGCTCAATGTCCCCAAGATCGAATCTGGAAATGGAAAGCTGACTGCCCAGCAGGATGGCCTTCGTCTTGGAGACATTCAACGACAAACCGTACGCCGCCGCCCAGTTCGCAACCGCACCCGCATCCCGAGTCACCCTCTCCACAATCAGGCCAAATTCAGCAGGGGGAAAGGAATAGTACAGCTGTGTGTCGTCCGTAAAGATCTTATAATTTGAGTGCTCCAGGACCGCAGGCAGGTCGTTGATAAAAACTGAAAACAAGAGAGAGCCAGGACGCTACCCTGCGGGACGCCCGCATGGACGGCAGACCACTCAGACCGTCACCCCCATCGCCCTCAACGGCCTGCATGCGACCCCGCAAATACGTGTAAAACCAGTGTATAACTAGATCAGAACAGCCAATCGCCCGGAGTTTGCGAAGAAGCGCGCCATTGGGGACCGTATCAAAAGCCTCTGAAAAGTCAAAAAGGACTAAAAGAGTAATCATACGCTGGTCAATTCCCCCGCGTACATCCTCCATCACCCCGAGCAACACCCTCTGCGTGCTATGTCCCCGGCAAAATCCAGCCTGTCTGCAGGATCAGAGATCATTCTCCTCCAAATAATTCAACAATTGCCCGTGCACGATCCGCTTGAGAAGCTTCGACACCTCACTTAGTCGCGCTATGGGTCTAGTGTCGTTAGTGCTGCTGCACACACTAGACTTGACCAATGGATACAGCAGAGAGAGAGAGAGAGAGAGAGAGAGAGAGAGAGAGAGAGAGAGAGAGAGAGAGTGATATTGCCCTTCAAGGAACGAGCGCCGATCTCCTTCAGAAAAGGTTCGTGAATATCGACTCTCGCTGTAAACGGTACCGCCGAGTACCCGTGTTAGTGTGTACGGAATCTTGTTTCCCTTCCTCCCCTTTTCTCTTCCTCTACAGCGAATCGCGAGACCGTCAACATAGCAAATTTACGATAGTCTCGATAACCCGGAAGTTATCAATCCAGTTCTTGTCGCGTATAAACGCGGCTGGCGCTCACCCCTTTATCTGTATTGTACAACGGTAATAAATACCTATACCATTTTAAATATTTAATAAATCATTCACCTGCATCCTGATCACCAGTGCAGCGTGACATTGGCGCTCTACATGGTTGTTTTTATTAAGGGATCTTTTTCTTTTCTTTAAAGTGAAACTTTTTCAGCTTTCAGCATAAAATTGGCGTAAAAATAATAGTTCTTTTGTAGTAAGAAGCAAGCGAAAATAACTATTGGAAGCGTCGACGCGCGACGCAAGACTGGCCATATTGCCTTTTCCTATCCTCAGCAAAGCTCGTACACACTCGGAAGAAGCCGATCGGCCATTTTGTCGGCCATTTTCTACAAGTAATACTGATTGAGCACGTGCACTGAAAATATAATTTTTACATACAATTTATTTGCACTGCTTTGAATATATTGGTTATGTATAGGTTTTTTGGGTACGCTGGGTGGATATTATATATAAATATAATTCATTTTCCCTCTCCTTCTAACTTATACAGCCAAGTGTTAATAACCAAGTGTTTAATCATTCTTTTGTGTGAGAAATTTGTTGTAAAAAGAAAAAAAAAATATTATTTTGTTTTAAATTGTAATACATATTATCGATAACACAAATTTGCATTTTATAGTTATAATAACTCGAAGCTGTTTTAAGCATTGTTTATATGTTTTTAAACATTATAATTTCTTTTGGTTACATATACTACATAGTAATGCTATTTTCACACGCCTTTTGCTGTTATCACGTTTGGTTAAATTGTGTTTTTGCTATATTATATAGTTAATGATTATTAAATTAACACACAAATTTTGCTGACATTACTTATTGTTAAACTAATAAATAATTATAAATAATTTTGATTATCCTGTATACCCGTTGCAACGAAAATTTAATTTTTCCATTATTGCCCACGATAATAATAGTTGATTTAAATAGTTTATACTGCATATTTTTTATTGTTGTTTCGCTGCCTACTAAACCCAATTTATATTTTATTTATATTAGTCCAATTTGCACATATCCCTTACACATATACCCCAATATTTATTGATTTTAAAAATATAGTAATAAAAATTTAACGAATATTTTAGTGTATAATTAAAGGTTGTACATATTATTTCCCAGAATAATAACGCTGCGTATATACAATAACAATTAATAACACATATACATACATATTTTCCCTCTATATTTTATTTTCCTGTACTGCTCCTGTACGATGAATTATGCAAAAATGTTTCACGAAAGATTACGGCAATAAACAGTACCTGCTTTGTAGAAACTTTACGTAAAAGCTTCAAGAAAGATTCCAATACAGTTTTTGTGAAAGATAAAAATACAATATTTCCGGCAAGCTCTTTGCTAGTTTTCGGAAAACCACACGAAAGACGCAGTAGAACATAAAATTAAGCTTGCATGAAAGCTTGCTAAAATATTGCCGCAAATATTGCTGCAATCTTTCAAGAGAGATTGCTGGATAGATTGCTGTAACCTTTCAAGCCACGGTTAAAAACGTTTTGATGTGCATAGCGTAACAAGCTTTCAGAAGATTATCCTGGAAGATTGCAACAACCTGTTAAGGAAAATTCTCATTAAATTATGTAAAAATATTTCACGAAAAATGCAGCAATGAACAGTACCTGCTTCGTAGAAAGCTTGCATAAAAGCTTCCAGCAAGTTTTCGAAAAACCACACGGAAAGTCACAGTGAAACATAAAATTAGACTTGCATCGAAGCTTGCTAAAATATTACCGCAAATATGGCAGAAATGTAACTGCCCAATTAAAAAAAATTAGTATGGTTTATGTACCAAATTAATACGAAATTTTGCGCAAAGTAAGTACAAAATCAGTTTCATAATTGTAGCAAATCAGTACGAAATAATACTTTATCAAACAAAATGAGGGGTTGAATGGTAAAAAGGCCTAACTCAATAGTATAGTTTTTGGAAAATTAAAAAAAACCGTATAACTTTGCATCAGCTTTATAAAACGATGTGATATTGTAAAATGTTATAATAAATACTAATTGTTGTAAAAGGTCAGAGTGCTATTTTTCAGTTAAAGATTTTTAATAAAAAAATATTAAATATTTAGAAAATTGAGTTAGGATCTTTATTGCCGATATCGAATAAATAACAGAGGCTTTATGATGAATAAATCACCTGAAAAACATTTGATTACTTAACATACATTTCTTACTAAATTTTGCTTACCAAACATAACATATAAAAATATTATTTTATGATTTTTCATGAGAATGTACAACTTTTTAATTTTAAAACAATTATCTTTTGATACAGTGTGCGTAAAAACACATTTTACGCATTTCTCTTTTTTAAAAAATCTCATTTACGCCCACGGTATAAAACTATATATATTGGGTATTCCACGAGAAGTGATCCAGTCAAAAAATAAAAAATTTTTTTTCTGGTGGAATCTTTCAGAAATGGGTTAAAAAAGATGTAGCTAAATTTTCAGAGCGCTATTTTAATTTCGTTTAATGCTGCTAGCAATCAAAAAATTGAAATTTAATAAAATTTTTAACTATATTTATCGCTGTATAACCCAAATCCTATTGATTTCTTGTTATACATGTTAAATACAAGTTTGGAAATTTTCTGTAGAATCTGGTAAAAAACTTTAATTGCCCCAATTATATATATAGCTACTTGCTAGACATAAAATAAACCTTAAAACGCAAAAATATGAGTTTTGCCACAATTTTTTTTCCCAAACCAAAAATCTATTTAAACGTTGAAAAATTACCTTTAATTTGGTCTGAAGCTGGAGATTGGCAGACAGTTCTGGTCCAAGATATGGACATTTTTGGACAAAAAACAATACTACAAATTTACTAAAGTTTTTTAACTGATTCTACAGAAAATTTCCAAACTTTTTTATATTCAACATGTATAACAAAAAATCAATAGGATTTGAGTTATAAAGCGATAAATATGGTTAAAAAATAAAAAATTTAAGAAATTTACAATTTTTTGATTGCTAGCAGCATTAAACGTAATTAAAATAGCGCTTTAAAAATTTAGGATCACTACACGTAGAATACCCCATATTGATATATATATATACATGTGCGAAAGATGATTTTTGACTTGCTTCGCTCGAGCATTAAATTCGCACTTGTTAGAAAATCAACACTTTCGCTCTTCTATCGGACAGTACTGTTACATTTTTCATGAAGACGAAAATATATTTTTCTATTTTTAAGATAATAAATTCAGTTTACACAGTATTCATAAATATATATAAATAACTTTGTGAATTAAACTATTATTCATCAGTCTCTCTTCCATTTCTTAAATCCACGGTTTTATTCACAAAAGAAAAAAATTCACATTCAACCAATTTTGCGCAGTGTTAGGTAAAAATTTGATTAGGTATTACAATTTTATGTTGCTTTTATTCTACTTTATTTTTTTTATTCTTACTTATTTTATTTTTGCTACTTGATTAATCGATTAATCGATTCAAAGCAGGCTAAGCGGGCATTAGATTAATTTTCAATCATAATTTAAGAAGGGACCTAACTCGAGACCTAACTCCACACAACACCTCAAATACTATTCATGAAATTTATACTAAATTCGTCCTTAGTTTGAGCCCAGTTCTTTAAAATCAGTACTACATTATAATGAAATGAGTACTACATAATGTCACGCTGCACTGGGATTAGGGTGCAGGTGATGGGGATAATAAAAGTAATATGTATATAAAATAATTAAATTTATTATCTGCTACGATTTATATAATTACGGGTGCCAGTTGCGTCCTTTACGCGGGCTCAAGCTCGGCTTCGACGGCTCAGGGAGGGGGCGAATTTAGGAAGGCGTAAAGCGGCTCACTGTAGATTGCACGAGTGCAAATTATAAAATAAAGGTCGCGAATTACTGGCTGAATCAGAGTGCTACTCGTCCGCGACGAGTTTAATGTTAACCGACGGCGCGGCTGCGATACACGATCGCAGTGTCGGAAGCTGCTCGGAAAGGTGGGGAGAAAGGGGGAACACGATAACTCGAGCACAGGGTTGCCAGATGGCGATTTTTTCTCTTCGTTCTCTTGCATAATAAACATCAAAATACGTTAGAGAGAAGAGAAAAGAAAATCGCCAACTGGTCACGCTGCTCGCGCACACACACTAAGTAAGCACGGGATGGAATTGAACGAAAAATAAAGGAGGCACGGAGAAGTATACACCAACCTCGTTGCTTTGCTGCTCTCGCTCACTCTTGCTCAATACGCAAATTGGCACACTCGCAAATATCTCGCTTCGGATCGGCGTAGATATCCCTCACGAAGATTGGGCGTCGTGATCTTACGGACATCGGAAGAGCTCTGCTCTCCTCGGCGTGGTCGACGCATTGCCTGTGTTCGCGCATGCGTCGCAATGGCCCACTTGCGGTGCGTACGCGGCCTTACTTGAGTGCGGCTGAAGTAACGTGGCCGCTGCACCGTGTAGTAGTGTACGCATCGTCAGTTCTAACAACAATAACGATGCCGTTGACGACGACGTAAGCTGCCTGCCAGGTAACTATTTCTCTTTCCTTATCACTAACCCGTCGGCTAAAAATACCGGTGTTTACAGGGCCGCGGGAGGTTTGCGATCGACGCGGGCTCTTGGGTGTTACCGCGGCCGATATCTCCTTCTCTCTCGCTCTCCTTGAGGCGCACGGCGTGACAGATGCAACGGCGGGCTCGAGCTACTTGGGCGGACACACGACGATAATTGAGGTAAATATCCACTTGAAAGACGGCTTGATGTGTAGTCTTATTAATATTGTGTGTGTGTGTGAGTACTTATAATGCTCACTTAACAACTTCCCAAATCCTCTCCTATACACACTTATTTATGTAAGTGTGTGCTCCTGTCTGCTCCCTTATAATGAACATTGCTACATTAGCTGGTGCTTCCAGGTTTTTTGGATTATTGCTGGCTGACGGGCTTCCTAGCTACATTTGCTCCTTCTTCTGGCTCGGTCTTCCTTGGCTTTGCTGGGTAAGCTGCTACTAGACTCAGGACTTTGCAGATCGCTGTCATCCAACACCTCAGCATGCTGCTTCATTGGCTCTTTGTCAGGCTCATTATTAGATTACTTCAAGAGTAATCTATGCTTCAGTGAACTTTTACTGTGTCCTACTCGGCTGCTCCCCTGTGCACCTTTGTTTGTGGGCTCGTTGGTTTTATATCATGTGTTAGGGAGCTCGGTTACTAGGAGGGTATTACTGTTTATTATTTATAGGCTCTTAGGGTAATTAGGCAAGGATAGGTTTGGTTGGGCTTGTATGTGTGTGTGTGCTCGTACAGGGAAGTAAGGTGTAGTCTATTGTCGCTCTTAATGACATGCATAATTTGCATTGTCACAATAAGAATGAGATCAGTACCAACTTTGTATCATATTGGTACTTTATTAAGCTTAAATATCATTATAGTGTTTCTAAAATAAATAAAAAAATAAAGAAATAATTTATTTGAAAATAAATTACGGGGTATTGTAAAATACACATTTTTAGAGAAATAAACTAAACATAATGTATTTCAAGTTTATTATTGTATGCAAACACTGAAAAAATAATAAAAACCAGAGTATTTTTAGTAAAAAACACGCTTTTTTAAAAAAAGGAATAGAGATAGAGAAAAACTCCAAGGAGAAAAAAGATGCTATTTCACTCATAGAATGTAGATCTGCATCTTAATACCAGATATGAAAAAAAAATTTTTTTCCATTTTTTAGCATATAATAAAGTTAAAAATCTTTAATTGAGTCTCAGTTAATACAGTATTTTTAAAATTAATATTATTTTATAATTTTTGTATTCAATTAATGTTAATTTAAACATTTTTCAAGTAAAATATAAAATAAAAAAAGTAATTTTTAAATTTTTTTATGGAAAAGAATTATTTTGTTTAAATCTCGTTTAAGCTGCAGATCTATGTTCTGTGAGTAAAATAGCATCTTTATTCGCTCTGAAGTTTTTCTCTATGTATCTTCCTTTTTTAAATATTTCGATTTTTAAAAAAAGCGTGTTTTCTTACTAATAATATTCCAACATTGGTAAAAAGTGGGTTAAAAAAACGCTCGACCTCTCATTTTAAAGCTAAAGCAATTACCTTCCAAACCTCGTTGGTTTTTTTCAGCTATCTGTACACTAAGTCTACAACGGATCAAAAAGAGACATGATGTTTAGTGTTTTCATCTCTTTTTAATACTTATAAAAAACACAAATTTGAATTTTTTATCTTTTGCAGTAACATTTATATAAAGCTTTTACCTGCTTTTTCGAAAGGTCATTTTACGCACTTAAGGGCATCGAATATTCTGGATAAGTATTGTATACTATTTTTCTTTATCCCCAACCAAAACTACATCTAGTATTTAAAGTTAGTTAATAAAAATGCATCAGATGATGCGCGGTTCTGAAGTATTTACACATTAGACATTTGCTGGTTGAGGGCGGGCATCAAAAATATAACGTAAATATAATGCAGAAATCTATTACACAGAGGAAAAATTTAAATTAAAAATTACAACAGTGTCTAGTAAAAAATTCACATGCATACTTATATGCAAATAAAATTATATATGCATACTTTACATTCTATCGTATAAAATGCATTATTTATTATAATGCTGATGATTGTATTAAATTTGTAGACCATGGAAATAAATACTTCTTTAGGAGATGTGACTGCCAGTATACGTAATTTGTCAAACGAAACCATTATCCAAATTAACTTAGCTACGGGCAGTGTAACTAACAGTTTAAGACATTCTTCCAATTCTAGTATTGCGTATTTTCAAGTGCAACGCAATAAAATAGGTAAAATATTAAGATTCGTCAATTTCTTCACAGTAATCGATAGTTAATATTTGTAAATAAAAAATATTCTGTTTATAGATAATAGCCCGCATCGTGAAAGAACTTTAGATCCAAACACGTCGCAAAACCTTTCAAATATAAATTCAAACAATAATGTAGGTAATGATGTAACGATAAAATTCTGTACTATTCCCTATCAGCACACAATGTCTTAAAAACGTTTTAATTACGTTACGGCTAAAACCTTTAAACGTTAGAATTTAATATTTGAAAAACGTTTGAACTACGTTTAAATTTGGTTAAAATGTCCTCTTTAATTTTAGGAAAGTAATATTTTTTAACGTATTTCAAACGTATTTTTAACGTTGGATAAACAAAATTATCCGATGTATATTATTATGGAGCATGTGCAGTTGTTACTTATCAATTATAGATATACGCAAATGCTATATTTATATTTATTTATAAATATAAATTAATATCTTGTATATTATATTAAAATTCATCCATTCTCCGGTGTTCGGCGGTGGTGTCCGGTGTCCCGCGGCGGTGTCCGGTCTTCTGTTGTAAGAATTAAGAGTATGTGTGGAGTGGAAGGGTAACGCTGATATTTCGGGAATTTCTAAATTATTTCGGGATAACTTCACTAAATACGGGATTTCCTGGAAATTTCGGGAATTTTTGAGGTATTCCGGGATAACTCCACTAATTTCGGGATTTTCTAAATAATTCGGCAACTTCTTCCATATGCCGGGAAATTATCACTAATTTAGGGTTATCCTGGATGTTTCGGGATTTTCTGACGAATTCTCGGTAACTCCACCGCTTTCGGGATTTCCTGGATGTTTCGGGATATTCTGTAGTATTCCGGGATAAATCCACCAATTTCGGGATTTCCTGGATGTTTTTGGATTTTCTGAGGTATTCCGGAATAAATCCACCAATTTCGGAATTTCCTGGATATTCGAGATTTTCTGTGATATTTCGGGAAAAATTCACTAATTGAGTGATTTCCCGGATGTTTCGGAATTTCTGTTGTATTTCGGAATAAATTCACTAATTTCGGGATTTCCTGAATGTTTCAAGATTTTCTATGGTATTTCGGTATTTTCTGTCGTATTTCGGGAAAAATCAACCAATTTCGGGATTTCCTGGATGTTTCGGGAGTTTCTACGTATTCCGGGATAAATTCCCTAATTTCTGGATTTCCTGGATGTTTCGGAATTTCCTGTTGTATTTCGGGATAAATCCACCGATTTCGGGATTTTCTGGATGTTTCGGGAATTTCTGACGTATTCCGGGATAACTCCACCAATTTCGGGATTTCCTGGATGTTTCAAGATGTTCTATAGTATTTCGTGATTTTCTGTGGTATTCCGGGAGAACTCCACTAATTTCGTGATTTCCTTGATGTTCCGGGGTTTTCTGAGGTATTTCGGAATAAATCCACCAATTTTAGCATTTCCTGGATGTTTCAAGATTTTCTGACGTATTCCGGAATAAGTGCACATCTTTCGGGATTTCCTGGATGTTTCGGGATTTTCTGGATGTTCGGGATTTTGTATTGTATTCCGGGTTAATCCACCAATTTCGGGATTTCCTGGATATTTCGGGATTTTCTGTGGTATTTCGGGATAAATTCCCTAATTTCGGGATTTTTTGGTTATTACAAGATTTTCTATGGTATTTCGGGATTTTCTGTGGTATTTCGGGAGTTTTTGATGTATTCCAGGATAATTCC
Organism: Theocolax elegans; assembly: GCA_026168455.1. Classification (NCBI taxonomy): domain Eukaryota; kingdom Metazoa; phylum Arthropoda; class Insecta; order Hymenoptera; family Cerocephalidae; genus Theocolax; species Theocolax elegans. Next base: position 47,876,148 of record CM047427.1, read on the forward strand.
ACCAATTTCGAGATTTTCTTAATATTTCGATAATTTCTGAGGTATGCCGGGATAAATTTACTAATTTTGAGATTTCCTGGATATGTCGGGATAACTTCACTAATTACGGGATTTCCTCGATATTTCGGGAATTTCTGAGGTATACCTGGATATCTTCACTAATTACGGGATTTTCTCGATATTTCGGGAAATTTTGAGGTATTCCGGGATAACTCCACTAATTTCGGGATTTTCGAAATATTTCGATAATTTCTGAGGTATGCCGGGTTAACTTCACTAATTTTGGTATTTAGTGGATTTTCTAAATAATTCGGTAACTTCTTCCATATGCCGGGAAATTTTCACTAATTTAGGGTTATCCTGGATGTTTCGGGATTTTCTGACGAATTCTGGGTAACTCCACCGCTTTCGGGATTTCCTGGATGTTTCGGGATATTCTGTGGTATTCCGGGATAAATGCACCAATTTCGTGATTTCCTGGATGTTTTTGGATTTTCTGAGGTATTCCGGAATAAATCCACCAATTTCGGAATTTCCTGGATATTTCGAGATTTTCTGTGATATTTCGGGAAAAATTCACTAATTGAGTGATTTCCCGGATGTTTCGGAATTTCTGTTGTATTTAGTGGATACTTCGGGAGTTTCTGAGTTATTTCGGGATAACTTCACTAATTACGGGATTTCCTCGATATTTCGGGAATTCGTGAGGTATACCGGGATAACTCCACTAATTACGGGATAAAATATTAAAAAAGTGTATAAGCACTTTTGCGAGTACTCCAATGTTTGTATATTTTTGTTCCTAATTAAATTATTATATTAAGAACATACCTATAAGTAATATTATAAGTAATTAATAATAAATAATTAGTAAATAGTCGATTGTAAAGGGTCAATAATAAATAAATCCAATTTATTTATGTATGTGCACAACGTTTCGTCTGCTAGGTTTGCAGACCTCTTCAGGTGCTGAATTTATTGGACAAAATTATAAATATTTATATAGAAATTTTACATTACTTGTGAATTAAAAATTAAATTTTACCTTGATAATGAATATAATATTACAGCCCAAGTGAGCTTCGTCGAATAACATTTGATACGAAATCAACGAGTATTTATACAAAAACAAAGTAGGTGTGTGTTTACAAACTATATACGTCATAGTTTGTGTACATTAGTCTCTTTAAAATATATTCATAACATTTCTGTATTGACGGTTTAAATGTTGAGTATCTTCCATTCTGTTAATTGTCGAATTATAATGATTGATGTGTAACATTTCCGAAATGAGTCTTTTTTTATAGCAAGATTCTTTATCTATTATTTTTGTATCTTCCCAGTTAAAATTATGATTTACGTTATTTAAAATGTGTGCAGTAACAACGGCTTCTTGATTTTTATTGTTCTGATGTTCTTTTATTCGATTTTTTAGGCAGCGTTTTGTTTCTCCAATATAAATGGCCGGGCATTTAATACAAGATAACTTGTAAACTACCCCTGTCTCCTCCCATTTTGATGTTTTATCTTTGCCTAATTTTATAATTGTATCAAGTTTGTGATTAATTAATGGAATAGTATTAATATTATATTTTTTTAGCATTCGGGAACATTTATTGAAAAACTCTTTATTGTAAGGTAGTGATATCGTACATATTGGGATTTTTTTATCTATTTTAACATTGTTTTTAATTGTAATATTGCGTTTTCTTTTATTTATTGCTGTATTTATAAATTCAATAGGATAATCATTGCTTTTTAGTATTTCTGTAATAATATTTAGATTTTCTTTATGAAACTGTTTTTGTGACAATATCATTGCCCTATCTACTAAATTATAAATAATATTACGTTTCTGTTGTATTGTGTGATTAGAATTAAAATTTAATAACCGGTTAGAATTAGTTGGTTTTCTATACCAATTTGTAATAATACTATTGTTTTCTTTGATTAATGTGAGATCCAGAAAATTTATACAATTATTATTTTCTATTTCATATGTAAATTTGAGATGTTTATTGTAATTGTTAAAGATATTGAGAACTGTGTTTACATGACTTTTTTCCACGCATAAAATTGTGTCGTCTACATATCTATAATAAAAAATTGGTTTGCAATTGTGTTTACTTTTTAATTCTTTTAAACAGTGGGTCTCAAGATCATCCATTACTAAATCTGCAAATAATGGTGATATAGGCGATCCCATTGGAGATCCGAATATTTGTTTGTAAATGACATTATTGAAACTAAAATAAACATTATTAAATAAAAATTCTATACTTTTGCGGATATTATGGAAGGGGATTTTACATTTATTTTGAATATGAATAAAGCGTTTATCTAAACTATTGAGAACCTCATGACTTGGGATGTTTGTAAACAAAGAACTAACGTCTAATGATATCAAAACATAACCGGTTGGTATATATATATTTTCAAGCTTTTCTTTTAAATCAAAACTATTATTTATGTGCGATTTTGGAACTGGTATTGCTTGTTTTAGATCGTTATAAATTATTTTTGCTAAATAGTGTGTAGGACTGTTTATTGTCGAAATTATTGGTCTGAGTGGAAAATTATCTTTGTGTATTTTTGGTAATCCATATGCTTTCGCTAATGTTGTATTAGTTTGTGTTAATTCATTTTTATGGTATTCTTTTTTTAAAAATTTATTATCATTAAGGTCTTTTAATATAGAATAAACATCTGACTGTAGTTTTTTTAACGGATTCTTTTTTATCATCATATATGTATTATTGTCTAATAATAAGGTGTTCATTTTTTCTATATATTCAGTTTTATTTAAACATACTGTTAAGTTGCCTTTGTCAGCATGTGTAAAAAATATGTTAGGATTTTCTTTTAAGAAAGATTTAGTTTCACTCAGATTGTTTTTAAATTCTCGTTCATGATATGTTATGTGTGGAGACTTTTTTCTTACCGATTTTATGTTATTTACAATGATATCCCTAATTTCATTTTTAGTTTCTGTATTAGTTTCAATTTTATCTAAGGAATATTCAACATTTTTAATCGTTGTTAGAATATCATAATTAGTAAATTTTGAAATGCAATAATAAATAATAGTCACAACATACATAAATAATGTAAAAATAAATTGTTCACAGTAATACTAACATATACTGAAGCAGTACTGTCAGTCTAATAATTTTTAATAACCTAAATAATATATTTTAATGTAATATATATTTTATTTGATGATTCGTTCGGTTTTTTTATCACATTTAAATATACGTTTTTACACATTTTTCATCATACTCTATTACAAACGTGTAAAATGAGTGAGAAAGGTGGATAAAAAAATTAAAATTTTATTTTTGATTTATCATCTATATATATATATATATATATATATATATATATATATCAAAATTCATCCGTTCTTCGGTGTCCGGTATCCGAAATGTTACAAGAATTAAACGTATGTGTGGAGTGGAAGGGTTAACGCTGAATACGTCAACCACACATCATTTATCGCACATTTAATGATTGGTGCAGGAGGAGTCATGAGGGGGGGGGGGGTAAAATTAGAAAATTTTTTTAATATTTTATAGGGGTTATCGGTATATATGAATTAGAATATGACGACCATTCTTCTTTATTCTAAAAAATCTAAGATGAGGTTTTTGATTACGGTGAATAGCGATATGATAATCACTCTTCATTTATCCTTCGTTTATTGCTAGATGGAGGAGTGGCAAGAGGGGGAGGGGGGAAATAAAATTAGAAAAATTCCAAAAATAATTTAGGGGTTTCGGTACAGGTGAATAACAATATGACAACCACTCTTTTTTATCCCCTATTTTAAAGATGAAGGAAGGTGGGAGGAAGGGTCAACATTGAATATGACAACCAGTCTTAATTTATCCCCCATGTAATGATCGAGTAGTAGGGAGTAAGAGGGGAGTTTAGTAGAAAAATTCCAAAAATATTTTATAGGGGTTTTCGGTAAAAAAAAATGGTCACAGTAATACGAACATTGACAAAAACAGTACTATTACTCTAATAAATTTTTATAACATATACAATATAATATATATAATTTATCGTAATACATATTTTATTTGACGATACGTTTTATTTCTTTTTTATTACATTTATATAGATATTTTTTACAAACATTTTTCATCATCTCCTATTTCTAAGATGTAAAGTGCGTGAGGAAGTTGGTTAAAAAATTTAAAATATTATTTTTCTTTCATTTTTTAATGTAATACCAAATGTAATATTAAAATAACTTTTATAATTAATATTCAATTTTTATTATTGTAATTGTATAATATCATTTATATTTTTTGTTGCAATTACTAATATTCTTTTTTATAAAAGAATTTTGAAAATAAAACAAAATTAATAAAATGTGAAAATAAATCTTTTAGCCAGAATTGTAATCTGAAAAAATTTTTATTAAAATAACTTTTATAATTAATATTCAATTTTTATTATTGTAATTGTATAATATCATTTATATTTTTTGTTGCAATTATTAATATTCTTTTTTATAAAAGAATTTTGAAAATAAAACAAAATTAATAAAATGTGAAAATAAATCTTTTAGCCAGAATTTTAATCTGAAAAAATTTTTATAAATTCAATTATTACGTATAATTATTTGTTTGAATGAATAATTGAATACATACGATGCATTAGCTGAGTTTAGTAATTTTGTATGAAATTTTAAATTCTTCATATCCTTTCCGTGAAACATCATGGAAAAGCATGTAATATATGTATAATGGTCAAAGAATAATTTTATATTCTAATTTTTGTTGTTGAAAATATTATTCTCGTAGAAAAATAACACATTTGTTACTAGATTGATGTAGCTTCTTACAGGAATAGTGTGGAAATATTATAAGTAATGATATATGTGTTACTACGTATTAAAAATTAAAATTAAAATTCCTTACTCCAGTGTAAGTTTTATCATGTCGATTATTTTTAATTTTTTTTAATTGTTTCAGAATTATGTAGAAATATGTTCAGTATCTATAAACTCTTGTGTAATTGACTAAGATTAAATAATTATATACAATGTTGCAAATATAATACACTGTTATTTTTATTTTATTGACTAAAAAAAATTGATTGTAACTGAATACTAGGTTAATTAATTACACATTATATGATATTTTACATTTTTAGTTAAATTTCGACCGAGGGAGCGTTAGGGACCGAGGAATTGTTGCTAGTATGTAAATATAAATTATTTACATGTGCAAAAATGACAATTGCGCATAGCTTGTAACGGTGTGCTTGCCCGGGGAAAACTTACTGAGTCGTTCGTCTTATATACCTTTAGTTCGTGGCGAAACACTACACTATCTCGCACAATAAAACGACTAAATCACGATCCAAAATACCGATAGGAATAACTCCGATTTTATCTGCGGTCTCTCAAAAGTATGTCTTTTCGAAGTTATATCGTCACACGTGTGTCCGTCGTCTCGCGTATTCTCTCTCGTGTCGTGCGCGCGCGACTCTCCCCTCAATTTCTCCTATCGTTGCGCGGGTATCAGCCGTTCGCGCCGTCGGCTATGCCTATATCTATTTATAGCATTCGTCTCTACCTACCTGATTCGTATAATGGTAAGTGAGTACATCACTTACCATCACATCCCCCTTAGCCTAACCTAACTAACTAACGCTTTGTCATACCTCGTGGTCGACCTCTACCACGTTTAACTTGTCCACGGTGACTTACATTAGAGACAACATTCGCTCGGTTTCGCGGTATCGCAACGACTCTAGCATGTTTGCGCGGCCTACCTCTACTTCGTTTAATAGGGGACGCGTTCTCGGTCGTATTACCGTCATGTTCCTCGCATGGAACTTCGCTCGCTTGCGTCTCGCCGTTCGAGACGTCTTCGTTCGCAGGAACTGTATTATCAGGTTCCTCCTCCAGCGTAGGTTGACCGATCTCGATGTCGTCTACTTCTCCGTACTCATCCCCGTGATCTTCGGATAAGTACGGTTTAAGATACTGTACGTGACATTTCTCTTCATTACCTCGGGCATCTTGTATTTTGACGGTGTTTGGACCGTAGCTATAAACTACCAAATATGGGCCAACGTATTTCGGGGATAACTTGGCCGAAATACCTTGAGCACTGGATGAAAGGACCCGATTCTTCTTCCACACTAGGTTTCCAACTTCAAAAGATACAGCTCTTCGCCCGGCATTGTAGTAACCGGCTTGCCTTTTATGAGCTTTATTCGCATTGGCCGATGCTTTCTTGTAAAGCTCAGGTAATCTTGACAGCCGATCACTCCACTCAAGCAAACGTTGGTATTCCACACGTTGTTGAACCAGCTCGTCTTGCGCTCTACGAGCTGTACCGGGTGGCTCGGGTTGCCGGCCATAGTTTAACATGGCCGGGCTCCATCCTGTCGAGCTTTGTATCGCTGTATTTAGAGCGAATACCAAGTCGGGGAGTTTCTCATCCCATGTGTTGTGCTTTTCTGTGATATAGGACGCGATCATTGTCTTCAACGTCCTATTAGCACGTTCAACAGGATTAGCCTGAGCATGGTAAGGAGGAATCGTCGTATGGAAAATCCCTCGTTCCACTAGGTAGTCATCCACGAGTTTATTTTTAAACTCAGTTCCGTTGTCGGACAGAAACACCTCTGGGGTACCATAACGTGTGATGACTCGCTCATGCAACTCTTTTACGATGGTCCTAGCATTAGCTTTCCGAATCGGGACCGCCTCGATCCAGCGCGTAAACAAATCCTGAAAGACCAAGATGTATTCGTAACCATGTGTCGACCGCGGAAGTGGGCCAGTGACGTCACCTGCTACAACTTGCCATGGTTTCTCTATCACTTGTCTCCCCATCAAACCCATGAAAGGACGTTGCTCCACCTTACACTGTTAGCAGACTTGACATTCGCGTACATATTCTCCGACTTCGGCGAAGTAACGCGGCCAATAATACATTTTAGCCACTCTATCAAATGTCTTTTCCCTACCTAAGTGTCCAGCAGTCGGATCGTCATGACACTCACGAAGTATAGCTTGCCTATGCTCCTCTGGCACAACCAGTTTCCAAGCGTCTTGATCCTCCATCACGTCGTCTAACTCGTTATCGACGCGATATGAATACAAATTGTTTCCTATTATCTTCCATTCCGGAAAATCTCTAGGTCGCTCTGATACGTCTTTCAGCCATGAGAGGTACCAAGGATCTTTTGTAGTCTGGCTCCAAGAAACTGAAGCGATGGCCGGCTCGTCTTCCTCGTACATGCGAGAAAGTGCATCAGGAACATAATTTAGAGCTCCCTTCCTATACTCAATTGTAAAATTATGAGATTGGAGTTCCAATGCCCATCTTGCGAGCCGACTCGTTGGATTGTGTATATTGCACAGCCAACGGAGACTACTATGATCAGTTATAACTTTAAACTGGTAACCCTCAATATACTGTCGAAATTTTCTAATTGCCCATACTACGGCCAAACATTCCCGTTCTGAGACGCTATAGTTACGTTCTGCTGGCGAGAGTACTCTACTGGCAAACTCCAGGACTCTCTCTACTCCATCAACGACCTGTGTTAATACTGCACCGATACCGGTGTCACTGGCGTCTGTTTGAATGGTATACTCGCCATTCTCATCAGAAGTCTGTAGAACGGGTGCAGTCATCAGCAGTGCTTTGAGTCGCTGGAATGCACCTTCTTGTTCTTGGAGCCATTCATACTTTTGGTCTTTCTTCGTAAGACGTGTTAAAGGCTCCGCGATCGTAGCATAGTCGGGTATAAACCGTCGATACCAAGATGCCATCCCGAGGAATCGTCTCAGCTGCTTGAGATTTCGGGGAGCCGGATATTCTTGAATGGGCTCCGTCTTAGCTGGATCAGGTCTTATCCCATCACGATTGACTCGTACACCCAAATATCTTACTTCGGGTTGACAGAAAACACATTTCTCTCGGTTTACCGATAAACCGGCTTCAGTTAAACGAGTCAACACCTCCTTTAGCAACAGTTTGTGCTCTTCGAAGGTTTCCGTCACGACAATGATATCGTCGAGATAAGAGTAAGCATTCGGTTCGAGAGCAGGTCCAATCACCTGGTCTATCATACGTTGGAACGTCGCACCAGCATTTGCCAACCCAAAGGGCATACGAGTAAACTGGAACAAACCCATTCCAGGTACCGTAAATGCTGTAATTGGGCGCGATTCCATTTGCAGAGGTATTTGGTGATAGGCGCAGTTCATATCTATCGTAGATATATATCGGGCTCTTTTGAGTTTGCGTAAAATATCCTGCATAAACGGCAAAGGATACGCATCAGGTTTGGTCAAAGCGTTGACCTTCCTGAAATCAATGCAAAAACGCCTTGCATTTTCGCCCTTCTTAGCCATCACCACTGGACTGGACCACCCGCTACTAGACGGTTCTATAACGCCTGTCTCAAGCATCAATCGAACTTGTCAAAGCATCTCCTCTCGAATCTTGTCGGAGACGGGATAATACCTTTGTTTGATCGGCCGCGCCGAACCGACGTCGATAACATGTTCAACATCGTATGATCGGCCGATCTTTGGCAAAGTATTGGACAGCACTTGATCCAGAAGTTCACGCAGTTGTCGGCGCTCATCTTCTGTCGCGTCGGCCACACCCGCTGACGATAGCGAAGCGTGTCCACTTTCAATACTTGCCACTTCCAGCTGTAATAACTGTGATGACCCTTTGAAGTATAAACAGTCGGAGTCTGGGTCTAGAACTGCTCGGAATGCTCGAATGAAATTCACTCCTAAATAGCATTCAGCATCTAAATTTGGCATAATTGCGACCCGTATATCTCGCGTGTCTTTACCGATGGTAAAAGGTAGCATAACATGTCCACACAACTGGTGTGTGCTACCATCCGCAAGCTTAGCACTACCTGCTTGCTTATCGAGAATGAATCTGCCAAGAGCGGTTGCCAACTGCAAACCGTTCAAACCCATGACCGTTGTTGATGCACCTGGATCAAACAACGCTCGGATTCGGTATCCACCGATATCGATTTGACACCACCAGCGCGTCTCATCTTCTGGACTATAAACTCGCTGGTTTGGTTTCGGAGTAATTTTTAAAATTTTACTCGTGACCGGATCCGTCCTAACTTCTCTGGGATCACTTATCGTCAGATCTTCTTGACGCATCTCTGCAGCTTGACTGCCTCGAGATTCGAGGATATGACCGCTTCTCCGGGGACTCCCTCAACCTCGGGATCAGCGGCTGTCCCCTCTAGCCGCTTCCCCGCGCGTTTTTTGCACAATCAGGACACGTCCTAATCGTATAGCCCAGTTTGCCACATATATTGCAAGCTACAGGCTTGGGGACAACCTCCTTCCGCTTTTCCTTATCACCGGCATTCAACTTCTCGTCGTTTCTTGACGTATGGCCACTCGATGACTGTCGGTCAGGACTCTTGCGATTACACTTCCTCTGTCCCCATTTGAACCGAGGAGGTGATCTGTGGGTCTTCTTGCTTTGAGAGACATCCACCTTGCCTCTCACCCCAGCTGTATGGTAACTCATCTTAATGGAGACTAGCGTCTCCTCGAGAATTTTCGTGAACCGTTCCAAAAGATCTGTTTGAGCCGGTTCACTCGTTTCCTTGGTTACGCTTGCTACCTTTGGCTTAGCGTTCGGCCGCTTCTTATTCCGCGACTTATATGCTAATTCAGGTAGCATCAAGTCTTCTTCTGCGGGAGGCGGCCGATATAATTTTTCTCGGTCGAGTGTTTGCTCAGCGTCTAACGCCAATTGCAAAAAACTCTCGATCGACCGAGCTTCAACTCTCTTAAATAAACGTTGGAGTTGAGGTAGCATATTGCGGTACAGGTGATCTAACTGGCTCCGCTCATCCGGAATCGGCTTGAGCTTACGCATAATCGCAATCGAGCAGGTAATATAATCCCTTACCGGCTCATCTTCGCCTTGCGTGCGAGCGTTAGACTCCTCGATGAGCCGTTGTTGATAACTCTGGCCCATTCCGTACCACATCTTGGCGTATCTCACAAAATCTTGCCATGAGTGCCATCTATCCTTCACATTCCGATACCACGTAGCTGCGTTATCGGTGAGAAGTTCCGACAAGGACGGTAACACCTCGTCCTCGCTGAGGTTGGCGAGTATCCTACAATCTTCTACTCGCGCAAGAAATGCTTCAATACTCTGGCTTTTGTCTCCAGAGAATCGAACTCCCCACTTACGAACAATTGCGCCGACATCGCGCACTGTCCCGGCCGATCTAGTTGTAGACTGGCCGGTTACGTTCGAGTCCATCCGACTAGGGTAGGGAGAGCTAGAATATGGAGGCTGACCTTGTCTCCATATCTCGCCCCTCCCCAAAGCTCCTCTAGCAGGTGCTTGAGGTGCTTGATAACCCTCGCACTCTGCCTGCACTTGTCGTGGTCTTTCGTCCGTATCGTCCAGTGTGTGACACGTATACGTGTCCTGGAATCGGACATGTTGGTTCGGCTCTCTATTTCTGTTGGTACTCGGTCTCTGCGTACTATCGCGGGCGTAGAAGTCCAATTTCAGAGCACTCACTTGATCCTCCAAATCTTTTATCCGTGCTGTCATGACGGCCTGTTGTTTCAACTGCAACGTCAACATCGCAGCGAATGTCTCCGGTATCTCAAACTGTGCTCCGCCTGTAGACACTAGCGTGATCCACTCTTCTCTGTTAACTTCTTGGCTGGAGACCTCGGATTGCTGATCCTCCGTATGCTGATCTTCCTCAACCTCTACGTCTGTCTCTTGCCTTTCTATGTCTGGAACGTCCAGCGCAAGAGTCTGTTGTAAAACTTCTACAACGTTTGGATCAGAATCCGGATCAGGTAACGCCGGATTCTGGGCGAACATAGCCTCAAACCAATCCGACCTCCGCCTATTTCGCCTTTCGCGATCTGCCAACAGATTTGTTTCTTCAGCGAAATCCTGAGCCGTATAATTACCCATTAACCACCGTTGGAGACGCTCGGCTCTTTTATAATTTGGGCCGTCAACCCGCATCTCCAACGACTCGAGGTGAGCCTTGATCTGTTCACCGGATTGAGTATCAATCCAGTTGTCAATCTGGTTAGTATCGATTCTGCCATATTAATTTAAAATTATCGCCGATTTCTTAACAAAAAAATAAAGAAAAATCGCTTCCGCAGGTACTTGTGCAAGGTTCGTTTACCCAACACTAGGTGGCGTCAAACTACTAAATTATTGGCCACTGTGTTGAAGATTGTGATCTTTTCCCTTTTAAATAACACCTTACGCTCACCAATTTGAAACTTGCTTGTGATAAAAAAATTTTATAATTTTGACAACTATTTCACAAAATAATTAAATTTCACCTTCGATTTAAATTTGTTATTCACGTTTCAGTTTACTTTATTTAAAATGCTGTACCCGATTTACAACAAAACCAAAAAAATATTTTTGTACAATAAATAAATCAAACGAATAATAAACAAATAAAAAATTTTAATCCGATAAAATGAGGAAGAAAACGGATTATCCTCGGCTCTCGGTCACCAGCGCACGCAAATATACTTAAAATTAAATAAATTCGTCAACGAATTAACAAATAAATTAATAAATTATCAACAAATAAATTAACAAATAAATATATTCCTACCTAACTATATATATCTGACGCAGTGACCTCTTACAATCGCGTATTACATAAAAAAAATAAATACAATTTTTATTATGACGCGAGAGCCGATACGCGTAGTCAAAATTATAACAAAAGCAAATTCAAAAATCACACCCTTGCACAGGTATTAACAATTTTTATTAAGTCGCAAAAATTATTTGTGTCCACTTTCAATACTTGCCACTTCCAGCTGTAATAACTGTGATGACCCTTTGAAGTATAAACAGTCGGAGTCTGGGTCTAGAACTGCTCGGAATGCTCGAATGAAATTCACTCCTAAATAGCATTCCATCTAAATTTGGCATAATTGCGACCCGTATATCTCGCGTGTCTTTACCGATGGTAAAAGGTAGCATAACATGTCCACACAACTGGTGTGTGCTACCATCCGCAAGCTTAGCACTACCTGCTTGCTTATCGAGAATGAATCTGCCAAGAGCGGTTGCCAACTGCAACCGTTCAAACCCATGACCGTTGTTGATGCACCTGGATCAAACAACGCTCGGATTCGGTATCCACCGATATCGATTTGACACCACCAGCGCGTCTCATCTTCTGGACTATAAACTCGCTGGTTTGGTTTCGGAGTAATTTTTAAAATTTTACTCGTGACCGGATCCGTCCTAACTTCTCTGGGATCACTTATCGTCAGATCTTCTTGACGCATCTCTGCAGCTTGACTGCCTCGAGATTCGAGGATATGACCGCTTCTCCGGGGACTCCCTCAACCTCGGGATCAGCGGCTGTCCCCTCTAGCCGCTTCCCCGCGCGTTTTTTGCACAATCAGGACACGTCCTAATCGTATAGCCCAGTTTGCCACATATATTGCAAGCTACAGGCTTGGGGACAACCTCCTTCCGCTTTTCCTTATCACCGGCATTCAACTTCTCGTCGTTTCTTGACGTATGGCCACTCGATGACTGTCGGTCAGGACTCTTGCGATTACACTTCCTCTGTCCCCATTTGAACCGAGGAGGTGATCTGTGGGTCTTCTTGCTTTGAGAGACATCCACCTTGCCTCTCACCCCAGCTGTATGGCAACTCGTCTTAACGGAGACTAGCGTCTCCTCGAGAATTTTCGTGAACCGTTCCAAAAGATCTGTTTGAGCCGGTTCACTCGTTTCCTTGGTTACGCTTGCTACCTTTGGCTTAGCGTTCGGCCGCTTCTTATTCCGCGACTTATATGCTAATTCAGGTAGCATCAAGTCTTCTTCTGCGGGAGGCGGCCGATATAATTTTTCTCGTTCGAGTGTTTGCTCAGCGTCCAACGCCAATTGCAAAAAACTCTCGATCGACCGAGCTTCAACTCTCTTAAATAAACGTTGGAGTTGAGGTAGCATATTGCGGTACAGGTGATCTAACTGGCTCCGCTCATCCGGAATCGGCTTGAGCTTACGCATAATCGCAATCGAGCAGGTAATATAATCCCTTACCGGCTCATCTTCGCCTTGCGTGCGAGCGTTAGACTCCTCGATGAGCCGTTGTTGATAACTCTGGCCCATTCCGTACCACATCTTGGCGTATCTCACAAAATCTTGCCATGAGTGCCATCTATCCTTCACATTCCAATACCACGTAGCTGCGTTATCGGTGAGAAGTTCCGACAAGGACGGTAACACCTCGTCCTCGCTGAGGTTGGCGAGTATCCTACAATCTTCTACTCGCGCAAGAAATGCTTCAATACTCTGGCTTTTGTCTCCAGAGAATCGAACTCCCCACTTACGAACAATTGCGCCGACATCGCGCACTGTCCCGGCCGATCTAGTTGTAGACTGGCCGGTTACGTTCGAGTCCATCCGACTAGGGTAGGGAGAGCTAGAATATGGAGGCTGACCTTGTCTCCATATCTCGCCCCTCCCCAAAGCTCCTCTAGCAGGTGCTTGAGGTGCTTGATAACCCTCGCACTCTGCCTGCACTTGTCGTGGTCTTTCGTCCGTATCGTCCAGTGTGTGACACGTATACGTGTCCTGGAATCGGACATGTTGGTTCGGCTCTCTATTTCTGTTGGTACTCGGTCTCTGCGTACTATCGCGGGCGTAGAAGTCCAATTTCAGAGCACTCACTTGATCCTCCAAATCTTTTATCCGTGCTGTCATGACGGCCTGTTGTTTCAACTGCAACGTCAACATCGCAGCGAATGTCTCCGGTATCTCAAACTGTGCTCCGCCTGTAGACACTAGCGTGATCCACTCTTCTCTGTTAACTTCTTGGCTGGAGACCTCGGATTGCTGATCCTCCGTATGCTGATCTTCCTCAACCTCTACGTCTGTCTCTTGCCTTTCTATGTCTGGAACGTCCAGCGCAAGAGTCTGTTGTAAAACTTCTACAACGTTTGGATCAGAATCCGGATCAGGTAACGCCGGATTCTGGGCGAACATAGCCTCAAACCAATCCGACCTCCGCCTATTTCGCCTTTCGCGATCTGCCAACAGATTTGTTTCTTCAGCGAAATCCTGAGCCGTATAATTACCCATTAACCACCGTTGGAGACGCTCGGCTCTTTTATAATTTGGGCCGTCAACCCGCATCTCCAACGACTCGAGGTGAGCCTTGATCTGTTCACCGGATTGAGTATCAATCCAGTTGTCAATCTGGTTAGTATCGATTCTGCCATATTAATTTAAAATTATCGCCGATTTCTTAACAAAAAAATAAAGAAAAATCGCTTCCGCAGGTACTTGTGCAAGGTTCGTTTACCCAACACTAGGTGGCGTCAAACTACTAAATTATTGGGCCACTGTGTTGAAGATTGTGATCTTTTCCCTTTTAAATAAACACCTTACGCTCACCAATTTGAAACTTGCTTGTGATAAAAAATTTTATAATTTTGACAACTATTTCACAAAATAAATTAAATTTCACCTTCGATTTAAATTTGTTATTCACGTTTCAGTTTACTTTATTTTAAAATGCTGTACCCGATTTACAACAAAACCAAAAAAATATTTTTGTACAATAAATAAACCAAACGAAATAATAAACAAATAAAACAAATTTTAATCCGATAAAATGAGGAAGAAAACGGATTATCCTCGGCTCTCGGTCACCAGCGCACGCAAATATCCTTAAAATTAAATAAATTCGTCAACGAATTAATAAATAAATTAATAAATGATCAACAAATAAATTAACAAATAAATATATTCCTACCTAACTATATATAATATCTGACGCAGTGACCTCTTACAATCGCGTATTACATAAAAAAAAATAAATACAATTTTTATTATGACGCGAGAGCCGATACGCGTAGTCAAAATTATAACAAAAGCAAATTCCAAAAATCACACCCTTGCACAGGTATTAACAATTTTTATTAAGTCGCAAAAATTATTTTCGCTAATTTTCCGACTAACCTATACGGAATCGGGGAAACGTGTTATTAAATCGCGGACCTCAAACCATTCTATCTCATATAAATAAATAAATCTGAAATTATTATAATTTACGTGTGTCAACAATTATCTAAAAAAAAATTTTATTACTGTCGACTTCGGATTTCTTCCTGATAAAAACAAAAAAAAACGAAGAAAATCCGATAAAGTTATCTAAATTATTGTCAAACACAATAATTTATTAATTGAAATTAATTACAATTCAATTAATTCAATTGTCGACAATAATTAATACATTAATCAACGTAACTAACGTATTAATCCTTAAACACACGTAAATCAACCGAGCATATGTTCAAACAATTCAATTCCGGTCCGTTCCTATTCCCTTGTCGCGCGCCGTGTACGCGCAATCAGCTATCCTAACGTCTAGGGACTTTTTCCTTCACTTAATTGGGCGCCATGTAACGGTGTGCATGCCCGGGGAAAACTTACTGAGTCGTTCGTCTTATATACCTTTAGTTCGTGGCGAACGAATTTATCTAGTTTCGCCGACTAGGTATCGCACACTTAATGACTCAAGACAAATTATATGTATATGTTGTGACAATGTGCTTTGCACATGTCAAGAGCGAGCGACTGAACCCATGACAGACACCTACCTACCCGGATAAGCTAAACGAGTCCCTAGCTATACTACCTACCCACATACTATTTCCTAATTACCTACCCGCACATTAACTACATCCTACCTACCCTCACAGTCTAATAACCCCACCTCAAGCGCAACACACACATGTAGCCGAAGCACTAGGAGATCCTGGCGATGAGGATCTTGGGCGAGCTCAAATCATCAGGTGGGCTCCTCCGAGTCTGGCACAGCCAACAGGATAGTCAAGGGAGGCGATCACTACGAAGTCTCCAGGACCCTCCGAAGCCTCACAGCATAGCAGCCAAGGCGATGAGATGGTACCCAGGCAGGAAGCCGAAGAACCTCCAACGCCAAGCAAGATACAGCTGTAAAACAGATATTTATAAGAACAAATACGCATTAAGAGGGTAACGAGCAAGGAAGAGGATCAACAGCAATCGGAAGAAGACAAAGACAAGGGAATACGTGTACAGCTGTATATAATCACTACAGCTGTACAAGGAAAGTATAGGACAAAGAGGTTAGGTTGCTGTACACAAACAACGTGTACAGCAGACCTTGTAAAATACTAAACACCTGAACACGCACACTAGCGTGACCCCAACACTGAAGGAATTACCTGGAGTAGTTGAAGACCTGGGACCGGTCGTTCTGGTACGTCGTCGTCGTGGAGAGATGATCGAGGCGGCGTCGGGCAGCAATGCAGAGGCGGGTGAGCTTCGTACCTGAAACTCACGCCGTACCAATTAGTTGAGATAAGCAAGACGGAACGACGTAATAATTACCCAGGAGGAAGTCCTACAGCATCGCCGAGAGGTACACTGCACCAGGTCAACAAACACCATACAGCCGATTCGTACCGATACAGCCTGAACACTGCGGCACTCGACCCGCTCGCACGACGCGAGATCGAGGTGCCGCGCACGGGTACGTACTGCGCAGGCGCGCGGTACGAACACGGGACTCTCGAGCATGCCGAGTCAGAGCTCTACGGACAGTCGGCCCGACTTGACGACTTCCCAATTATCGTGCGTACGAGTGCCATAAAGAGTGAGAGAGAAAGAGAGAGAGAGAGCGACACAGTCCTGGTTAAGCGTCCCGGATCCTCCATAAAGGTTGGTGATTGTTCTTCTCTCTGCTGACGGTACCGCCGTGTACCGTAATAAGTGCGTGCGAGCCTCCCGTGCTTTTCCCGTCCTTCCCCTTTCCCTCCTTACAGCGTATCCCGGAGAAGCAGAAACTCGGCTACGGTACGACACGGCGAGTGTCTATCAATTGTCTGTTACGATTACCGGGTAATCGGTAGTGTCGCGAATCAACGCGGCTGGCGCCCACCCCTCTAATTAGTTATATCTTATAATAAATGCTTATTTATTTATATTAATTGCTGACCCTCATTAACCTGCACCCTGATCCCCAGTGCAGCGTTACATTGGCGCCCAACGTGGCTTATTTTAAGGGATCTCTTTATTAAAATAATTAAAGTGGCGTAAGCATTAGTGATTTTTTTTTTCTCTGGTAGTTTAAAAAGCGAGTAAATAAGTATTGTAAGCGTCGAAGCGCGACGCAAATAAGCGGCCATATTGCCCTTCCATTCCTTCAAGCAAGCTCGCACACACACCGGAAGAAGCCGGTCGGCCATTTTGACGGCCATTTTGATAATTATAAATCGAGCACGTGCACGAAAAATATAAATTTGTTTTTTCTTTTGAATATATTATTTGCACTTTTTAAACATTTGGTTATGTATAGTTGTTTTATTGGGTACGCTGGTTTATAAAAATATAGATAATTCATTTTCCCTCTCCTCTTAACCCATACAGCAATATTAACCCATACAGCTATATTAACCGAGTATTCATGATTTTTTTTTTTTTGTAAGTGCATCAATAAGAAAATAATATTTTATTAATTTTCTTTTAAAATTACATTTGCATTTTATAATTATAATAATAATTTAAGCTGCTTTGAGCATTATTAATATATTTTCTTAAGCATATTAATTTTCCTTGGTGACATATATTAACATATTAATGCTATTTAATATCCCTACTGCTATTATCACGTTTGATTAAATTGGTTTTTCTGCTTGTTTATATACAATTACTGCCTAGTGAATTAAATCACACATTTTGCTAGTTATTTATTGCTAGCTGAATAAATAATAATAATTAAATTTGCTTGACCTGCTACCCATTGCAACAAAAATTTAATTTCTCCCTCATAGCTTACCATAATAATAGTTATAAAAATAATACTGCATAATTTTTGTTTATTATTATTTGCTGCCTGCCTAACCCAGTGTATAATTTATTTTTATAAGCACACTTTGCACGTTTCCCTTGCACATTTACCCCAATACTGATTGATTGTAATATTATTAATATTAAATATTTGAGGAATATTGTGGTGTATACAAAAGCTGTATATATTAATTTCCCTGAATAATAAGCTGTATAAGATACAAAATAATAATTGAACCCATATATATATACATATTTCCCGCTGTATTTATTTGCTATACTGCCCAGCCGATAGTAAAGCAAGCTTGTTTAATTTTTTTTTTGCTGTTGTGGATTGCTTAGTGAAAGTGAATTTAATTTAATTAGCTTAGCGTGAAAATTATTTTTTCTTTCTTTCATTGGTATTTTAATTTTTTTTTTGGATTTTTGCTTGGCATGTTTAATTTAAGTTAAGATAATTAAACAAGAGCTAAGATAGTTCACGGCAATCGAGCTAAAAAGAGCTATAAATAAAATAATTATTTAAGTATTAAGATAAATTAAGCAGCAATAAATTAATTCAAAATGTCTCACAACGGTGATGACCTGGATTTGATTTTGGGAGAAGATTTATCGGTATTACAACCAGCAGTAGGTGCCGGTGTAATAAGACGCAGCATTAATAATACCAGTGATGGTAGAATCTCGGTATACGCGAGCAAAGTCGGAATAAATATAGATTCGGACTGTAAAATTATTAGAGATAGGTTAGCTAGGTACGAAATTAGACGTAATTTCGGACCATCGTCTGCTGACTGGAATGCAGCAGTAGACGAGGCTAACCCGATTATTGATACAGATTTATCCCTTACGCAATCGGAAAGAGGAAATATCCCCACTATCGCTATAGATACAGCCCCAGAAAGAAGCAGTAAAGCAAGACGGATGCTGTACATTCAATTGCCAACCGGACAATCAAGAGGACAGTATCGAGATCCAATTTCCATAAGTAATGAGAATTTATTATCATTACCAGTTATGGAAAATGGAACGGAAATGCAATCGGCTGTAAGGGAGAACAGCAACGCGAGAGAAAATATGCAGCGGTTAAATATTGAAAATTTAAGGAGAAGCAGCGCAGAAATTCGTCCTCAGGCACAATCTACAGCATATAGATTGAGTCTACCGTCACCTGTATGCAATAATTCGATGATGGAATTAACGCATACAGTCCCAAGCTTAACAACGACGCAGTTGAGCATAAATTCGACTTCCTATTACCCCATCCACACATTAGCCCCTTCATCTCCCACAAACCCAGACCTCATAGATAACCCATTTACCCAATATACAGCTCCAGTTACCACATACAGTACCAACATTTATACAGATACCCGACCAAGATCAACCCAAACTATCCAACCCTCAGCTTTTCGTCCAGTAAGCACAAGCCCTTTTTCCCCTATTGCACTCGCACCTAGACCAGTAAGCCGAGCAAATACGCCACAAAGCAATGAAGAACCCGATATAGCGACCCAAAGAAAAAGAGTCAATCAGACACGCGGAAACAGAGATAATCCCACAAGCAGCACACACTTGAGCAATGTACATAGGAATGTACAGAGTGTCCATTGGGAAGACGATGGAGTTACAGAACCCAACGTCCCAAAAGAAAAAACACTATATAATGAAAAAGAGCTCGAAAATAGATACGATGAACAATTTAGACGAATGGAGCAGCAAATAGAGCAAATGCAGCAATTATACAGCAAATTAATAGAAATACACAGCAATCAGCAAAATAACGAGCAGCAAACTAGACAGCAA
This sequence comes from Theocolax elegans, assembly GCA_026168455.1. NCBI lineage: Eukaryota > Metazoa > Arthropoda > Insecta > Hymenoptera > Cerocephalidae > Theocolax > Theocolax elegans. The sequence goes on from CM047427.1 coordinate 47,895,860, forward strand.
AGCAGATCGCCAGTGCACCAGGAAAGCAACGAAACGTACTCAATCCCAGCTAACCCACACATACAGCCACAGCAAAGTACATTTAACCCAGCATTCAGATACAGCCGTTCGTACGAAACCTGCTTAGAAGATGCTACCTTTATACGGGAGAAAAGGACAGCACAGATATTCTCGCGTCACCACATCCAATTCAAAGGAGCTAAAAAGAATGACCCGGAGGCATTCTTATCGAATCTTGAGGAATGTAGAGAAAGTTATGGTCTCTCAACTCAGGATATATTTAAAGCGCTGCCATCAGTGTTAGATGATGACGCGTGGGAGTGGTTTAGACGTGAGAAAAGTAGCTGGAAAGATTATCTAGATTTTGTAGATGCGCTGAGACTACAATATGGGACTGAGGAAACGCAGAGCCAGCTGAAACAAGCTATGAAAATCGGACACAGGACCGAATGAGGATATCTCCACATACCTCACTAAGCTACGAGGTATGCTGGATCAAATCAAGCCGCAAATGCCTCAAACCGAGCAGCTGGATTATAGAATTAGAATCGAAAGACATCATTTCGATAGTTTTACACAGCTGCAGAGACTAGGTAAAAAGGAGGAAGCAAGACGCTTAATGGACGAAACGTACAGACCTCCACCAGTAATCCAAAATTACGGCTTAGCGAAATATGCATATATCGACCCTATGCAAACAAAAAGCCGTAAATTAGCAGCAGTCTCCTTAGGTCAAACAGAAGATATTGTAGTACCTCCCAAAGTCCATAGCACCCATAGCCACCCACCCACAAAAGAAAATACAGCACCCATACTCTTTGAAGCAGAACAGCCCCCAAGCAGCAAGAAAATATACAGCACCTCCCAAGCAAGAGTCGAAGCAGCAGTACAGCGAAGCTGTAAAGAATAAAAAATAGCAGCTATTGGCAACGAGCGCAGGAAACTAAACAAAGGGCTGAATCACCAAAAAGCAGGAATTCAAGCCAAATAAATTAGCACGCCTAAACGAAGAACAAAGGCCTATAAATCCAAGGAAATTTAAAGAGCCTTGTTTTAGATGCGGAAAACTTGGGCATTGGATAGCAGAATGTCCAGAACCTGCAACCTGTCGTAATTGCGGTGCACAAGGCACAAATTACGCTAACTGCAGCTGCAATAAAACAGAAGCCAGGGAAACTACAGCCAGAGGAAATAGAGACCCGTATTTCCTCACCCAAAAACCAAAAGGGTCAATACCCTCCCACGTAGCAGCAAATAATTCCCTAATACAGCAAATACCCGGCATCGACCCACGCCATTTCTTTAACATAGATTAAATGGACAAAAACTTACAGCTTTACTTGACGATGGGTCGGTACACTCATTCATTGGGCGAGGAATGAGTAGAATGTTACAGCATAAATTGAGACAATCCAGCAATTCAGCCGTTAAAGTAGCAGATGGTACAGCAGTACCAATACAAGGTATAATAGATGTAACCATGGAAATAGATGGGAGAAACTATTATAATGCCGTTTCAGGTAGCAGACGGCTTGCATTACGACTGCATATTAGGTATCGACTTTAAACGTAAAGCGAACATGAATATATGCTATGAAAACGATACGTGGTGGACTGATAAAGGTATCTGGAAAGATTATCTAGATTTTGTAGATGCGCTGAGACTACAATATGGGACTGAGGAAACGCAGAGCCAGCTGAAACAAGCTATTGAAAATCGGACACAGGGACCGAATGAGGATATCTCCACATACCTCACTAAGCTACGAGGTATGTTGGATCAAATCAAGCCGCAAATGCCTCAAACCGAGCAGCTGGATTATAGAATTAGAATCGAAAGACATCATTTCGATAGTTTTACACAGCTGCAGAGACTAGGTAAAAAGGAGGAAGCAAGACGCTTAATGGACGAAACGTACAGACCTCCACCAGTAATCCAAAATTACGGCTTAGCGAAATATGCATATATCGACCCTATGCAAACAAAAAGCCGTAAATTAGCAGCAGTCTCCTTAGGTCAAACAGAAGACATTGCAGTACCTCCCAAGTCAATAGCACCCATAGCCACCCACCCACAAAAGAAAATACAGCACCCATACTCTTTGAAGCAGAACAGCCCCCAAGCAGCAAGAAAATATACAGCACCTCCCAAGCAAGAGTCGAAGCAGCAGTACAGCAAAGCTGTAAAGAATAATAAAAATAGCAGCTATTGGCAACGAGCGCAGGAAACTAAACAAAGGGCTGAATCACCCAAAAAGCAGGAATTCAAGCCAAATAAATTTAGCACGCCTAACCACGAAGAACAAAGGCCTATAAATCCAAGGAAATTTAAAGAGCCTTGTTTTAGATGCGGAAAACTTGGGCATTGGATAGCAGAATGTCCAGAACCTGCAACCTGTCGTAATTGCGGTGCACAAGGCACAAATTACGCTAACTGCAGCTGCAATAAGAACAGAAGCCAGGGAAACTACAGCCAGAGGAAATAGAGACCCGTATTTCCTCACCCAAAAACCCAAAAGGGTCAATACCCTCCCATGTAGCAGCAAATAATTCCCTAATACAGCAAATACCCGGCATCGACCCACGCCATTTCTTTAACATAGAGTTAAATGGACAAAAACTTACAGCTTTACTTGACGATGGGTCGGTACACTCATTCATTGGGCGAGGAATGAGTAGAATGTTACAGCATAAATTGAGACAATCCAGCAATTCAGCCGTTATAGTAGCACATGGTACAGCAGTACCAATACAAGGTATAATAGATGTAACCATGGAAATAGATGGTGAAACTATTATAATGCCGTTTCAGGTAGCAGACGGCTTGCATTACGACTGCATATTAGGTATCGACTTTAAACGTAAAGCGAACATGAATATATGCTATGAAAACGATACGTGGTGGACTGATAAAGGTATCATTCATCATTTTTATCCGTATGGCAAAGATCCGAGTTGCTTACCTGCCTTAGCAAGCATAGGAGGATTGAAACGAGCTACAGCAGAACAAGAAAGGAGATTACAGCAGCTATTAAATGAGATGATTCCCCCAACACCAAAAACGCTAGGTGTAACTAACCTAGATTCCCACAAAATTGATGTGCAGGGTGCCGAACCTATTCGTCAACGAAACCGTCGTTATTCGCCAAGGATGCTGCAGGCTGGATACGAGGAAATTGACAGAATGCTAAAAGAAGACATAATAGAACCTTCAGAAAGCCCGTGGTGCAGCTGCCCAATTATAGTCCCGAAAGCAAACGGAAAATACCGCTTTTGCATAGATTTTCGGCAGGTTAATGCTGTAACCAAGAAAATAGCATACCCCATGCGAAATATGGACGACATTCTCGATCAGCTGAGAGAGAGTCGTTACATTAGTAAGCTTGATTTGTCACAAGCTTACCACCAAGTCCCTCTAGCACCAGAAAGCCGCGAAATTACAGCCTTTTCACTTCCCGGTAAAGGATTATTTCAGTTTACCCGAGTCCCCTACGGCCTATCGAATGCACCTGCGATTTTCCAGAAAATGATGGACAAGCTTATAAAGCCAGAATGGGAACCAAACGTATTCGCATATCTGGACGATATTATAATTACAGCCAAAACCTTTGAGGAACACCTAAAATGGTTAAGAATAGTGCTAACCGCCCTCAAAAAGGTAAACTTACAAATAAACAGAGACAAGTCCGAATTCTGCTGCGCAGAAGTAACTTATCTAGGCTACATTGTTAATGAGGATGGCCTCAAAACAAATGTAGATAAGATACGACCGATACTAGAGTATCCAGCCCCAACCAATTTAAAGCAACTCAGACGCTTTACTGGCTTAATTGGTTGGTATTCAAGGTTTATTGGGAAATTAGCTGAATACAGAGCACCGTTAAACTATTTAACGCGAAAGGATGTCAGATAGCAATGGCATCAGGAACAGCAGGATGCATTCGAGAAAATGAAGCTAGCCCTTACCCAAGCCCCTGTTTTAGCCCGACCCGATTTTTCCCTCCCCTTTACCCTCCAAACCGATGCTAGCGACTACGCTATAGCCGGTGTGCTTACCCAGGAAATAGATGGTGAAGAACACCCTATATATTACGTTAGCCGTACACTGAGTAAAGCGGAACGTAATTATACGGTGACAGAGAAGGAGTGTTTGGCAGTATTGTGGTCGATTGAAAGACTAAAAGGTTACCTTCAAGGTGAAGAATTTACCGTGGTAACAGACCACCACAGCCTTCTCTGGCTTCACAACATCAAGGATCCGACAGGCAGATTGGCTCGATGGAACACAATCCTGCAAAATTATAAATTTAAATTTGTGCACAGGAAAGGAGCATACCATAAGGTACCTGACGCACTTTCAAGAGCATATGAAGATACAGCATTAGCAGCTACAGCCACAATTAATACAAGCGATCCTTGGTACCAAATGAAGATCCAAGCAGTAATAAAATCTCCCCAAAAATACCCTGATTTATGTATAAAAGACAACCTTTTATACGCACACCGTCCCAATCCCCTGGTAGACCCATTAGTCCCCGACCTAGATGCTTGGAAGTTAATACTGCCAGCAGCTGATAGAGAGAAAGCTCTCTATGAAGCGCACTACACCCCGCAAGCCGGTCATTTGGGAAATGACAAAACCTATGCAAGGTTAGCCACCTACTACTACTGGCCAGGGATATACTATGATACCTGCAATTATGTGAGAGCTTGTCAAGAGTGTCAAGCTCACAAGAGCAATCAGCAGGCTCCAGCAGGAATAATGGAAGGTAGGAACATAGATGGACCTTGGACAGTAGTAGCAGTCGACATAATGGGACCGAAACCTCCATCAAAGCAAGGTTTCAGGTACATAATAGTCTTTGAGGACTTATTTACCCGTTATGTCGAAATGAAAGCGTTGAGACGAGCCGACGCAAAAAGCGTACTCCAAGCGTTCGATGAGTTAGTCATTAACCGATGGGGTTGTCCCAAATACCTAATTTCGGACAATGGGACAGAATTCGCAAATCGCCAAGTTGCAGAGAAATTACAGCAGTACGGAATTATACAGTCATTAATTCCGCCCTATTTCGCACAAGCTAACCCTGTAGAAAGGGTAAATAGAAACCTGAAACCGATGATAAACAGCTTCATTGAGGAAGATCATCGGGAGTGGGATCGACATTTAGGAGAGTTCTGCTTCGCTCTCAATACAGTCGTCCACTCTACAACTAAATACAGCCCAGCATTTTTAAATTTCGGCAGAAACCCTATCCCAACAGCCCTTATACGAAAGCACCTAGAGTCCTCAGACCCCCCTCCAGCACCAAATACAGCAGCATGGATCGAAAGATTACATAGACTTCCAGCAATATATGATCTTGTTAGAAGACATATAGACACAGCAGTGGCTAAACAAGCTAGACACTACAATAAAGGACGCAGACTGGTACAATACCAAGTTGGCGATCGAGTTTGTCGACGCAATAGGGTATTGTCCTCAAAAGATAATCATTTTACAGCAAAAATGGCACCAATAAACATAGGCCCCGCGAGAGTAGTAGAAGTTGTATCAGCAAATTATTATATTGTTGAAGACGAAGATACTAAGCGAAGGGTCAAAGTCTATGTAAATGATCTTAAGCGTTATATCCCTCCTAGAAACGTTATCCCACCTAAAATGCATTCTCCCCCTTCGCAGCGTCCAATAGCACAAAATATACAGCAAAATCACCCAAGTAGCAATAACCCACCTAGAAAGCGAGGTAGGCCCCGGAAGATTAATTAAGGCAAATTTAAGAATAAATTTGAGTAGGAAAATTTTGGTAAATAAAAATAATCAAACCTGATAATAGCAACGGGTAAGTTTAAGCAAGATTAGAAAATAAGAATAAGTATTTCCCCGTAGAATGGAAAGAATGGGAAGAGGTGCGTCAGCGACGCAGAGAGCCCGTGGCCGTGGCCGCTTCACCGTACGGCCCACGGAGCTGAGGAGACCTGGGCAGGACCTGGAGGGGATCCTGGAAAGATTAGACTTAGCTGATGAACCAGCAAACACCCCTCCAAAAGCAGGACAACGCACAACCTGCCCAGGCACCAGAGGATGCGTCAGGGGAGGGCGCCATCTTTGCGCCAACCCTGACTTCCGCCCAGCGGCACAAAGAACGGAGGTAGCAGCCCTCACCCCGATAGCCACCACCAGTACGAGCGTGACCCCATACAGCCCCCCTACAGCCACCCCCACACCGCCATCCCAACCACCTTCCCTTTATATCCCAGCGTTCCTTCCCCAACCAATTATTTCCCGCCCAGTCCTTGACCCGTCCACGGGCATGTACACTTATATACATGTGCCCGTGAACATGCCCCCTCCCTGTCCCGTGCCCAACCTACCCACACCCAGTACAGCTCCCTTGTCCCTACCCGCTCCCCCATCCCCCACCTCCCCAAAACCCGCTGCCCTGATGTTCCTCAAAATCCCGAATCCTACAAATGCCCAAACCCAGCCACCAACATCCCCAACCCCACCACCCTTAATGTCCCAACCCATACAGCCTCCCACAACCCTTCCCCCTCCCATTGACCCCTCCTGCAGATCTACGCCGTCTGCTGCAGTAGGGGCAGCATCAACAACAAGCGGAGTTATTCCCGCAGAGGCACGTATGTCCCGGCCCGACCCGAGCGAATACCGCCCGGGATGTTGGAATTGCGGGGGGCTGGGACATAGCTGGAGGAACTGCCCCTCCCCAAACGCGGTTTTCTGCAGGAACTGCGGGAGGAGGGGAGTTTTCTCCAAGAACTGCCCCCGCTGCACAGAGGGCTATTGGGAGATGCAGAGGAGAATGGGGGGGAGGAAATAAATCCCCCCTCATACCGCTCCCTATAAAAACATCCTCACACACATTATAAAAAGTAAAATGTTTTGTTTAGTTAGTTTTATATGAATAAAATTATATATACAACATAATCCATGCAGTATAATTATTAAGACCCCAATCCAAAATGACAAATTTTCCCAATCAATAAGGGTGGTGATTATAAAGCAGAGCAAATAAACAAATAATTTAGATTATATGTAATGATTAAATGAATCGGTAAAAGAAAGAGTTTAAAACAAGGAACTCATAAGCAGCAGAAGGTAATAATCCACCACACCTTATTAATTTTCTTTTTGTATTTTATATTATTTCATGTTTATGATTTTATTATTTTTCATTAATTCCTAAATTATATATTAAATTATATAACAGAATGAGTATGACTGCCATTTATGTAAGTATGAGGTATGAGAGTAGGGATAGAGCTCTCAAACAAATGCGAATATTCTATATTATTATGTATATTTTATGTATTGGGGCCAGTCGTCGTTATATATTAAGTAATTTTAAATTATGGAAAAGCAGCTAAAATGTTATACACTATACAGCGCGTATACATACACAGATGTCCAGCCAAGCAGCTAGTCAAAGAGACTATACACTTATACCCCGTACAAATAGCACCGGCTATTTGCATATTTTTAAGTAAGCAAGCGTAATTACCCCCACCAACTTTAGCATCATAAGCATAGAAAATTTTAAGCAAAATAATAATTAGCAGCATTTGTTATTTTATATTTTTTTTTAGCTTAGCATTACTGTTAGCATTTCATTGAAATTACGACTTCCGCGTAATTTCGGTTTGGTGGGGGGGAGTTGTGACAATGTGCTTTGCACATGTCAAGAGCGAGCGACTGAACCCATGACAGACACCTACCTACCCGGATAAGCTAAACGAGTCCCTAGCTATACTACCTACCCACATACTATTTCCTAATTACCTACCCGCACATTAACTACATCCTACCTACCCTCACAGTCTAATAACCCCACCTCAAGCGCAACACACACATGTAGCCGAAGCACTAGGAGATCCTGGCGATGAGGATCTTGGGCGAGCTCAAATCATCAGGTGGGCTCCTCCGAGTCTGGCACAGCCAACAGGATAGTCAAGGGAGGCGATCACTACGAAGTCTCCAGGACCCTCCGAAGCCTCACAGCATAGCAGCCAAGGCGATGAGATGGTACCCAGGCAGGAAGCCGAAGAACCTCCAACGCCAAGCAAGATACAGCTGTAAAACAGATATTTATAAGAACAAATACGCATTAAGAGGGTAACGAGCAAGGAAGAGGATCAACAGCAATCGGAAGAAGACAAAGACAAGGGAATACGTGTACAGCTGTATATAATCACTACAGCTGTACAAGGAAAGTATAGGACAAAGAGGTTAGGTTGCTGTACACAAACAACGTGTACAGCAGACCTTGTAAAATACTAAACACCTGAACACGCACACTAGCGTGACCCCAACACTGAAGGAATTACCTGGAGTAGTTGAAGACCTGGGACCGGTCGTTCTGGTACGTCGTCGTCGTGGAGAGATGATCGAGGCGGCGTCGGGCAGCAATGCAGAGGCGGGTGAGCTTCGTACCTGAAACTCACGCCGTACCAATTAGTTGAGATAAGCAAGACGGAACGACGTAATAATTACCCAGGAGGAAGTCCTACAGCATCGCCGAGAGGTACACTGCACCAGGTCAACAAACACCATACAGCCGATTCGTACCGATACAGCCTGAACACTGCGGCACTCGACCCGCTCGCACGACGCGAGATCGAGGTGCCGCGCACGGGTACGTACTGCGCAGGCGCGCGGTACGAACACGGGACTCTCGAGCATGCCGAGTCAGAGCTCTACGGACAGTCGGCCCGACTTGACGACTTCCCAATTATCGTGCGTACGAGTGCCATAAAGAGTGAGAGAGAAAGAGAGAGAGAGAGCGACACAGTCCTGGTTAAGCGTCCCGGATCCTCCATAAAGGTTGGTGATTGTTCTTCTCTCTGCTGACGGTACCGCCGTGTACCGTAATAAGTGCGTGCGAGCCTCCCGTGCTTTTCCCGTCCTTCCCCTTTCCCTCCTTACAGCGTATCCCGGAGAAGCAGAAACTCGGCTACGGTACGACACGGCGAGTGTCTATCAATTGTCTGTTACGATTACCCGCGGGTAATCGGTAGTGTCGCGAATCAACGCGGCTGGCGCCCACCCCTCTAATTAGTTATATCTTATAATAAATGCTTATTTATTTATATTAATTGCTGACCCTCATTAACCTGCACCCTGATCCCCAGTGCAGCGTTACAATGTAAGTTGATTACAAAAATCTTTCCCGCGCAGCGGCTGCGGTTACCTGTCCGCATACTTGCCGTTAAAGTTGTATGGAAATCGAATTACGATTTCCAACAACAGCAGATAAAAATAATGAGATTCTTTCCTAACATGGACCGCGGAAAGAAAATTAAAAGTGAGTCCGCGAGAATTCGTATCTTGAAATACGACTCGAAGGAAAACGGAGGAACGAAAATATAATACGCCGGTTAGAAAAAGAATATAGATCAACACGAGTTGAAATAGATTAACAAATAATAGATTCATTTAGTAAAAACAAATGATTGAAAACAATAAGATTTATCAATATGGTCGAGGTCTAAGCGCACGTAGATTGAGTCGAAAACATCGACTCAACACGAGAGGGGAAAGGGGTACGCGAACTAACTAACTTAAAATTATTCGCACGATCGCGTTAAGTAAAATATATAATAACTATTCGCGCGAAAGTGGTACCACTTACTTTTATTTATCTTCCTCGGATCTCGAATAACGGAAAAGGTAAATAAATTCCTCCCTCTCGCTGCCTCTTTATCTTCTAAATGGAAAAGGTCGGTGGGACAATTCCTCGACCACCGATCACTTTTATTCTCTATGTCCGTGTGTAGAAATACTACACTATCTCGCACAATAAAACGACTAAATCACGATCCAAAATACCGATAGGAATAACTCCGATTTTATCTGCGGTCTCTCAAAAGTATCTCTTTTCGAAGTTATATCGTTACACGTGTGTCCGTCGTCTCGCGTATTCTCTCTCGTGTCGTGCGCGCGCGACTCTCCCCTCAATTTCTCCTATCGTTGCGCGGGTATCAGCCGTTCGCGCCGTCGGCTATGCCTATATCTATTTATAGCATTCGTCTCTACCTACCTGATTCGTATAATGGTAAGTGAGTACATCACTTACCATTACAAGCTATAATTGATAAGTAACAACTGTGCATGCTCCATAATAATATACATCGGATAATTTTATTTATCCAACGTTAAAATACGTTTGAAATACGTTAAAAAATATTACTTTCCTAAATTAAAGAGGACATTTTAACCAAATTTAAACGTAATTCAAACGTTTTTCAAGTATTAAATTCTAACGTTTAAAGGTTTTAGCCGCAACGTAATTTAAACTTTTTTAAAACATTGTGTGCTGATAGGGTTATATACGTATATGTATATGTATAATTACTTTTAAATAATTACTTACAAAAAATAATTTAACTATAGTGTAAAATATTCTTTCAGATCTCTCAGTATTATTAGATAATCAAAACGATAATGATTTATCACATAATTTAGAAAATAGTTTTGATGTAAGTAAAACTAACATTCAACCTAGTTATTAATATTTCACCATCAACTTTTTAATTGATTTATTTCTATTCATTAGTTCTCTTATCATTTCAACATTTTTGAAGGCACATCGTGCAACAGCAGTAGTGCTAGCAATACTGATGATGAAGAAGATGAATTTGCTGCGCAAGATGCTTTACCCACATGTTTTGAAAAATTAGAAGAAATGTTAAAAGAAGATTCTTCAAACGAAACCGTCACAGCGAATTGTATTGTCAATAAAATTGAAGTCCTATTAGGCGTTTTAAAATTTTCTGCGACTTATCAGTTATCACATTCAACGACAGTATATCTATGCAAAGGAGATATCTTCCTGATACCAAGGATTTTTTAAATAAATTGATCTACTCAACCGCAGGAATTATGTACCATGCAGTATGCTCTAAATGTAAAACATACATCAGTGCATTCAATAAAAGTCACCACAGGATATTTGCATGCGTTTGTGAAGACATTATACATTTAAAGGATCCTTGTTTGTTGTAAATTGATCCTCATGACAAAGGGTTTGCAATGAAATATGTATTGCTTGATTATGTTGCAGCATGGAGAACGTCGGAAAAAACATTCCAACACATGCAAGATGCACTTGAGGCACGCACTCCATTTTTTGGTGTAAAAAAGGCTACAGCATTAATACTTTTACAACAATTTGATATTGAATATCTGAAAACGGGGGACGTGATATTTCAAATTTTTCAGTATTAACCGTCTGTGATATACATTGTTAGCTTTATTTTAATATTTGACTGCCTTTTGCTTAATATGTGTGTTTATGTGTTAATTTATTTTGTAATGTTCTTTAAGTATTTATTTAATTTTCAATTTTTTGTGTTGATTATGGACACAACAATAGGGGAAAGGTATGTTATATATAACCTCAATCTCTGTGCAAAAATTGTTAAACGTTTGTTATTTTAATCATTGTTTTCAATTATAGAGCGACGCATCAGAGATGCTGTTAATAATATGTGTATACCTATATATTGACGAAATAGTAAGTAACTTAGATTTATATATGTGAAAATTGTGTTTAAAAGATGTTGTAAAATGAAATCATTTTTAATAAAAAGGTATAGCCTGATGAGGATGGAGGATATCCATCGAAACGTCGCCAAATAAATAAATATGGTTTGTTCATCAATATCGAGGAAAACCTAAACTACTCCTAAATACACTGCATGGACGACAAAAAATCACTTAATAACAATTTGATATTATTTACGGATTCGTACCAGATGTGATGCACTGCATAGATTTAGGAATATCAAAAGAATTTGCTGACTACTGGTTTAAATCTTCTAACAAGCCATACGGCATATCAAATATTTATATGGATAATATTGATAAACAAATTACGCAATTCAGGGTTCCACAGCAGCTTGCCAGATTATCGCGTTCAATATATGATCGCAGCTACTGGAAGGCTAAAGAGTGGGTGAATTGGCTTTTATTTTACAGTACCGTAATATTAGCTGAAATACGTAATTTTGACAAATTTCTACAACATTAGGTTTTATTAGTGGAAGGCTATCATTTACTGCTGAAGGACTCAATTAGTCAATTGGAATTACAGCGTGCTGATTACTTATTAAAAAAATATGTTGCTTTAACGGAAATTCACTACGGAGTAGACGCAATGTCTTTTAATGTTCACCAATTACCTCACCTAGCACAGAGTGTAGTCAATTGGGGGCCACTATGGGTGCATTATGGTTACCCATTTGAAGCTGGTAATGGTAAAATTGTTTCAAAAGTTCATGCAGCAAGAGGTGTACTTACAAGGAGGGGTTCCACCTTCCGGGAAACAGATTTTATTGTAAGTTTGAGAGCTGTTTTCTGGGACCCAAATATGAGATAATTCATATGAAATTCAATCTCATAGGCTGTTTGACGAAAGTTATACGCTGTTAACGAAAAATTGTGACAAAAATATGTTTAAGCTTAATTGCCAATAACTCGGAAAGAAATGTATGCAGATACTCAAACTGAAATCCATTAAAAAGTTGAAATCAAGTAGATATAGTTTAAAAAAAAGTAGTTCAAATATCTCAATTTGGACAAAAGTTATGAAAAAAATAAGAATTAGACGAAATATTTGCCTAAAAAGTCTATCAAATTTTAATACTAAATTTTCGTTAAAATTTTATCTGATTCTTATTTTTTCCATAACTTTTGTCCAAATTGAGATATTTGAGCTTCCTTTTTTTTTAAACGATATCTACTTGATCTCAACTATTTAATGGATTCAAGTTTGAGTATCTACGTATATTTCTTTCCGAGTTAATGGCGATTAAGCTTAAACATATTTTTTTCACAATTTTTCGTTAACTGCGTATTACTTTCGTCAAACAGCCTATGAGATTGAATTTCATATGAATTCTTTCATATTTGGGTACTAGAAAACAGCTCTCAAAATTGCAATAAAATCTGTTTCCTGGGAGGTGGAACCCCTCCTGGTTAGTCAAATTTGTAGAAGTTTTACAGTACGAGAAAGCATAATAATTTTAGAAAAACACGTTGCTTTAAATGAATTTTCTCTTGTTATGGATTATTGTTATTATTTAGAGAACAAAATTACTGCAAAAAGCACGAAATCAGAACAATTTCGATATTTTGGAAAGCCATTACCAGCAAATGAAGACGTATTGCAGCAATTAAATTTGTCTGCAGAAGATATAACAGCTTATAAAAAAATTGTTAAAGATAAATGTTTGTTTAATTTTTCAAAAAAAAGTAATCGACGATCAGATAATTCGTATACGCAAACAGTCAATGGTGAGTTTATACAAATGCAACAATTTCTTATTGACAATAACAATTTCAAAGAGTACACAGCGTATAAATAGCTAATAACAGAGCATTGTATATCTAATGAACTGTTCATTATTAAGAAGATTATTGCCACAAATCCTCAAATACAAGTAATCGAAACCAATAAAATAAAAAAATATTTGTATCTTAATGGCTGTGAATGAAAACCAATATATATATATATATATATATATATATATATATATATATGTACAATACCTCATAAGTATTAGCAAACTTGAAGTAAATATTTAAATCCAAAAATAACGTCCAAAAATAGTAAGATAAGTAAAGAAAATAATAGTTTTAACCTTAACGTCGCTGTAAGATATAATAAAAACCGAACAGAAATTATATTTTTATAGAAAAATAAAAAGATATTGTTTGCAAAATAGTGTAATATTATTAATACGATCCTATAAAATTTAGCATAGCTTATTTAACCTTTAGATTGCCGTCATTTTGATTTCAAAATTAATATTTTCAAAAAGTGAAATTTATATGTATAATCATCCAATACGTCAACGGGAGTTTGCATGTCACGAGTAGGTTAAACTTGAGTCAGTCTGGCTAGGAAATTTGGGCCGATATTTAAGATTATAAGATTTTATGCATAATTCTATAAGCGAATTACTATTTTTTTTCAATGGAATCAGGCTGTCAAGGTCACCTGCAAATGCTCTTGTGTTCTCAAAAGAATAGTATCACTTAAACTTCCCTGTAACAAGAGGGTAGAAATTTAAAAAATTCGGTGTTTGTAATTTGAGCGAGAACTAATTTTTATAAAATGTTTCTTACACTTTAGGCTGGGAAACCGATAAAATATATATTAAAATCTCCTCATATTTGATAGTAATGCAACAAATATGCCAAAAAGTGAACAAAGATATCAGTTTTTACTACGACAACTTCATATACATTACTGTATCTGAGCCAAGCTGGCATCCTAAAGGTTAAATTAAGTTTCGATGAATATATGTAACCACTTCATGCAGTATCAACTATCAATTAATAAAAAATATCAAATGAAAACAAACATTAAACACAGAGACATTATAACCTACATAATTAAATGAAGAAGTTCTTATAGGCTTATTAAAATATACCATTATTATTATACTCTTATTAAATATTTACATGCAGAAAGGATTAACTTATTAGTCTCATATTGTTTCTAACGCTATTTAATTAATAATGTAACATTCAAATAACAATTGTACTCAAAAATGTATTTAAAAACGTAGCAAGACTAATACAAAATTAGAACGCAAATCTGGCAAGCATTTCCTCAATAAGGTACGTATAAAAACTAATATATTATACAAAATAGAATGAACTGCTACCTGTTCTATAAAAAAAATTTATTATTAGTTCCAATAATGCTTCATTTCTATATTTTTTCTCTATATGAATTATTATATACTATGAAAACGCTTATTAAGCATTAATCGAGGCCAATCGAGCGTTGAATCGATCCCGAAATTTAGGCTAATCAGACGCGAAATCGAGTCCCCAATCGAGGCTGATCCAGCCCGAAATCGAGGCTAATCGAGCTCCAAATCGTGGCCGATCCAAATCAAAATCCAGGTCTTTCCAGCTTGAAATCGAGGACGATCCAGATCGAATTCGAGGCCATTCCAGCTTGAAATCGAGGCCGATCGAACGTGAAATCGAGTCTCCGATCGACGCCCATCTAGTTCAAAATCGAGGCTAATCGAGGTGGATTCAGCTCGAATCCGACGCCATAAGTCGAGGCAAATCGGACAAAATCGAGTCAAATCCAGCTTGAAATGTAGCTCGAAATCGAAAATGTTGCAGACTGGATACGAACAAATCCATAGGATGCTGAGGGAAGGTATCATCGAACCTTCGGAAATCCCGTGGTAAAGTTTCTCAATAATAGTCCCTAAAACGAACGGAAAATACCGTTTCTGTATAGATTTTAGGCAGGTTAACGCGGTTACAAAGAAAATAGCCTACCCTATGCGCAACATGGACGACATTCTCGACCAGCTGAGAGAAAGCCGTTACAGTAGTAAGCTTGATTTGTCTCAAGCTTACCACTAAGTCCCTCTAGCACCAGAAAGCCGCGAAATTACAACATTTTCACTTCCCAGTAGTGCTCTTATTAACCGGTTAATCAATTAACCGAATAACCGGTCAAAACCGTTTAGTAAACGGTTAATCGGTTTCGCCAGTTTTGCGGTTTCGTTTAACCGGTTAACCGGTTAATCGAATAACTGCAAAAAGCATACACCGCGTTTAACCGGTTAAAATTCAAAATATTTTAAAAATAATTTATACCACTTTACCCTCAAAATTGTGGCTTTAAAAAGATTTTTCGGCGCTCTTGGTATAAAATATCGCATAAAACTAGTGTGGACTATTATAAATTAAAAATAAGTATTATCTAAATTATAACTAGTTATACTAAATTATAGTATATTTATAATTTATTTATTTTATAAGTTTTTTGGATTAAATAGAAAGAAAATATAATAATATTAGTAATATTATAATATTAATATTATATAATTAATATTATAACCTGTCAATAATAAAAGGAAATCCATCTGTAAATTCA
The DNA here is from genome assembly GCA_026168455.1 of Theocolax elegans. Taxonomy (NCBI): domain Eukaryota; kingdom Metazoa; phylum Arthropoda; class Insecta; order Hymenoptera; family Cerocephalidae; genus Theocolax; species Theocolax elegans. The sequence goes on from CM047427.1 coordinate 47,911,795, forward strand.
TGATATAAATTGTATGTTTACAATTATCGTCAGCTTCGTTAATCCAATTATTATTGTCAAGAGAGTCGAATTTGAGGCACTACGGTTAGTTCTATCTTGTATATCGCGACGATTACTTTGCTTAAAACGAAGTGTACAAGTAAAATATGGATTCACGTTTAAGAAGCTGGGCATGGAAATTTGCGGAATTATCAGATGATAGGTGTATTGCCACTTGCAATCTGTGTGAAAAAAAAATTAAATATAGAAGTTCTCCGTCAGCAATTATAAATCACATATGAAATATACATAACAAGCAGCCTACTGATGCTTCTGAAGAACAACTTGAAACGCAAGTTATATTACTTATGTGCTTTAAATATTTTTAAGATATATTTTTTTAATCGATTAACTATATGAGTGTGTGTAAATTTTCATTCTTTTTATTTTTTAATGAAGATTATTCATTATTAAAATATTTAATGTAAAATAAAATATTATTATTAAATAAATAAACAAAAAATAAAAAAAAAATATTATTAAATAAAATATTATTAGTAATTAATTATTTTTTATTATAATTTTACTGTAATTAAAATTACATTTTAGGTGCCCATTTGACTGCTTTTAATGTAAATAATTTTTTAATTTATTATGATTTTACATTATAATTATTTTAAATAAACTTATTTTAAATCTTTAAAAATTAACATTTGAAATATAATTCACATGAACATATAAATTTTATAGAAGCAATAATACAGGAATGGTAGTTTATACTCAAGCTTCATGTTCCCAATTAAATATGCAATTAACACCACGCAAGAGATCGAAAAGAAATAGTGGAAAAGAATCGTGCAGTATGCAAAGGCAGGAGGAAATAACTGAAGCTATTGCTTACTTATTAGCAAAAAAACTTATTACCAATATCTTTAGTATCATCTCCTGGCTTTAGAGAGTTTATGGAAGTTTTAGAAACTTGTTTCAAAGTACCGTGCGACAAAACTATTTTAACAAGATTAAATATTATGGCTGACAATTTAAGAGCGATAATTAAGGACAAATTAATAATAGCAGAATCGGTAGCTCTTTCTGTAAACGAATGGTCATCCCTAGCACAAGATTCTTTTATTTCGGTAGAAGCTCATTATGTTAATCCGGATTGCCAATTGCGCCATGTTACTCTCTGTAACGATAATCTTGAAGACAGGGCCAACATATATTAATCTTTCTGCTGCAATAATGAGTGTGATTGATACTTGGGATTTAAAAGGTAAATTTAATTATACTATTTGACTTATAAGAGGGAGTTTTGTGATGGTAGAAAAAAAGTTTTATAGGAAACATGTTAAAAATATATTTTAAGTTATCTCAATACACTGTAAGCTCTTTTCAGAAAATGTCTGAAAGGATGTGCGTGTGTGTGTTTTCTATTAAACCAAACAGAACGCAACCAGACTCATTAAAGTGAAATTGTATTAAAATAAAATAAAAAGATCAACTTTAATATAATTAAATTCAATAACTTATGAAATTTAATAATTTATTTTTTATTATATATTTTCTACAAGACTTTAATAAACTTGTATTTTTATTTTTTTAAATAGTTGCAAATTAAAAAATTTAAATTTTTGTTAAAATCGCAGTAAAAATTTATAAAAATTAAATTTGTATTTTGTAATATTACAATAAATACAAAATAAGTAAATAAAATAAATAAAATAATAAAACAAATCTTATTTAAATTAAATAGATTAGAAATGTAATTTTGATTCTAGTATTATTTTAACATTTCAATTATAGGCAAGGTTCAAGCCGTTACTCACGACAGTGCAGCAGCTATGGTATCTGCTTGCAATATGCTTGATGATGTGCCAGATAGCATAAAATGTAATGCTCATCTTATTCAACTAACAGTTAAAGATGCACTGCAAGCAGTACCTTCCTATAGCGATTTAGGTGTAAAAGCTCAATCTGTCGCGACCCATTTTCGCAAATCCAATGTCGCCAACAACGCTTTATCGAAGACACAAGTAGAGCAAAAAATAAAAGTGGAGCGATTGAAACAAAGCTGCGAAACGCGATGGGATTCAACATTTTTTATGTATGAAAGTTTGCTACGTAACAGAGCACCCATAACCTTAGTTTTGACAGGCAGGAATGTTACAAAAATAAATATTGCTCAAAAACTAGAATTAACGGAGGCAGATTGGTCATCCATAGAAATACTAATAGCTCTTCTCAAACCATTTCAAATTACTACAACACTTTTGTGCAGCGAAAACGACGCTACACTCTCTATGATTATCCGGCCTATTATTTATAATTTAATAAATAAACATTTAGTTTTTGAATTCAAAGATTCCGAAGAAGTGATAACTTATAAAACTGCAGCGATTGCTTCATTAAAAAGAGGTATTTATTAAATTTTTATTTTGGTAGATGATTTTCCGAGTTTTATAAGCTAAGCTAGTATTTTAGAAACTAAGGGTTAAAGAATAAACTGCTTACACGTTTTAATTAAAAATAGCTATAAAATAAAATATTATTTTCTTTTTTACTCTTTAAGGTTTTGGTTTGACGAAGATAAAGACCATACATATGATACTACAGCAACGCATATTGCACAATTTTTTGATCCTCGTTATAAAAACCTAAAAATTGAAAGCGAGTATAGAAAAAATAGCATTTTGAAAACTATTAATATGATTTTGGAAGAAAAAAATTTGCGAAGCGACAATTAACCAATGGATGTATCTGAAATCGAATCGACGAATCAGTTGACTGGCTTGGAATTTTTATTTATGGTAGAAAGCAGTATTAAAGGATGGCAAGCTGAAATCAATGCTTATAAAGCAGAGCCGCAGATCAGTTTAACATCAAACCCCTTGGATTGGTGAAAGAATAACAAAAATAAATATGCTATTTTATACAAAGTAGCTACTAAATATTTGGCAATACCAGCTACGTCAGCATCATCCGAACGTACATTTTCTTCTGCTGGTAACATTGTAACACCAAAATGAAGTTGTCTGCTTGCTGAGAACGTCAATATGCTCACATTTTTATATCAAAATAGAAATTTGAATTTTGACGTTGCTCAAATTTGAAATTTAATTATTTATAATTTTTCTTTTTCTTTCGTACCTCCGCCAGATAGTTTATCTAATTTTTTAAAAATATTTCATTTATTATTTAATTATTATAAAATTATTCATTATTAAATTTATAATATAATTGTGTATTATTTATTCAGTTAAATAAAAAAACTATATATTTATTACAAAATAAAGTTAAAATTAAATATTATTATATTTTATTTAAAAAATTAAAGTACGAAAAACCGCGGTTTAACGGATTAGCGGTTTGCTGGTATTTAACGGTTATCGATTAACCGTTTAACCGAAAGCAGAAAATTGGAAAAACCGATTAATCGTTTCACTATTCGGTTAGAACCGATTAATCGTTAACCGGTTTTACGGTTATTCGGTTATTTGTAAGAGCCCTACTTCTCAGTAAAGGATTATTCCAATTTACCTGAATCCCCTATGGCCTATCGAATGCACCTGCAATCTTTCAGAGAATGATGGACAAGCTCATAAAGCTAGAATGGGAGCCAAATATGTTTGCATATCTGGACGATATTATTATTACAGCCAAAACATTCGAAGAGCATCTAAAATGGTTAAAAATAGTACTACCGGCTCTCAGAAAAGTAAATCTGCAAATTAATAGAGAAAAGCCTAAGTTCTGCTGCGCAGTAGTAACTTATCTAGGGTATATTGTTAATGAGGAAGGTCTCAGAATAAACATAGATAAGATACGGCCGATACTAGAATATCCAGCTCCAACCAATTTATAACAATTAAGGCGTTTTACCGGTTTAATTGGATGGTATTCAAGCTTCATTGATAAATTCGCCGAATATAGAGCACCGTTAAATTATTTAACGCGAAAAGATATGAGATGGCAATGGCATCAAGAACAGCATTTTACCTCTCTTTTGCCTTCCAAACCGATGCTAGCGACTATGCTATAGCCGGAGTGCTTCCCCAAGAGGTTAATGGCAAAGAACACCCTATATATTACGTCAGCCGTACACTTAGTAAAGCGGAACGTAATTATACGGTGACAGAGAAGGAATGCTTAGCCGTTCTGTGGTCTATTGAGAGACTCAAAGGTTACCTTCAAGGCGAAGAGTTTACCGTGATAGAGTGTCAAGCTCATAAAAGTAATTGGCAGGCTCTAGCAGGGATAATGGAGGGCAGAAATATAGATGGACCTTGGAAAGTAGTGGCAGTCGACATAATGGGTCCGAAACCACCGTCAAAGCAAGGTTTCAAATATATAATCGTATTCGAAGATTTATTTACCAGTTATATAAAAATATAAAATAAAATAAGAAAAAAAATAAGAGATTGGATTGCAAAGAATATTACTTAATACTTCCAAGAAATGTCTTCTAAAATCAATTGCCCAAGAAATAGAACAGAAATTTTACTCACTTACCATCAAAGACAATGCCAACGTTGGAAGTCCATTAGGATGTATCTATCAGGAAATTATTACTAGATATCCGTATATGTATCTGCACAAAAGGTCTTTGTAAACAGTATTACAAGTAATCTCACCGCTGCATATCAAATAACAACTGGTCTAAAAATAAAAAAAGCTATCAGGTGTGATGCTGACTTAGAAGTTTTATTTAAAAACCATAGTTGATAATATTTTATTACGGGATCTTATGATAGATCCCGTGTTACCACTAATCATGAGAGAAATAAGAATTATTTTAATTAAATTATTTTGCCCTTGAAATTATCACTTCGATCAATAATATAAACCGTGGGCGACAACACTTCTACTATAGTATATGGCCCTTCAAATTTTGGACAAATTTTGCAGAGAACCTATTAGCTGCATTGGACAAATAGTGAGTCCTACACAAAAACCTGATTTCCTGTGAAAAATCTGATATCCCTTCTACCCTCATTAAAAACCTTAGCTTAGGCAGAGACGAAAACTGACGTATGTCGCTAGATGTGGGAGTCGGAAAACACGGAGCGTTTGCGTTCAAACGTGGATCCGAATTAATTTCCGATTGTGTGTGCGTGGCTTGAGGTACTTGCGGATACTTTTCAGCTTCAAAGTAATTTAAATTAAACGTATCCTGAAAATTTACACTATTGCGATTTTTCCGCGGCTTTTCCGCCGCAATTGACGTTTGCGTCGGAAGCTGCGTACTCGTCGCAAAATCCGCTAATTGCTGCCTTAGAGAATTCCACTCCTTCTCTTGTTGAAAGGCAAGCGATTGCGCTTTACTCAACTCCAGGGCTAACCCCCTTGGAGCGTTGTAAACTGCGCCATTAGCTAATGCACATAAAACGATATCATTATCTATTTTATTATTTTCTTTTGAAGAAAATACCGTTTTTGGTATTGCACCTCTTGATTGTAAATGCTTGCGTCCTCGAGTACGTAGTTATAGTAGCGGTCGTTATCATTGCGGTCGAAATGGTAGGAATTGGTCTTACCGGTATAGTTGTGTTAAGCGATTTTATCGAAGTCAATTGAACATTTGATTTAAAATTATTTTCGGCGGTGTTTTCCGCCGCGTTTTCCGCAAGGTTCCCCGCGATATTTCCCGTGTTAACCTCGCTATGCTGCGATTCCGCATCGGAATCGGCATGTTGATTGTCATTTGACTTCGAACTATTGGCAAGCGGAGAGAATCCGCTCTCATCCGCTTGGTCTCGAGCGGTCGAGGAGAGAGGGATGACTTGGCCTCGAGCAGCAAGCGACGGCGGGTGAGCTTCGTACCTGAAACTCATGCCGTACCAATTAGTTGACTACAGATAATAAGGAACGAATTATTAGTTACCTGGGAAGAGGTTGTACCGCATCTCTGAGACGGAAGCAGCACCAGGTCATCATCACCATACAGCCGATTTGTACCGATACAGCCTGAACACAGCGGCACTCGAATCGCTCGCGAGACGCGAGATCGAGGTACCGCGCACGAGTAAGTACTGCGCAGGCGCGCGGTACGAACGCGGAGCTCTCGAGCACGCCGAGAACCAGAGCTCTACGGTCCGCCGTCCTGAACGGATATTTATTTAGTATAGCGAAGCCGCAGAATATCGGGTAACGAAAGAGAGAGAGAGGTAGAGAGATTGACATCGCCATTGAAAGACGAGTGCCGATTTCCTCGATAAAGGTTGGTGAATAATTCGCTCTCGCTGTGTACGATACCGCCGAGTACCAATAATAGCGTGTGCGAGATCCTGGTCCCCTCCTACACTTATTGGCTACTACAGTGGCAAAGTGATTGCTCTCGATGTTAAAAGCGGATATTGTCATACCTGCACTCTGAAGAAAAATGCGTTGAACGACGACGAGTATGAAGAATGGTATGAAACCCATAAAGATAATTGTTCTTCGAATCACGCAGGCTCCGCCGGAAAGATGGAAGTTTATTCAATCACCGAAATGTTCTCAAGATCCATCGAGAAATTTGGAGTAATGTATAGCAATTATATTGGCGACGGCGACTCCAAAACATTTCTTGGCATCGTGAACAATAATCCATACGGCGACAAGTGTACAGTGACTAAAAACGAGTGCGTGGGACACGTACAAAAGCGCATGGGTACTCGTCTCCGCAACAAGAGAAAAGAACAGAATCTCGGTGGAAAAAAGCGGCTCACAGAGACTGTAATAAAAAAACTAACAATGTATTACGGTCTCGCGATTCGAAGAAATTTAAACTCTGTAGAAGGTATGAGAACTGCAATAATGGCGACACTTGATCATTATTGCTCTACAGATAAATTGCCTCACCACGACAACTGCCCCGAAGACGCCGAAAGCTGGTGTGAATGGCGCAAAGCAGAAGCAAAAAATACTTTGGCTGATTTTAAACATCCACCGCGCCTAATTGACGACTATATTGAAAAACATATTCGTCTATATACGAGGAATTATCAAAGGACGATTTATTAACAAGGTGCTTGGGTGGACACACGCAGAATGCTAACGAGTCATTCAATTCAACCGTATGGCGCATGACGCCCAAACACCTTCATTCGGGGTTTAAAATAGTTCAGACTGCTGCTTTCATCGCTGGAGGGATGTTTAATGAAGGCTACAGTGCAGTATTAAAAACTATGCACTTATTAGACTTGAAAATTGGGCTCCAGTGCAAAAATTTTTGCGATAAAGCGGACGAGGAGCGCATCACGCGTCAAAACAGGTGCGCCTCATTGGAGACCAAAGAGGCCAGAACAGCCCGTCGAATGGAGCAATTGACCGAAAACCAATTTTTTAAAGAGTCTGAAGGGCAGTTATATGGAGCAGGAATCGCTGATTAGCATATTAATAAGGTAAGTTCAAGAAATTTACGATTTTTTGTGAACGAAAACTTTGACATGCGATTTCTCGGATTTCTATTTTGACGATTTTTTCAAATTGGCGAGCAAGATAGGAAAAAAAGTAAACGTCCTATCGATAGCATTGTATTCAGGATTAAATTCTCTTCTGGGTGAACCTAAAATACCTTAAGAAAGTTAACATTAACTCGGTTTTTCAACGATCTGAAGTGAATTTTTTTTTTAAATGCATTTTTTTTAATTTGCGAAAAAATGTTGAATTTTTCACTTTTTGTTGAATTTTCTTGGTTCACCTAGGAATGACACTATTGAAAATTAAAAATTTATTTGGTTTTTTTGTTTCAGATGAAAATTGCGACCTGCTTCTTGCTCGCCACAGAGAAAGTGCACACTCAAGGCGCCTCCGCAAATTTCTTGTAGTATGAAGAATATCTCATGTATGGTAATAAAAAAATTTGAGAAAACTCTTCAAATATATAAGAATAAACCCTAAAAGTTTCATTTTAATCAGATATTTCTTTCCTTCCCAATAAAATCCTCGAAAATATCGATTCGTTGAAGCCTCTAAAGCAGGCTCCCCCCTTAAAGCGAACCGATAACTGTACCAGAGCAATTTCTAAGTTACGATAACCAGCGAGTTATCGCATACTCGCCGCGAATCAACGCGGCTGGTGCCCACTCTATAATTATTATTTTCTTTTAATAAATACTTATTTATTTATAATTAATTGCTGTCCCTAATTAACCTACACCCTGATCCCCAATGCAGCGTTACATTGGCGCCCAACGTGGTTGTTATAAGGGATCTTTTTGCTTTTGTAATTAGTAGCAGCATTAAAGTGGCGTACAGCAATAGTAGTTTTTTTGTGCATAATAAAATGGAGCGAATAATAATAATTTGAATTTTGCTTATCCTAAATACCAATTGCAACAAAATCTAATTTATCCATTACTGCGTCCCGAGAATAATAGTTAGTGTATATAAATTATACTGCATAATTTTTGTTTGTTGTTGTTTTGCTGCCTGCCTAACCCAGTTTATATTTTATTATCTAAGCACAATTTGCACGTCCTGTGCACATATACCCCAATATTTGTTGATTTTAAATAATAACAATAAATATTTAAGGAATATCTTGGTGTATAAATAAAAACTGTACATATTATTTCCCAGAATAATAACGCTGCATAATATATAATAACTAATAACAAATATATATACATATACATATTTTCCCGCAGTATTTATTCCCGTACTGCCCAGCTGATAATAAAGCAAGCTTGTTTATTTTTTTTTGTTGTTTGTGGATTGTTTAGTGAAAAGTGAATCTGATTTAATTAGCTTAGCTTGAAAATTGTTTTTTTTTCTTTTCATTGGTATTTTTTGATTTTTGTTTGGTGTGTTTAATTTACTTTAAATATAATTAAACAAAAGCTAAGAAAATTCATTGCAATCGAGCTAATAAGAGCTATTAATAATAATATTTATTTAATTATTAAGATAAAATAAGCTACAGTAATTTACTCAAAATGTCTCACAACGGTGATGACCTTGATTTAATTTTGGGAGAAGACTTATCGGTGTTACAACCAGCAGTAGGTGCCGGTGTAATACGACGCAGTATTAATAATACCAGTGATGGTAGAATCACGGCATACGCGAGCAAAGTCGTAATACATATAGATGCGGATTGCAAAATTATTAGAAATAGGTTAGCTAGGTACGAAATTAGACGTAATTTCGGACCATCGTCTGCTGACTGGAATGCAGCAGTAGACGAGGCTAACCCAATTATAGAAACAGATTTGTCACTAACGCATTCAGAAAGAGAAAATATCCCCAATATCGCTATAAATACAGATCCAGCAAGAAGTAGTAAAGCAAGACGGATGCTTTATATTCAATTGCCAACCGGTCAATCAAGAGGACAGTACCGAGATCCAATCTCCATAAGTAATGAGAATTTGTTGTCATTACCGGAAATGGAATACGGATCGGAAATGCAATCAGCTGTAAGGGAAAATAATGAAAATTTGAAGATAAGCAGCGCAGCAAATCGCCCTCAAGCACAATCTACAGCATATAGATTGAGTCCACCGTCACCAGTATGCAATAATTCGATGATGGAATTAACGCACATAATACCGAGCTTAACAACGACACAGTTAAGCATAAATTCGACTTCGTATTATCCCATCCACACATTAGCCCCTTCATCTCCCACCAAACCTCATAGATAAAACATTTATCCAATATACAGCTCCAGTTACCACATACAATACTAATATTTATACAGATACCCGACCTAGACCTACCCAATCAATCCAACCCTCAGCTTTTCGTCCAATAAGCACAAGCCCTTTTTCCCCTATTGCACTCGTACCTAGATCAGTCACCAGAGCAATTACACCACAGCACAGCAATGCAGAACCCGAAATAGCGACCCAAGAGAAAAGAGTCAATCAGGCACACAGAAACAGACATAACCCCAGAAGCAGCACGCAATTGAGTAATGTACATAGGAATGTACAGAGTGTCCATTGGGAAGACGATGGAGTTACAGAACCCAACGTCCCAAAAGAGAAGACGCAAAATAATGACAAAGAGCTCGAAAACAAATATGATGAACAATTCAGGCGATTGGAGCAGCAAATACAGCAAATTAATCAAAATACACAGCACTCAGCAAAATAACGAGCAGCAAACTAGACAGCATAATAGCAGATCACCAGTGCATCAGGAAAACAATGAAATGTACTCAATCCCAAATAACCCTCACATACAGCCACAGCAAAGTACGTTTAACCCAGCATTCAGGTATAGCCGTTCGTACGAAACAAGCTTAGAAGATGCTACCTTTATAAGAGAAAAAAAGACAGCACAAATATTCTCACGCCACCATATCCAATTTAAGGGAGCGAAAAAGAATGATCCGGAGACATTTTTATCAAATCTTGATGAATGTAGAGAAAGTTATGGTCTCTCGACTCAGGATATATTTAAAGCTTTGCCGTCAGTCTTAGATGATGAAGCGTGGGAGTGGTTTAGACGGGAGAAAAGCAGCTGGAAAGATTATCTAGATTTTGTAGATGCACTGAGATTACAATACGGGACTGAGGAAACGCAGAGCCAGCTGAAACAAGCTATTGAAAATCGGACACAGGGACCGAATGAGGATATCTCCACATACCTCACCAAGATACGAGGTATGTTGGATCAAATCAAGCCGCAAACGCCTCAAACCGAGAAGCTAGATAGAGCATACCGCAACCTGCACCCTTGTTATAGAACTAGAATCGAAAGACATCATTTCGATAGTTTTACACAGCTACAGAGACTAGGTAAAAAGGAGGAAGCAAGACGTTTAATGGACGAAACGTACAGACCTCCACCAGTAATCCAAAATTACGGCTTAGCGAAATATGCATATATCGACCCTATGCAAACAAAAAGCCATAAATTAGCAGCAGTCTCCTCAGGTCAAACAGAAGACATTGCAGTACCTCCCAAGTCAATAGCACCCATAGCCTCCCACCCACAAAAGAAAATACAGCACCAATACCCTTTGAAGCAGAACAGCCCCCAAGCATCAAGAAAATATACAGCACCTCCCAAGCAAGAGTCGAAGCAGCAGTACAGCGAAGCTGTAAAGAATAACAAAAATAGCAGCTATTGGCAACGAGAGCAGGAAACTAAACAAAGGGCTGAATCACCAAAAAAGCAGGAATTCAAGCCAAATAAATTCAGCACGTCAAATAACGAAGAACAAAGGCCTATAAATCCAAGGAAATTTAAAGAGCCTTGTTTTAGATGCGGAAAACTTGGACATTGGGTAGCAGAATGCCCAGTCCCTTTAAGCTGCGGAAGTTGCGGAAAGCAAGGAATCAGCTACAAATATTGTAACTGTAATAAAAACAGAAACCAGGGAAACTACAGCCAGAGGAAATAGAGACCCGTCTTTCCTCACCCAAACACCCAAAAGGGTCAATACCCTCCCTCGTAGCAGCAAATAATTCCCTAATACAGCAAATACCCGGAATCGATCCACGTCACTTCTTTAACATAGAATTAAACGGACAGAAACTTACAGCTTTACTTGACGATGGGTCGGTACACTCATTCATTGGACGAGGAATGAGTAAAATGTTACAGCACAAATTGAGACAATCCAGTAATTCAGCCGTTAAAGTAGCAGATGGTACAGCAGTACCAATACAAGGTATAATAGATGTAACCATGGAAATAGATGGTGAAACTATTATAATGCCGTTTCAGGTAGCAGACGGCTTGCATTATGACTGCATATTAGGTATCGACTTTAAACGTAAAGCGAACATGAATATATGCTATGAAAAAGATACGTGGTGGACTGATAAAGGTATCATTCATCATTTTTATCCGTATGGCAAAGACCCGAGTTGCTTACCCGCCTTAGCAAGCATAGGAGGATTGAAACGAGCTACAGCAGAACAAGAAAGGAGATTACAGCAGCTACTAAATGAGATGATTCCCCCAACACCAAGAACGCTAGGCGTAACTAACCTAGATTCCCATAAAATCGATGTGCAAGGTGCCGAACCTATTCGTCAACGAAACCGTCGTTATTCGCCGAGGATGCTGCAGGCTGGATACGAGGAAATTGACAGAATGCTAAAGGAAGGTATAATAGAACCTTCAGAAAGCCCGTGGTGCAGCTGCCCAATTATAGTTCCGAAAGCAAACGGAAAATACCGCTTTTGCATAGATTTCCGGCAGGTTAATGCTGTAACCAAGAAAATAGCATACCCTATGCGGAATATGGACGACATTCTCGATCAGCTGAGAGAAAGTCGTTACATAAGCAAGCTTGATTTATCTCAAGCTTACCACCAAGTCCCTCTAGCACCAGAAAGCCGCGAAATTACAGCCTTTTCACTTCCCGGTAAAGGATTATTTCAGTTTACCCGAGTCCCCTACGGCCTATCGAATGCACCTGCGATTTTCCAGAAAATGATGGACAAGCTTATAAAGCCAGAATGGGAACCAAACGTATTCGCATATCTGGACGATATTATAATTACAGCCAAAACCTTTGAGAAACACTTTAAATGGTTAAGAATAGTGCTAACCGCCCTCAAGAAGGTGAACTTGCAAATTAATAGAGAAAAGTCCGAATTCTGTTGCGCGGAAGTAACTTATCTAGGATACATTGTTAATGAGGATGGCCTCAAAACAAACGTAGATAAGATACGACCGATACTAGAGTATCCAGCCCCAACCAATTTAACTTATCCACCTTCTTCGTAAGGTCATTAACTTTTTGGATAAGCTCCACCAAGGTCTGGGAGAACGATCGAGGCATTCTAAAAGTGTTTCCCTCGTCTGAGACCAATGACACCCATTCTTCCGCTTGTTCGGATTGTGGCTCTGAGTTGGTCGCGGCTGACGTCGTTTCTTCTAGCTCGACGCCATCGAAGTCCTGCATCGTCCTGTGCAGGTTGTCCTTGACCACAGCGTTCTCCCGCAGTACCAGATATATTTCCTTATCTGGGCTAGGTTCATCTGACTCCTCGTCTTGATGTTCTCCTAGCATCTGCAGCCACCTATTTCTCCGTTGGAGACGGCTGCGAACTGCTGAGGCTTCATTCTCCTCCTGGTTAAACTCCTGGGCCGAATAGTTCCCTAATAGCCACTGGTGGAGTCGCTCGGCTTTCCTATATACCGAGCCTGCCGATTTTAGGTTTAAGACCTAAAGATTCGCGATTCTAAAGAATACCTGTTATTATACTGAGCACACGAATAGGTAGGAAAAAGAGGGGTTCAGTTCGAACCATGCTCAAGGCCTCGTCGCGACTCGGCAAATTATAATCAGGCGCTTCTCCCTCTCTCACGCATAGAAAAAAGAGAACAAATGACAAGAAGCAAAAAGTTTACTTGTTCGGTGGACACGCGTAAGTAAACATACTACGCAGACAACTAACATGTATACAAACGTGTGTATATGTACATACATATAATATCTCTCAAGCTGACAGTATATCAATTGTATTAACTATGCAGTCAATTATAAGAAAATATCATTTTAATTTCTGTACACGTAATTAAAATTAAAATTTCTTTTTGTCTAAAACAATGTCTTTTCTTTTAAAATTTACTATTAACGTTTCGGTATCGTGATGACGAATACCAAATAAAAGTTCCTTAAATATTATTCACTAATTTTAAAATAATAATTCCTCTATAGCCGTTAAAATGGCGGATAGATCGCGTCGCTCTACTCTCTTTATGCACGAGATTATAGAGGATCCGAATTCCGAAGAAATAAATCAACGTCGCATACACTGGGAGGAAGCAGTAACTTCCGAGTAAGAGATGTTATTTAATCAAGATAATGATTTTAAAAACAAAGTAGTTAAATGTGGGGATGCTTGCATTGAAAATTATTCTAAATTAGAAGAATTAATGAAAGATATGAAAAATGATTATCAAGAGCAGCTTAATATAATGGCTAATAGTTTAAAAATTGCTTTAACATTTAGACTGCCGGAAAATCAATCTTTTGACGCACCCCCTGATGGACACTTTGTGCATGATCAATCATTGATATAAAATACCTTATATACCAGTTTTCTGAGGGCGATATGCTCTTTCAAATCCCGGCAGTCTAAAGGTTAAACGACGTTGAATTTTTTAAAAAACGTGTTAAATTAATTGAAAAAGAAAATGATTCGTTCGTCTATCAATTTCAAAATTTAAATATTGATTTAAAAAATCTGCATGATGAGTTATATGAAAATAAGGACGGTAAACTATTAGATAAACGTTTAACTCGAATTATTGATCAGAATTATGAATTTTGCGGGGAAAAATTTAAAAATCTTGAAAAACAGATGCAATTACAATGCAATACCTCTCAATTGAGTAATCAAAGTCAAAACGTCACTCAAATCGAAAATATTAATAAATTTAAAATGTCGTTGCCTCGGTTCTACGGTAAGAATGATGAATGACCGATGCGATTTTTAAATGAATAATCGGGATATGTTAATAATACGACTTCGTGTTTTGACGAAGTTTTATGCGTCTTATCCCAATCTTTGCTTGAAAATGCAAAAGATTGGTGGTATTTGCAAGAACCTGACGTACAATCATAGCACGATTTTGCCAATAGGCTTAAAGAAAGATATTGGAGTTCTATGATGCAATGGGAAGCTCGTAGAGAAATTGATGTTGGACAGTATGTGGCTGGACAAAAATCCCGCGTCAAGTATGCTACTCATATGTTGAGTCTCGCGCGTGAAATTGAATCGGATTACCATGAAGAGAAACTGATAAATAAGTTATCAGGCCACTTCGAAAAAGAGGTTGTAACGTAGTCCTCACTTTCGTGGCCCGTAAACCACGCTACTCGTTTCCACTTTATTTAATATCTATATATATTACCTATTACTTCGGTGAAGACCGTATTTAATATTTTACTGGGCGCCAGGTCTTACCAATACAAATAACTTCCCGGTACGACTCCTCAGGACGTGGCTCCAACGCCAATACGGAGGTGGCGAAACCAACGACGAATCCTATCTCCTTCGGAAACACGTGACGGTAAATTGTCGAGGTATAGGTCGATAAATTAAAGAACTCAATAATTTCAATTGAACTAGATTATAATTTAATTTAGTTTATTCCATCAAAATTCCAATTTCCGATCACTACGGGTGATCACCGTTACAATTTCTTTTCGACGAAGTAAATTCGACAAGTTAAATTCCCACGAACTAGCTCGATCTTCCGATCACCGATAACCACGTAGTGTTAATTAATTAACCCGATATTCGCGTCTTATAAGCTCCGGTAATAATTAATAAACCGTTTCCCAACCCTTAAAACGGACAAACTCGAATTCGCGGCACGTGCTAAAATGGCGGCACGGCTCGCAGGAGGTCTATACGCGACGCGCAAGAAATCCCCGGCGATGCACTCGATTTATTAAAGTAATCGGTGGCCGTACAGCCCACTTACCGCAACGAGAAAACGATCCTCTTCCAAAAATAAACGGCTAGACTACTATCACTACTACTACTACTATGTAGACTTCTACAAAAATACTACAGAAAATTGCTCGGTGTACTCGGGGAGACTATCCGGCTACGAATTACGATCGGGACTCGTAGCATCCCGCTCGTCCTCGTAGTTCGTTAAAACGCGGCGCTGATTGTCTTCTTCTTCCTTATTTTTCAACCAATAGTATCTTCCAGGTTAATTAGATGGTCGACTATTACCGCCGTCCGCGCCATCTATTCCCGTAACAATCTTCTTTTCCCCAGTGACGGAATAACGAAATAACCCGTATTCCGTTGAGGAACTGACTTGCGCCTCCACCAATGCAACAGGTGTGTCTTCTTTCTCTCTCGTACACACACGCTGTAGATGGCTACTTCCCGCTCATTCCGTCGTTCCCCTCCTCGGTGCGCCGCCATGTGCCGCGGCGTGCATGTGCGAGAGCAGCGAGCGCCGCCCCCCCCCTCTCTGCCGCGCTGACCCTAGTACACGAGCAGCCGGCCGAGTCCGTTGCACGCGAGTCGGGCGTCGTTTGTTTACACGACGGCGAACGGGTTTTTATTTTGTGTTTGTGAAGAGTGCACCAGTTCCTGGGTCGTCATCTCCGTGGCTGCCTTCGTTCTCCATCACCAGGTCGTAGGGAAATGGTACTGGATCTACGTGGGAACATGGTTGGACGTCGGTGGTGGTATGGTTGTATCATTCCTTCTTTGTTATTAAACTCTTTCCTTTCTCCGATCCTCCGATTTCCTCAACAGATCAATAAAAACCCTATTAATTCCTTCCCTTTATGTACTAAAATATCGGTGACGAGAATGGCTCGGGCCAGGATTCGTAGCTGGTGTTTACTTCCTTCCTAACCTCTATTCCCATATCCTATATATAATATCTTATACTCATACATAACTTCCTTATTATGACTACACTTTACCCTTCTATTAATCCTTCTATCCTAACCTTATATTTATATTCTAGATTTACTTATTATCAACCTTTCAGGTACCCAACGCTACCAAGGAGCGGACCCAGGATCCAAAGGTTCACCCAGGACTCATCGCTTCAAGGGGAAATGGACTCACGATGGGCAGTACCCAGGACTCATCGCCTCCAAGGACAGGACTCACATGGATAGCAGCGTTGGATCACCCAGGACTCGTCGTCTCAAAAGGTATGATATTGTATAAAAATGTTATTTCACTTATATCTATCTCCTCTACGCTAACCTTATAACTATCCATATACACTAATAACTCTTTTTCTTATTTCAGGTACGTCCCTTCGACAAGGCTTCCCTCCTTTAGTTAATTATAAATAAATACCGGTGTGAGGTTTACCTCACAGGTTAAATACACGGTATTAGCCCAACCTCGGAAAAATAAGACAATTTTTTTTTTTTTTTTTATTACTTTAACGTCGCTCTTTTTATGCTCCCAAACCGGTGCTAATCAACGACGGAGGTCATACGATGTCTTGGTGAAGAAAGCACTTGTTGAAAATACATGCGCCAGTGGTGCTTGTGTCAATCGGCCGGGTCCGGGAATCGAACCTGGGACCTCCAAATTACGAGCCCGACGCCCTAACGACCGAGCCATCGCAGGCCTCATATAAGACAATTTTCTTAAAGGTTTTGTCAGACTTTGATGGAGTGAGAAATCGGGGATAAAAGCCTGAGAACTCATCAAATAATGAAAAAATAATTACTAATTTTACGGCAAATAAAACTCATACTGAAAACAGTACTAATAATTATACTCAAAATCAATTTAAAAATAAAAATGGCCAAAAATATGGTAATCAAGGAAATAAAAATTTCCAAAAGCATAGTACGCCATACGTACATGCTATTAAAATTGATCAAGATAAAAGAGATCAAGAAAAGAAATCGTGTGAAACGAAATCCGATGATCGCGAAAAAACAGTTAGTATCGAATCATGCGTACATAATCCCCATCCAAAAAACTAAAATTAGTTGCATCCAATAACTCGGACGTCCTCCTTAATAGAAATCCTATTAAAGGAGATGCAACTGGAGAGGAAAATAAAAAAAAAACGTTAAATATCTTACGAAAGAAAATGAGGTGCTCGAATGCAATACGATCTTCGAAAATCCTTTAAACGATTTAATTTTTGACATAAACGGTCCGAAAAATGACCAATTAGAATCAACAAAAAATAATCTTCTTCAATGCCCCTAATTGATTTTCCAGTTAAACGGTGTTAGCGTAAAAACTCTCGTCGATACAGGCAGTGAAATCTCCTGTATTTCCGAAGAATTTTATTTGAAAAATAAAAACTTTTCGAAAAATCTCCAACGTTACCAATTACGGGTAAAATAATTAAAGGCGCTACAGGTGCAAAATTGGCAAAAATAACTAAACACATAACATCGCTTTTATTTGTGATAATAAGGTCTACGAGTTCAACGTAGTACCTTGTGGTATAAAAGTTAGTAGTGCGGCCTAATTAAGAGGGTTAAGTACTGCTATTTCGGGACTAGACGATTTTTTACTATCTTTCGTAGATGGTTTGATCGTATTATCTAGTTGTTTCGATAAACATCTAGAAGACTTAAAATTACTAATCGAGCGATTAGAAAAATGTAATTTAAGATTAAATTTTAATAAATCAAACCTTGCCAAGAAAGAAATAAAATTTCTTGGAAATATTATAACTAGTCAGGGAATAAAGCCTGATCCTAATAAAATAAATACAATAAAAAATTTTAAGCTTCCGCAAAATGTGCGTGAGCTGCAAAGTTTTCTTGGTTTTCTAAATTTTTATACAAAATTCGCTAAAAACTACAAACGCTAAAGACTAAAGGTCATTGCGAGGTCATTTTTTTTACATTTAGCGTTACCCAGGAACAACGACGTGGACGTAGTAAAATCTGTTCCCTTTGGGGTGCTTGATTAGCGTGAGTCCTCTTGTCTCCTCGAAGTGAATGGAGAGCAGTTCGAGCACTTAAAGTAAGATGAGATTATTACTGCTAATAATTAAGTGTGAGAGGCAAGGGGACTCACGTTAATCAAGCACCCCAAACGTGAGAGGCAAGGGGACTCACGCTAATCAAGCACCCCAAAGGGAACAGATTTTGAAAACAGAAATGTAAAAAAAATGACCTCGCAATGACCTTGAAGGTTCAAACCTACAGATTGGAGTTAATCCATAGCAGGTTCGAGTGAAATTTCCCGCTCTTTTGATTGTTGTTGTGAAAAAGAACCGTTTTCATTAAAAAAAAGGTAACCTTCGAATGACCTTCAAGGTCTAACGCTAGGTCAAATCCAAGGTCACCATTGGATACCATTATTGCAAGAATTCCCTTGACCTTTTTAATACCCCTAAGTCAAACAAGTACAGATCGGAGGCGATCCATACCTAAAGCTTAATAACCTTCAGCAGAAGGTTCAAGGTTACCTTGACCTATGACCTGAGTAGATGTTTAGACGTAAAATTTCTCGAACTTTCGATTACTGTTGTCAAAAATAGGGGTTCCCATTTAAAAAAACAAAGTTGACCTTGAAATGACCTTGGATGACAAGTTGAAGGTCAAATCCAAGTTCACCACTGGATTCGTCGTAAAAAGTTACTTAAGGAATGATTTTCATTTTTTTTAAAAAGCTTTTACCTGGAATATTTATTGGGTGTATCGTTACTTTTAGGACACCCTGTATATACTGACGATTTATGCTAGCGATTTTGCGATTGCGGCAATATTATCGAAAAAAGATCATGAGAATAACGAAAAAATCATCACTTACGTTAGTCGTTCGTTAAAAGGTAGCGAGATCAACTATTATACTACCGAAAAGGAAATGCTCGCTGTCGTATGGGCGATGCATAAATTAGACATATATTTACGCGGTGCAGTCGAAATAACTATATGCACCGATCATGAAGCTTTAACTTTTTTACAATCGTGTAAATACGGTTATTCGCGGATAAATCGATGGAATTTATCATTACAAAATTATACATTAACAAATATAAAAGATTCAGAAATAATAATCGCAGCAATAATTAAACATGCTGAATATAAAGAATTAATCGAAAGTTTCAAAAATTTACGCGAATTACAAAAAATCGATCCATATATAATTAGAATTTCGAACGATATCGAAAAAATCGATAATTATAAAGATTTAAATTTGTTAACGGATATCTTTGTAAAGTTTATTTAAATAATTTGAAAATTGTATTACCGGAAATTATTCTTAAAAACTTAATAATAGCTTTACATGAAAATTATGGACATATCGGTTCGCGTAAAATTTATATGATGATTCGAGAACATTTTTTTGTTCGTAAATTGAAAGACATGCACAGAAATATTAAGTTCATGTGACACATGTCAACGTAATAAACCATTAACGATTAAATAGAAATCTACTATTCAACCAATTATTCTTAGTACTCTTCATGAAATTTATTGATTTTTATGGGCCTTTACCCGTTTCCACGGGAAGTACCAAATACATTTTATCAACAGTAGATGCTTCTTCTAAGTTTGTCGTTTTGTTTGTACCCTTTGAAAAAGGCAAATACCCAATCTGTTATAAATAAAATTAACGATTATATTATAAAATTTGGTAAACCTCATTCGATTATAACGGATCACGACACTCAATTCACAAGCGATAAATGGAAAGAGTACTTAGATAAAAAATAAATTAGAATGATTTTTTCGTCAATTCGCCATCCTCAAAACAATATTGTTAAAAGAATGCATCGCGAGATAGCTAGATTGCTTAAAACCATTTTAAAAAAGCATTCAGGATGGGCGAATAAAATACACGAAATAGAAAATATTATAAATAATGTAGATCATGAAACTACTGGTTTTCCACGTAAATAGTTATATTTCGATGAGTCTAGCGATAGATTTGAGAAAAATTACATAAAACTTTTTAACGTACTTTGCAAAATTATGTACAATATTTACACTGGGATACCACTTAATCCTACCCCTGCCGTTGCCGCTGGTTCTCGCGGTACCTCTCCCGCTTCTGACGCCGGATCTCCTTATGCTTGTACTTATTCGGACAGTCCTCCGGATCGAGGACCCCCCCACTCTCTACATATGAAGCATTTCGGCTCAGACTCTCTCTTCGGCCTCGGAGTTCATCCATCCAAACTAGCCTGAGCATGCTTATCTTCCTCGCGAGCTCTGGCTAGCCGGCGTTGTGCCTCCTTGACCTCCGCCTCGAGTCTAAGCCGATCCTCGTGGGCCATACGAGCGGCTTCTTCTCGTCTCTGCCGTTTCTCGGCACGAGCGGCTTCCGCCGCTCTCTCCCTCCGGTCCGCCCTCGTGGCCGATATCGCTTGGCGTTCCGCCCTATGGTATTCAACGATGGCCTCCCAGGGATCACCCTTATCGGAGGCTTCTGGGAATTTCGCCTTGAATTGTTCAAACAAGGCGAAGGCGTGGTTTTCGGCGATTGATGTGGCCTTAAAAGACTCACGGGCCTTAGTCAATGTCTCCAACACTGCTTGCCACGCCTCTTCTCCATCCTCCGAAAGTTCCTGGTTCGGGGTCGGACCGGATTGAGACGTTGAAGCCTCGCTCTGATCCGGAGTACTCATTCCCGGGCGTCGAAGGGGAACGTACTCCTCCGCGTTGTTCTGGAGTTGGTTGGGGAGCCGGACCTCCGGCTCCCTGGGCCGTTGTTCAGCCCTGACCCTGGACGGCGGTGGACCTGCCGGAATCGTGCCTCTAGCCTGAGGCAACTCCGGCTCGACTACCAGGCCGCTCGATGGATGAACGGGTACTCCATCCGGCCCATCCTCCACGATCACCACCGCGTCTCAATCTTCCTGCCTCCGCCGTCTCTCTTCCACCTCATCTCTTACGGCCTGGTCCACGGCCGTGGTGATCCCATTGAGGAGCTCGAGCGTCTGTGGCTCGTTGATCCCACGTTGGATGAGCCGGGCCACCAACTGCTCCAGCTGTTCGCTGTCGAACTGGATCAGCATTTAAATAAACAGATACCAATTGTCAGGGTCATTCCAATCTCAGAGTAAATTCCATTAGCCTAACTTAACTACCTAACGCTTTGTCATACCACGTGGTCGACCTCTACCACGTTTAACTTGTCCACGGTGACTTATATTAGAGACAACATTCGCTCGGTTTCGCGGTATCGCAACGACCCTAGCCCTGTTTGCGCGGCCTACCTCTACTTCGTTTAATAGGGGACGCGTTTTCGGTCGGATTACCGCCATGTTCCTCGCATGGAACTTTGCTCGCTTGCGTCTCACCTTTCGAGACGTCTTCGCTCGTAGGAACCGTATTATCAGGTTCCTCTTCCAGCGTAGGTTGACCGATCTCGATGTCGTTTACTTCTCCGTACTCATCCCCGTGATCTTCGTATAAATACGGTTTGAAATACTGTACGAGACACTTCTCTTCGTTACTTCGGGCATCTTGTATCTTGACGGTGTTTGGGCCGTAGCTATAAACTACCAAATATGGGCCAACGTATTTCGGGGCTAACTTGGCCGAAATACCTTGAGCACTGGATGAAAGTACTCGATTCTTCTTCCACACTAGGTTTCCAACTTCAAAAGATGCAGCTCTTCGCCCGGCATTGTAGTAACCGGCTTGCCTTTCATGAGCTTTAATCGCATTGGCCAATGCTTTCTTGTAAAGCTCAGGTAATCTTGACAGCCGATCACTCCACTCAAGCAACCGTTGGTATTCCACACGTTGTTGAACCAGCTCGTCTTGCGCTCTATGAGCTGTACCGGGTGGCTCAGGTTGCCGACCATAGTTTAACATGGCTGGGCTCCATCCTGTCGAACTTTGTATCGCTGTATTTAGAGCGAATACTAAGTCGTAGAGTTTCCCGGGGAGCACGGTAAGAAATATCGTCGTATGGAAAATTCCTCGTTCCACTAAGTAGTCATCCACGAGTTTATTTTAAAACTCGGTTCGGTTGTCTGATAGAAACACCTTTGGGGTACCAAAGCGTGTGATGACTCGCTCATGCAACTCTTTTACGATGGTCCTAGTATTAGCTTTCCGAATCCGGACCGCCTCGATCTAGCGCGTAAACAAATCCTGAAAGACCAATATGTATTCGTATCCATGTGTTGACCGCGGAAGTGGGCCAGTGACGTCACCTGCTACAACTTGCCATGGTTTCTCTATCACTTGTCTCCCCATCAAACCCATGAAAGGACGTTGCTCCACCTTACACTGTTAGCAGACTTGACATTCGCGTACATATTCTCCGACTTCGGCGAAGTAACGCGGCCAATAATACATTTTAGCCACTCTATCAAATGTCTTTTCCCTACCTAAGTGTCCAGCAGTCGGATCGTCATGACACTCACGAAGTATAGCTTGCCTATGCTCCTCTGGCACAACCAGTTTCCAAGCGTCTTGATCCTCCATCACGTCGTCTAACTCGTTATCGACGCGATATGAATACAAATTGTTTCCTATTATCTTCCATTCCGGAAAATCTCTAGGTCGCTCTATTACGTCTCTCAGCCATGAGAGGTACCAAGGATCTTTTGTAGTTTGGCTCCAAGAAACTGAGGCGGGACATAGTTTAGAGCTCCTTTCCTGTACTCAATTGTAAAATTATGAGACTGGAGTTTTAATGCCCACCTGGCGAGCCGACTCGTTGGATTGTGTACATTGCACAGCCAACGAAGACTACTATGATCAGTTATAACCGTAAACTGGTAACCCTCAATATATTGTCGAAATTTTCTAATTGCCCATACTACGGCCAAGCATTCCCGTTCCGAAACGCTATAGTTGCGTCCTGCTGGCGAGAGTACTCTAATGGCAAACTCCAGGACTCTCTCTACTCGATCAACGACCTGTGTTAGTACTGCACCGATACCGGTGTCACGCCGATAACGGCTCCGCTATCGAAGCATAGTCGGGTATAAACCGTCTGTACCAAGATGCCATCCCGAGCAATCGTCTCAGCTGCTTGAGATTTCGGGGAGCCGAATATTCTTGAATCGGCTCCGTCTTAGCTAGATCAGGTCTTATCCCGTCGCAATTGACCCGTACACCCAAGTGTCTTACTTCAGTGAGATGGAGAATTTATTGATCACCACGAACAATTTATAATGTGACAAAACAATCTTTTTGCCGACGTTTCGGATGTTTTATCTATTACATCCCTTTTCAAGGCTATAAATGCATGTAAATTTATTAAAATATAAACGTTGTCAAAATAAAGAAAAATAAAATAGATATTAAAAAATAACCGAAAACTCACCAATAAGTCATGTTAAATTAAAAAAGAATCATGGTGTAACACAGTAATCTTAATAAAATTTACAAAAATTCAATAACTGACAAAGCAATTCTGAAAAAACAAAATCATTTTGTTTTTTCAGAATTGCTTTGTCAGTTATTGAATTTTTGAAAATGATTTTGTTTTTTCAAAATTGCTTTGTCAGTTATTGAATTTTTGTAAATTTTATTAAGATCACTGTGTTACACCATGATTCTTTTTTAACTTAACATGACTTATTGGTGAGTTTTCGGTTATTCTTTAATATCTATTTTATTTTTCTTTATTTTGACAACGTTTATATTTTAATAATTTTATATGCATTTATAGCCTTGAAGAGGGATGTAATAGATAAAACATCCGAAACGTCGGCAAAAAGATTGTTTTGTCACATTATAAATTGTTCGTGGTGATCAATAAATTCTCCATCTCATTATAATAACTAGACGAACAAAAAAATCATTTACACTAATTATCTTACTTCAGGTTGACAGAAAACACATTTTTCTCGGTTTACCGATAAACCGGCTTCAGTCAAACGAGTCAACACCTCTTTTAGCAACAATTTGTGCTCTTCGAAGGTCTCCGTCACGACAATGATATTGTCGAGATAAGAATAAGCATTTGGTTCGAGAGTAGGTCCAATCACCTGGTCTATCATGCGTTGGAACGTCACACCAGCATTTGCCAATCCAAAGGGCATACGTGTAAACGGGAACAAACCCATTCCAGGTACCGTAAATGCTGTAATCGGGCGCGATTCCATTTGCAGAGTTATTTGGTGATAGGCGCAGTTCATATGTATCGTAGATATATATCGGGCTCTCTTAAGTTTGCGTAAAATATCTTGCATAAACGGCAAAGGATACGCATCAGGTTTGGTCAAAGCGTTGACCTTCCTGAAATCAATGCAAAAACGTCTTGCATTTTCGCCCTTCTTAGCCATCACCACTGGACTGGACCAACCGCTACTAGACAATTCTATAACACCTGTCTCGAGCATCTCTCGAACTTGCCGATGCATCTTATCCGCCACGGGATAATACCTTTGTTGGATCGGCCGCGCTGAACCGACGTCGATAACATGCTCAACATCGTATGACCGGCCGATCTTTGGCAAAGAACTGGACAGCACTTGATCCAGAAGTTCACGCAGTTGTCGGCGCTCATCTTCTGTCACGTCGGCCAACCCCGCTGACGACAACGAAGCATGACCACTCTCAATTCTTGCCACTTCCAGCTGTAAGAATTGTGATGAAACTTTGAAGTATAAACAGTCAGAATCTGGGTCTAGAACTGCTCAGAATGCTGGAATGAAATTCACTCCTAAACAGCATTCCGCGTCTAAATTTGGCATAATTGCGACCCGTATTTCTCGCGTGTTTTTACCAATGGTAAAAGGTAGCATAACGTGTCCACACAACTGGTGTGTGCTACCATCCGCAAGCTTAGCACTACCCGCTTGCTTATCGAGAATGAATCTGCCAAGAGCGGTTGTCAACTGCAAACCGTTCAAACCCATGACCGTTGTTGATGCACCTGGATCAAACAACGCTCGGATCCGGTATCCACCGATATCAATTTGACACCACCAGCGCGTCTCATTTTCTGGACTATAAACCCGCTGGTTCGGTTCCGGAGTAATTTTTAAAATCTTACTCGTGACAGGATCCGTCCTAACTTCTTTGGGGTCATTTACCGTCAGATCTTCTTGACGCCTCTCTGCAGCTTGACTGCCTCGAGATTTGAGGATTAATACCGCTTCTCCGGGGACTCCCTTAACCTCGGGACCAGCGGCTGTCCCCTCTAGCCGCTTCCCCGTGCGTTTTTTGCACAATCAGGACACGTCCTAATCGTATAGCCCAATTTGCCACAAGTATTGCAGGCTATAGGCTTGGGGACAACATCTTTCCGTTTCTCCGTATCACCGGCCTGAAACTTCTCGTCGTTTCTTGTCGTATGACCATTCGATTACTGTCGATCAGGACTCTTACGACTACCCTTCCTCTGTCCCCACTTAAAACGAGGAGGTGATCTGTGGGTCTTCATGCTTTGAGAGACATCATTGTTGCCTCTCACCCCAGCTGTATGGCAACTCGATTTCACGGATATTAACGTCTCCTCAAGAATCTTTGTGAACCGTTCCAACAGATCCGGTTGAGTCGGTTCACTTGCTTCCTTGGCTACGCTTGCTACCTTGGGTTCAGCGTTCGGATGCTTCTTATTCCTAGACTTATACACTGATTCAGGCAGCATCAAGTCTTCTTCTGCGGGAGGCGGCCGATATAACTTTTCTCGCTCGAGTGTTTGCTCGGCGTCCAACGCCAATTGCAAGAAATTCTTGATCGACCGAGCTTCAACTCTCTTAAATAGCCGTTGGAGCTGAGTTAGCATATTGCGGTACAGATGATCTAACTGGCTCCGCTCATCGGGGATCGGCTTGAGCTTACGCATTATCGCAATCGAGCAGGTAATATAATCTCTTACCGGCTCATCTTCGCCTTGTGGGCTAGCGTTAGACTCCTCGATGAGCCGTTGTTGATAACTCTGGCCCATCCCGTACGACATCTTGGCATATCTTACAAAATCTTGCCATGAGTGCCATCTATCCTTCACATTCCGATACCACGTAGCTGCGTTATCGGTGAGAAGTTCCGACAAGGACGGTAACACCTCGTCCTCGCTGAGGTTGGCGAGTATCCTACAATCTTCTACTCGCGCAAGAAATGCTTCAATACTCTGGCTTTTGTCTCCAGAGAATCGAACTCCCCACTTACGAACAATTGCGCCGACATCGCGCACTGTCCCGGCCGATCTAGTTGTAGACTGGCCGGTTACGTTCGAGTCCATCCGACTAGGGTAGGGAGAGCTAGAATATGGAGGCTGACCTTGTCTCCATATCTCGCCCCTCCCCAAAGCTCCTCTAGCAGGTGCTTGAGGTGCTTGATAACCCTCGCACTCTGCCTGCACTTGTCGTGGTCTTTCGTCCGTATCGTCCAGTGTGTGACACGTATACGTGTCCTGGAATCGGACATGTTGGTTCGGCTCTCTATTTCTGTTGGTACTCGATCTCTGCGTACTATCGCGGGCGTAGAAGTCCAATTTCAGAGTACACACTTGAGCCTCCAAATCTTTCATCCGTGCTGACATGACGGCCTGTTGCTTCAACTGCTCCGTCAACATCGCAGCAAATGTCGATGGTACCTCGAATTGTACTCCGCCTTTAGATACTAGCGTGATCCACTCTTCTTTATTAGCTTCTTGGCTGGAGACTTCAGATTGTTGATCCTCCGCATGCTGATCTATCTCAGTATCTGCATCTGTCTCTTGCCCTTTTACATCTGGAACGTCCAGTACAAGAGTCTGTTGTAAAACTTTCACAACAGCTGGATCAGAATCCGGATCAGGTAGTGCCGGATTCTGAGCAAACATAGCCTCGAGCCAATCCGACCTCCGCCTATTTCGCCTTTCGCGATCCACCAACAGATTGTTTCTTCAGCGAAATCCTGAGCCGTATAATTTCCCATTAACCACCGTTGGAGACGCTTGGCTCTCTTATAATTTGTGCCGTCAATTCGCATCTCCAACGACTTGAGGTGAGCCTTTATTTGTTCACCGGATTGAGTATCAATCCAGATATCGATCTGGTCAGTCATCGATTTTGCCATATTATCTTAGAACTATCGCCGATTTATTAACAAAAAATAAAGAAAAATAATCGCTTCCGCAGGTACTTGTGCAAGGTTTGTTTATTCAACAGTAGGTGGCGTTAAACTACTAAATAATTGGGCCACTGTGTTGAAGACTGTGATCTTTTCCCTTTTTAAATAAACAACTTACGCTCACCAATTTGAAACTTGCTTGTAAAAAAAGAAAAAAATTTTTATAATTTTGACAACTATTTAACATAATAAATTAAACTTCACTTCCAATTTAAATTTGTTATACGCGTTTCAGTCTAATTTATTTTAAAATAATGTAACCGATTTTCAACGAAACCAAATAAAAAAAAATTTTCAATCCGATAAAATGAGAAAAAAAACGGATTATCCTCGGCTCTCGGTCACCAGCGCACGTAAATATACTTAAAAATAAATAAATTCATCAACAAATTAATAAATAAATTAATAAATGATCAAAAAATAAATTAATAAATAAATATATTCCTACCTAGCTATATATAGAATATCTAACGCAGTGACCTCTTACAATCGTGTGTTACATAAAAAAAATTAAATACAATTTTTATTATGACGCGAGAGCCAATACGCGTAGTCAAAATTATAATTTAAGCAAATTTCAAAAATCACACCCTTGCACAGGTATTAACAATTGTTATTAAGTCGTAAAAATTACTTTCGCTAATTTTCCGACTACCCTATACGGAATCAGGGACACGTGTTTTTAAATCGCGAACCTCAAACAATTCTATCTCATATAAATAAATAAATCTGAAACTATTATAATTTACGTGTGTCAACAATTATCAAAAAGAAATTTTATTATTGTCGATTTCGGATTTCTTTCACATAAAAACAAAAAAAAACGAAGAAAATCCGATAAAATTATCTAAATTATTGTCGAACACAATAATTTATTAATTGAAATTAATTGCAATTCAATTAATCCAATTGTCGACAATAATTAATACATTAATCAACGTAACTAACGTATTAATCACCAAACTCACGTAAATCAACCGAGCATACGTTTAAATAATTCAATTCCGGTCCGTTCCTATTCCGTTGTTGTGCGCCGTGTACGCGCAATCAACTATCCTAACGTCTAGGGACTTTATTCTTCAGTTAGTTGGGTGCCATGTAACAGTGTTCTTGCCCGGGGAAAAATTATCGAGTTGCCCGTCTTATAACCACGTAGTTCGTGGTGAACAAAATCGTTTAGTATCGCCGACTAGATATCTCGTACTCGATGATTAAACAGAATATGCAACTATATATATACTGTTTACAAATATTTCCCGCGTAGCGGCTGCGGTTACCTGTCCGCACACTTGCCGTTAAAGTTGTTTGGAAATCGTACTTCGATTTACAACAACGACAGGTAAAATAATGATAATCTTTCCTGAAATGGACCGCGGAAAGAAAATTATATGTGAGTTCGCGAGAGTCCGTATATTTATATATGACTTGTAGGATAATGGAGGAACAGATATATGTGTCGGTTCGAAATCTATAAATCAACACGATTTGATATGGATTATAATGCACACTTATCTTCGTCAGCTTGTAACACTGCTGATTCTTTTAATTCAAAATCGTATGCAACCAATGGCAAAACTTCCGGGTACGATGCGGATTCGTCTCTGATTAATATAACACAATGTGGATGTGGAGGAGATAATGATATTCACCACCGAAGACAACGAGTTTTCTGATTCCGGTGAAATAGACAATGAAATTCACGGTCCCGGTGAGCGTTTTATTATATATGAGAAAAATCACAAATACATAAGTAAATATAAAATTAACGATGAACGATTGTTAATTAAAATAGTGTCTCCTTCTCGTGTTGAAACCTTTATATTAACCTACCGATGAGGGTGGAAAAAGAAAAAAAATTGAGCTAAATAATTTAGGAATGTGGTCAATTATAACTATAAGAAATAGAGATAATAAATGTTTATCTCGAGCGCTCGCAGTAGGAGAAGCATTTGTTAACTTAAAATTAGTGTCAACGGAAAAATCTCACAAAGAATGCGAAATTATTCGAGACGGTCGTCAAAAATGCAGGAACAAAAAGCTAACCAACTTCTTATATCATCAAACGTTAATATTCCATTGGAAGGATGCGGAATTCATGAGATACATCTATTTCAACAACATTATGCACAAAAAATATAGCAATAGTTATTTAGGAATATAAATGTTTATACGTCTATAACGCCCGACGATTTAATTTGATTTTAAAAACTGCAGCCGTAGGATCAAGATTCTTTTGTGAATTTTGCAATAAAAAGTATACATACATAAATTCGCATAAGTGTACAGTCAAGTGTGCTCGGTGTTTCGTGTCACCTCCTTGTGCATCGGAAAGCAATGCGTCAGTTACTTGTAATGATTGCTGTAGAACATTTTACAACCAACATTGTTTTGATAATCATAAAAGGTATGGTAGTTATAAAAAAAAATAATAAAAAATTGTGTCATGTTGTAAAAATGTGCTCTAATTCTTGTAAAGTTTTTAATGTATATAGAGGGAAACACGAATACGGTCAAAATTACTGTAATTTATGTCATTCAAAACATAATGTGAATGATCTGTGCTATATTCAACCAATTAAGCATATTTCAAGTACGATAATATCTCCAAAGAAAAATCTGTTCATTTTTTATGATTTCGAAAAGCGTCAAGATTCTTCATATCGCGGTAACCTCAACATACAAATATTTATACCGAATTTATGTGTAGTTCAACAAGTTAGCAATAACTGTATGCATAAATCAGATATTCATGAAAATTGTGAAACCAGTGGAATACGCGAATATATTTTATAATAAATTCAGAATTTAGTCAACTGATTTGCATTGCTCATAATGCCCGAGCATTCGATGCGTAGTTTATTCTTCGTGAAATTGTTGAGAATATGTCGTTAATTCCAAATGTTATCTTAAATGGCAAAAATATTATAATGATACAATGTGAACGAACAAATACCTAGCAAACGTCAGCGTTTTCTTTTATATAGAATTTGATATAAATACCCAGAATTCTTAGTTTTGTAGAATAGTTTAAAATAATGGAGGAACAGTGGAAACAATCCATTTACGTGTATAATCAGTGGACCAACGGGTTGTGGTAAAACTATATTCGTTAAAAAGTTTCTTCATAACCTTACCGATATTTGCGATTCAAAGTTTGATGGAGTTTTATTTTACTATGGTGAATGGCATGAGAGCTACAGAACAGACTTCAAGTTGGGGGGATACGTTGTTAAAACAATAGAATTTCACGAGGGTCTACCGCAACCTTCCGACTATTCTAACGACAACATTAAGAATAAATAATCATTGATGACCTGATGAGAGAATAATCAAACAACGTAGTGTTAGATCTGATTACAAAAGGAAGCCATCACAAAAATATTAGCGTAATTTTTATTACACAAAATCTGTTTCATAAATAATCCGGACAACGAGACATATCTTTAAACGCCAATTATATCGTAATTTTTAAAGATCCACGAGATCGTGCACAGATTCAATACCTCGCTCCTCAAGTCTACCCTGAAGACCCAAAATTTTTACAAGAGGCATATTCGGATAGTACAACTCCATCCCATGGATATCTTTTGCTAGATTTGAAACAGAGTACTCGAAAAGAAATACGATTTCGCACGTCAATCTTTCCCGAGTGCAGTACGTGTACGTGCCAAAATACAGCTCGAAATTTCAATAAGAATAGAGAAGAAAGAAAATGATGGACAGTGTTAATTAAATTATGAGGCAGAAAAGATCGAGGAGACAAATAGGAGGCTGTATACCCAACCATTTCAGTAAAAAGTGCGTATCCGTGTTGAATGCTGTGTGTCACGCAGATAATAAACAACGGTTAGCTATTATACGCTCAGTAAATAAAGACTTAATTAACTGTTTATGCGAGTGTGCGTTGAATATCTTGAAAGGTGTTGTCTCATTGAAACAGTCACAACAATCTAAATTTAAAAGATATCGTAAAGTTTTCCGAAAATTGGTTGAAACAAAAAAAATAAGAAAGAGCAAAAGAAATGTTGATTACGACTGGGTCAAAAAGAAACGAGTAATTGTGCAACAAGGCGGTGGTTTCCTTCCTCTCTTGCTGGCACCGATTATAGGAACATTGATTTCTAAAATATTTGTAGGTAGTCAGTAGTGAGAGAAAATGAATCATGCTAAAAAAATGGTGACGGTTCCCGAAGACGTGTTTCAAAATACAGTTCTACAACAACAACAACAACAACAACAACAACAAGATTACGTAAAGGACACGTCGGAAGAATGTGGAATTTAAACAAAAGGTAATGTGTTATCGCGTGTTGATGCCAAAATGCACGACATCTTATTCTCCAAGATTATAAGAGACGAACGAGAAAGAAGTTTAAAATATTTACAAGTATTACACAATTTAAAAATATTGAGCGTACCGTAGAAATTGAAGAAGAAGATGAAAACGAAGAGGTAAACGCAACAACATTATCCGAACAGGAAATTATTGATACTCTTCCGAAAACGTACAAAAAGAATGATCAAATATTTCTTTACCTTTAGACTGCCGGCATAGCTCATATATGAGCCATCTGTGACAATTACTCTAGAGATATGAGGTGTTTTTATGTATAAATTTTGCACATCAAAAATATATATTTATAAGGCAAAAATGCCGGCAGTCTAAAGGCTAAATACTAGAAAACTAATAATCTTCACCTTTTAACTTGGAATGAATGTAGAACTGCATTAATAGAAAATAAACCTATATTCAATTCTAACGTTGTTGAAATTGTAACTACACACTCAGAAATAAGAAAACAGTGGAGGAACCTACAGGAGCTATTGAAATAGCTAGGTTGTAACGGAGTGAATCTTTGCCGAACCTTGCTCAGATTCCAGGATTCAGGTTTTAAGGAATTTGAAATAAAGTACCACTATTTATAATAAAGACTAATTATTATTAAGACTATGTACAGATATAAAAATAAACAAAGATATAATGTAAATGTTGCCAACCCGCCTGGTCTTGGTCGGGTGAAATAGCTAATTAGTCTGTAATCAAATCAAGACAAAATACTTAATTATTACGCGATCTACGAACTTTATAACGCTGTCTTATAACTAGTTTCCTAAACGGACGCAACTAACGGTTATCGTGTATGCTCGCACGGTAATACGGTTCGGGCTAGTATGTATGTTCACGGAGATATGGTCGGGATAATCCACGTGTGCTCACGAGGATACGGTCAGGATAATCTACGTATGCTCACGAAGATACGGTCGGGATAATCCACGTGTGCTCACGAGGATACGGTCGGGATAGCCCACGTGTGCTCACGAGGGTGCGGTCGGGATAATCTACGTGTGCTCACGAAGATACGATCGGGATAATCCACGTGTGCTCACGAGGATACGGTCAGGATAATCTACGTGTGCTCACGAAGATACGGTCGGAGTAATCCACGTGTGTTCACGAGGATACGGACAGGATTAGACACCACGTGTGCTGACGAGGTGCCTGCGGTAGGATGCGGTTACGGTAACGGTCGGTACGGTATACGGTAACCGTGTTTACGAACGTGTGCTCACGAACGTATCCACGGTTGCTGCACTAGGTCGGAGAAAGGGGCTGGTCGTGTGCTCACGGCCAGTCCGATCTGTCGTCCAGTTGCAGACTGCCTACTGGTGGTTTCGGTGCGCCTTATATACCCGATTCTACGAAAGCGCGCATGCGTATAACGTTTGTCCCCCCACTCCGGACGGGGTCAATGAACTGGCGAGTAGGCACAGTAGTGGGGAGGCGGTCAATGACTCTAATCTATTTATAGCGCGGTCGTTGAACTCGCGTTTAACGGCACGTTTCTATCGCAAAGCTATCTTAATATACTACGTACTTATTACTATTATATAATATTAACAATTTATAAAATAATTTTACGCAATACTATGTGTGTGTGTTTATCACACGTCACATTCCCCTCTTTCTTCGGAGAGTAAAAATTCGGTAATTTTTATTCTTAAAAAAAAATATATATAACCCTACAAAATAAAATTAAGAGTATAAGAATAACGCATTGAAAGTGTGAAAAAAAATTAAATTTACCGCTCGAAGTGGTCCTACATGACGAATGGTTCCTGTGTGTGGGTTGAGTCGTAAGAGTCTTTTCCCCTCGGCAGTCCTTATTACGTATTTTCTTACTCCCAACGGTACTTGGATCCTTGTTCCGTCCGGTAGTTGTTGTTCCGTATGCGTGAGTGTGTCAGTACGGTCGCGGTACTGAACTGGAGCCGGTATAGGTGTTGGGGCTCTTGCCGAAATGGCTGTTATAGCTTCGGCCTCCTGGATCCGCAAAGGCTCTCTGGCCTGAGGTGCTGCTGGCGGTACCTCACGGATTACTTGTACCTTCTCGATGGCAAACAGAGGTAGTGGTAGTTCCATCGGTAGCTGACGTCGCATCGGTGGTTGATTTTGTGGCGATTCTTCTTTACTCGTTAGATCGATGATCTCGGGGTTTGGATTTGTCCTCCTCGGCCATATTCTCCTGGTGTTTAGTCTTCCCCTGGTGTCTACTAATCTTGGACGAGGGCGTATTGGAAAGCGATGCTGCGGCGACAAAATTATGTCGGTAATAATGCGCGGTTGTACTACCGCGGTTTCCCGATTTTGAATCGGTGTAGGAGTATAAGTTGGAATATTATTTGCCACTGGTGCCGGTACGTACTCCTCTAAATTCTCTTCACGGAGAGCATCGAACCAAGCGAAGCCTGTTTCATCGAGCTCTCGGATCATTTCTTCGAATATTGTTTCCATTGTTCACTCTTCAATGTCTTGAGATGGACTGATAAATTTCGTTTCTTGGAACTCATATATATAACTTGTAGTTATTACTTTTTATAGCGAGTGGTGGAGATTCGCGTAGCCATCTAGCGGACTACTTTTTATTTTAATGTAACAGCCGCCCTGCGGCTTCTATAGGTATTATCACGGTGTTTACGGAGTTTTCATAATGCGGCTTGATATCTTTGACGTGAATATGTTTAGTTATTCGGCCATTTCTTTGTAAATCAAAAATAACTGGTGATATTTTTCGTTTTACTACGTACGGTCCATCGAATTTGGGTGCTAGCTTTGCATTAAATTTTTCTGCTTTGTTAGACAGCTTAAAAGTCTTCATCCATACCTTATCACCTATATTTGGTGTCCATGCTCTTCGTCGAAGATCGTAGTGCTTTTGCTGTTTTTGGAAACTTTGGGCGAGATTTATTTTAACTAATTCAATAGAGTCGTGTATCCTCTTAATGCGAGTTTCGGTATTACAAGTAGCACTACTTGTTGGTCGATGGATGGTAAATTCTCTTCCATGATTCAGGTATGCAGGGGAAAATCCAGTAGAATCACTGTGAGCGGTATTATATGCGAAGGCAATTTCGGGTAGGTGATTATCCCACTTGGTTTGATTTTTCTCTATATATTGTGCAATTATAGTTTTAATTACACGGTTTGCTCTTTCCACGGGATTACATTGCGGTGTATATAGCGGTGTCTTTCGGTGTGTAATTCCGTGATTCTTTAATAAATCTTCTACTTCTTTACTGATAAATTGTTTACCATTATCGCTGACTATAGTTTTTGGGCATCCGTGTCGGAGAATTACTTGTTCTTTAATGGCTTTTGCAATAGCTTTTCCGGTGGCTTTATTCAAAGCTCTCAGTTCTATCCATTTGGTAAAACGATCTTGCATTACAAGTAACCAAATTTTTCCGCTAGTGGATCGAGGTTGTGGTCCTACAAGATCTATTGATACCATTTCCCATGGTTGTTCAACATTTGTTGGATGCATAAGACCGGCTTTCGTTTGTTGTTGTACTTTATATTGTTGGCATTTAGTACAATTCCTTACATATTTTGCTCCGTCTCGTAGAATTCCAGGCCAATAATAATAACGTGATAAGCGTACGAGAGTTTTTCCAATACCTAAGTGTCCGGCTGTCGATTCGTCGTGACATTCTTGCAGGACTCGGTTTCAGTCAGTTTTTGGAATGCATAATTTCCATTGTTCGTTCGGATCTTCTTTATTAAAGTCTAACGTATGTAGAATATGCTTGTATAGTTTCCCTTCTTTAATACAAAATTCCAGATTCTC
Source organism: Theocolax elegans (assembly GCA_026168455.1). Classification (NCBI taxonomy): domain Eukaryota; kingdom Metazoa; phylum Arthropoda; class Insecta; order Hymenoptera; family Cerocephalidae; genus Theocolax; species Theocolax elegans. Next base: position 47,947,306 of record CM047427.1, read on the forward strand.
CTTCGGTTGCGTTTTTACTTCTTTAAATTTGTATTATACCACGAGCAGTTTTTACGGTTGGCTACAGAACATATTTCGATAGGCTGTCGTGATAAAGCATCGGCTACATTGTTTTCGGCTCCTCTTCGGTAACGGATTTCCATATCCCATTGGTCTAATTCCATTCTCCAACAAGCCATTCTTCCTGACGGATTATCAATTTTTTCTAACCATTTCAAAGATTGATGATCGGTTAATACTACAAAATGATAACCTTCTAAGTAGTCTCGCATTTTCCAGATACCCCATTTTACTGCTAGGCATTCTTTTTCGGAGGCAGAGTAGTTTTTCTCTGCTTTTTTTAAAGTTCTGCTGACATACGCTATGACTTTTTCTTGTCCATCTATCTCTTGAGTTAATACTGCTCCTAGCCCATCGTTACTAGCATCTGTTTGTAAACACATTGTTTTTTCAAAGTCCGGGCATGTTAAAATGGGAGCATTTGTTAAATGTTCTTTGATTTTATCAAAGGCTTCTTGTTGCTCAGGTCCCCAGTGCCAAGTGGTGTTTTTTCTTAACAATTTGCTAAGCGGTGCGGTAGTTTTGGACACCTTGGGTATAAAACGTCGATACCATGAGATCAGTCCATTAAATCGGCGGAGTTCCTTCAAGGTAGTTGGAACTGATAACGTACTGACGGCTTTTACTTTATCGGGATCGGTGTGTATGCCGTCTGAATCTATTACATGACCTAGATAGCGTAGTTGTTGCCTACCAAAATGGCTCTTCTCCCAGTTCGGTTTTAGTTTTGCAGCTTTTAAACGTCGAAAAACTTCCTGGACAAGTTGAATGTGTTCTTCGAATGTTTCCGATATAATAATTATGTCATCCAAATAGCAAAAGACGTGCGGTTCTAAATCGGGTGTTACTACTCCTTCTGATATCATTCGTTGAAAAGCTGCCGGTGCTGAATGAAGTCCGAAAGGTAAAACTTTGAATTGGAAATGTCGTCCTGGTACGGTGAAAGCAGTTCGTCGCCTTAGTGCAAGAAGGTTCCAATTCAAATTTTTCTTCAAAAAGGGTCCAATTCAAATTTTCGTTTCAAAAAGGTTCCAATTTAAATTTTCGTTTCAAAAAGGTTCCAATTCAAATTTTCGTTTCAAAAAGGTTCCAATTCAAATTTTTGTTTCAAAAAGGTTCCAATTCAAATGTTTATTTCAAAAAGGTTCCAATTCAAATGTTTATTTCAAAAAGGTTCCAATTCAAATGTTTCTTCAAGAAGGTTCCAATTAAATTGTCAACTTTGTTTCACTAAAAATCGTGACAGCACCTTAATCTCTAAAAATTTTATCACCTAATACCTTTTCAATAACTCTCGGCATTTCTTATTAGAAAATTTTTATCTAAATATTTTCGCGGTTTCGTAAAATAATTTTTGCTGAAGAATTATATCGTCGCATTTAAGAAGACTAGCACGTTTACATTTAATAAAGCATCCAGATGGGCTGGTCTTCGTAAATCACGACGATATAAAAAAATGAAAATAATTTATATGATTTTTACCAACAGTTTCAATATTTGAAATTAAAGGAATATATGAAAATTCTAATGCACTGCTAGCACTCCCAGTGCTACAAGAGATTCTTGATTGAATTACAATTTTGCACAAACATTTTGCAAATTAAATGTAATAACTTTAATAAAAATAATGGAAGAAAAAGTTGAAAATATTAATACTGTATTATATTTTTGGCATGGTTTATTATGATTTAATATTTATATAATTAATAATAGTATTGATTAAACATTTTGTTTGTATTAATCATAAATCGCTTAAGGTATAATACGTATAAGAGAATTTTATTTATATTTCTATCAGCTTAACCCTTTGAGTCACAGTGGTACTGCCAGAGTACCACCTTTTTAAACCGCTGTCAAAAAGATTCTACTGCATATTTTGGTCTGAAATTTTGTACTCGGGGTTTTTTGGGGTCACTCAACATGAAACTGAGGTTAAAATTTTAAATTTCAAAATGGCGGATCGAAGATGGCGGAAAAATGTGTAAAATTGAACTAATCATTTCGACAAACCAATCAAACTTTATTTTTCTGAATATTTTAGTCTAAATATTCGTATTTGGAGGTTTTCGGGGGCGTTGATTACAAAACTACTATTAGCTCTGGAAAATTCAATGTAAATCCAATATGGGTTTTGGGGATCATGAATTTAAGGTTAAATTTGAAAAAAATTTAAATGGCAGATAATGGACTCTCAGCATTACCCAGAACTAATAACGTGGAGGTGGAGAGTTTCTAGTTCCTTTTATTTTTGCTTTCTTTGTATTTTTCTGTTTTATTTTTTATTTTTTTTTTTGTTTTTTTTTTATTTTTTATATTTTTCATAGGAGAAAAAGAAAAAAATCTAACCTCAGATTCGGGATCAGCAATCCCAAAGACCAACGTGTACAAAATTTCAAGTCAAAATATGCAGTAAAAAAAAGCATGACTCAAAGGGTTAAGGTGGTATATCTGATTGGTTACCGACGGAGCAAAAAATCTTTATTGTTACAATTATTTAACAAAATGCGCTATTTTATGCAAATCCCAAATACAGAAGCACTAGGTAATTCGGGTGGGGTCCGATTTGTCGAATGTTCATTCAAAATGTGTGCAATATTTCGAATTTAAAAAATTAGAATAACTTTTTTGTTATTTCGAACCGAAAAAATAGAATGATCATTATTTCGAAAGTAATAAAATTGTCAGATATTTGGTATTAGGCGCAATATTTCGAATTCCAAATAGTAGATAAATAATTTTTTGTTTTATTGTCTGTTATCAAGATGTAAATAGACAAATATTATAAAAGTTATTTCTCTACACTATAAAGTTCGAATTTTTGGTACAAATATGTAAAAACTGAAGAGTGCATTACTTTCGAAATAATAACCATTCTATTTCTCTTGGTTCTAAATAATAAAAATACATTTCTAATTTTTGAAATTCGAAACAATGCACACATTTTGAATGAGCATTCGACAAATCAAACCCCACCCGGTAATTCAATAATTTATCGATCTATAAAGTTACAGGCCAATACATGAAGGACACCTTAGAAAATTTCTGCACGGAAAAGTACGGAAAATCATGTATTTTCGGTGCAGAAATTTTGTAAGGTGTCCATGATGTATGATCCTATAACTTTATAGATCGATTAATTATTCAATTATCTAGTGTCTCTGTATTTGGGATTCAAATAAAATAGCGTATTTTATTAAATAATTGTAATAATTAAGTTTTTCTGCTCCGTCGGTAACCAGTCAGATGTACCACCCCCATAATTTCTCAATGTATTTTTTCGATGAATTTAGTATCGCATGTATAGTGTTCGCTCTACACCGTCTTTTCTGATGTAGAGCACCTTACATCTTAGTTTTCGCCAACATCTTAAAACGCGGTGATCGGGCACTTGTTTTTCAAAGTAACGCGCATGCGTTTTAACGATGAATTTAGTCACGCGGGTACAGTGTTCGCTATGCACTGTCTTTTACAGAGAAAAAGTCTCGCAGAGTATTAATAGTACTAGTGGAATAGTGGATAAAGCCCGCTAGGCGCGTCATAGTTTTATGGATGGATATTATGGATGGATATTCGTATTCGTATAGGCAATTGGGAATATGCATTTGTTACGAAGCCAATAAAGTTATTTTAATCGTATGGGCAGTGAAGATATATTTATTGGTATAAGTGGGCGTAAATTCGAACTATACAGTTACAGTATTAACGATTCGACGAATAATGTATTAATTGCATTTTAAATATTATAGATTATATTTTCCAGTCTAATCTACATTCTTGTCTAAGACGAGAATTTTTTTTATTATTTATATTATTAACAATAATAAATTTAAATAATAAACAGAATATTTTCATACGGAAGTAAAAATTATTTTCATTTTTTTATATCGTCGTGATTTACGAAGACCAGCCCATCTGAATGCTTTATTAAATGTAAACGTGCCCCTGGTGGAAATTCAAAAATATTTTATAGTCGCCAAAGTAGTTTATAGGTATAAAATATAGAAATCATAATATTTTGTAGAAAATGTCGATTAAATACCTATTTTATTGGTATAAAATAATTATACTATATTAAATAGCCAAAAAAAAGACACAAAATATGCTATTAAATTTAGCACTAGTTTTTATATCTATAAAAAAGCTATAAAAAATATTTGTCAAAATAACCTAAAATTTAATTTTTAAAGTTCAAAAAATTAAATATATGTATTGTCAATATACATTTAATGTATAATTATTTACTTAAATAAATTTTTAATATTTTTTCTTATATATACAAACACTATTTTTAATAGGTAGAAACTAGGTATAAATAATAGCTTAAAAATAGAACTATTAAATACCTAGTAAATTTCTATATTATTTTTAAATAAATAGTTTGAATTTAAAAATTAGTATTATTTATTTATTTGTAAATAAATTTATATTATAGAAGAATGCCCTTTTACATATAATAGCAAAATAATATATTATGTTTTAGGGTATAAATAAGTATTATAAAAGTATTCATATGCTTTTAAGAAATTATAATAATATAGAAAAAATGAAGAAGATATCTCTTTGGTAGACATCGTTAAGACCATCACTATTTAAATTAGTTAATTACTGCCTAACATCTTATGTTTATAGATCAAAGAATAAATAACAATTATTAAGATATTAATACATGGATGATCTGTATATACAAGTTCCAAACATTTGCGTATGTAAGCGTTGCGTTAGCTTAGTGGATAGAGCGTTTGCGTTTGGTGCGTGCGTTGCGGGGTTCGATTCCCGGTTAGGATAAAAATTTTTTCAGCGTTTTTCTGCGTCAAATATATCTAATTAGTGTAAATATATAAACTAAAACAATATAAAAATAAATATAAGTTAATTAAAAATAATAATAAGGTTTCGAAAAAGAAATTCTTTTCAAGTTTTTTTTGAGTTATGTATATATAAATACTTTTTAATTTCTGCATTATTTTTTTATTCTTTAAAAATGCTTTAAAAATCCTGATTGCTCAATTTATGAGATAGGTAAATTATTTTATATTAATAAAATATTGTTTCTAACTATAACATAATAACGTTTAAGTTATTTATAAGTCTGAAAAATATAAGAACAAACTTACAACTACTTCATAGGTAGAAAATGCCGAATCCCAATAGACCATATTTAATGTTATATTTAGGGACCAAAAAACGTTACACATATAGGAATAAAATAGGTATTTTTTATACCTAGAATATTGGTAGTACAGCATAAAAAATTCCTATTTTATCGGTAAAAAATTGTTCGTGCTAGTCTTCTTAAATACGACGATATAATTCTTCAGCAAAAATTATTTTACGAAACCGCGAAAATATATAGATAAAAATTTTCTAATAAGAATTGCCGAGAGTTATTGAAAATCTAACATTATATTAAAGTACAAATCTACGTCCGGGCGTCCATCCGTACGTCCGTCCGTCTGTCCGGGCAAGTGTTCCCTTCATCCCCAAGGATTACTTTTACGACGTTTTGGGACCGTTAGTATTATATATATTAGCCTTATAATTTTTGGGACTTAATATTTTTGGGACTCAAAATTTTGGGCCTTAAAAATTTTAGTCTTAGATTTTGCCGTTAAAATTTTTGGGACTTAATATTTCTGGGAGTCAACATATTGAGCCTCATACATTTACTGTATATTTGTTTATTTAATGTAATACTTCGTACAGAATCCTACAATATATATTTTATTATATTAAATTGGTACTATAACAATATTACTATTTGTTCTTCATCGATATACTGAACTACGTTTTAATAGACAGAAATACGGTTCATATTATTTAATACACCACTAATCAAATAATATCAAAAATAAAAAAATAAAAAATTTTTGAGGTATTCCGGGATAACTCCACTAATTTCGGGATTTCCTAAATAATTCGGTAATTTTTTAGATATGCCGGGAAATCTTCACTAATTTAGGGTTTTCCTGGATGTTTCGGGATTTTCTTTAGTATTCCGGAATAACTCCACCATTTTCGGGATTTCCTGCAAGTCTCGGGTTTTTTGTGGTATTTCGGGATAACTCATCCAATTTCGGAATTTCCTGGATGATTCGAGATTTTCTGACGTGTTCTGGGATAACTCCAACAATTTCGGGATTTCCTAGATGTTTCGGAATTTTCTGTGGTATATCGGGATATATCCACCAAATTCTGGATTTCCTGGATGTTTCGGAATTTCCTGTGGTATTCCGGGATAAATCCACCAATTTCGGGTTTTCCTGGATGTTTCGGGATTTTCTGTGACATATTGGGATAAATTCACTAATTGAGAGATTTTCTGCATGTTTCTGGATATTCTTACGTATTCCGGGTAACTCCACCACTTTCGGGATTACCTAGATGATTCGGGATATTCTGTGGTATTCCGGAATATATCCACCAAATTATGGATTTCCTGGATGTTTCGGAATTTCCTGTGGCATTTCGGGATAAATCCACCGATTTCGGGATTTCCTGGATGTTTCGGGATTTTCTGAAGTATTCCGGGATAACTCCACCACTTTGGGATTTCCTGGATGTTTCGGGATATTCTGTGGTATTCCGGGATAAATCCACCAATTTCGGGAATTGCTGGATGTTTCGGGATTTTCTGAGGTACTCCGGAATAAATCCACCAATTTCGGAATTTCCTGGATGTTTCGGGATTTTCTGTGACATTTTGGGATGCATTCACTAATTGAGGGATTTTCAGGATATTTCGGGATACTTCACTAATTACGGGATTTCCTCGATATTTCGGGAATTCGTGAGGTATTCCGGGATAACTCCACTAATTACGGGATAAAATATTAAAAAAGTGTGTAAGCACTTTTGCCAGTACTTCAATGTTTGTTTTTTTGTACCAAATGAAATTATTATATTAAGAACATACCTATATGTAATATTATAAGTAATTAATAATAAATAATATTCACTACATACATAAATAATGTAAAAATAAAGTAGTCACAGTAATACTAACATAGACTGAAGCAGTACTGTCAGTCTAATAATTTTTAATAACTTAAATAATATATTTTAATGTAATATATATTTTATTTGATGATTCGTTCTGTTTTTTTTATCACAGTTAAATATATGTTTTTACACATTTTTCATCATACACAAAGGTGTAAAACCTCTCCTAGGGGTTGTGGGACCTTGACGAAGTTCGGGTCAGGGAGGCTGGGACCCTATTAGGAGCAATCCCTTAGGGAACTTAAATCCCTGGTCCCGAGCGGGTGGAGAGGCTTAATTTCCGGGATTTTGGGGCTAAAGGCCCTGACTCTCCCGGCTGTCACGGATCGGGTATGGGTCTCGATGACTTGCCTGGATCTCCCTATTAGGAGCTCTCCTGGGCCGGCGCCGGGACTCTCCCCCTGCCCTGGAAGGATGCGGAGGATGGGAGGGCGGAGGTCCGCTGTTACCCCAGCCTGACCTTGGCCTACCCCTTCTCTGGGTCCGATGAAGGGGGGGGGAGCCCGATGAAGGACGGACGGGGGTTCAGGGCTGACTTGTCCCCCTTATTTGAGGGGTCCAAGGAAGCTCAACGATTCCGGAGAGAACCAAAGAACAACCCCCTATCTGGACGTGGTGGACCTGGATAGGTAGATACACCCCCCCAATCTGAGTGTGTTAAGCGACCCGTGCCGAGCAGACTGGTTGGCCCCTGGGGGTAACTAGGGGTCGTTAACGGAGCCTTGGGGATACCGGGCGCCCTCCCCAAGTAATTAGCCTTACCCGTCGAAAGACATAATACGGCATGAGGCTCTGCCGGGGTTGACGATATTTCCTCCATACTCGTGGGACCAAAATGGAGAAATTTTTAAATGGAGAAATTGAAAAAACTGAAGGCGGAGGCCGGCGAGGCCAACAAAGATGGCCCACCAAGTACAGTGTCGAACCAAACCCCGGCGATTACGAAGAGGAGGAAAGAGGCTAGAGACTCGCCCCTCGGAGCATCGCCGGGCAACAAAAGACACTGTGGCCCGCCGAGTTCACAGAAGGGACCAGGGGCTAGTGCTGAGCCCAAAGCCCCTCACAAGGGAGAACTTAGAACTAAGGTCCAACCCTCTCATGGTGGTCCTGACCGCTGAGAACTATCCTGAGGTGCCTCTCACCCAGGAGGATCTCGGCAAAGTCAGGGCCGCCTTTAGACAGGTCTTGAAGACCACCCCACCGGCGCAGTACCCGAGATTTGAATCATCGAGCTGCGTCGGGGGAGCTCTGGTCTTCGAGGCCTCGAACCAAATATCCAAGGAATGGCTGCTCTCCAAAGCGGCCTCCCTGATGCCCGAGGGGGTAGCTTTCAAGGCAGGAGGGACTGAGCTCCTCCAGAAAATGCTGAAGGCAGTAGTCTGGCTCCCTAAGCCAATAGAGGAGTCGGCCGTAGTGCTGCGGCGCCTGGAGGAGTTCAACCCCTCCCTTAAAACATCATGCTGGAGAGCTATCAACCTCTCGGATGAATCAGGAAGGCAAGAGAGGGAGGACTCCTACCTCCGAATCTTCTTGCTGCCTGAGTCCCAAGTCAGGGCCCTTAAGGCCCTAGACTTTAGACCCTGGCTGGACCTGGGACGAGTTACATTTAAAGTGACTCAGAAAGGTCCGCCGGGGAAGGTGGTTGAGATGGAGGTGGAGAGCACATAATTGGCTCCTCCAACTCTGTCAATAACCCAAATTAACTTGCACCATAGCAAAGGCGCCTCTGCAATATTGCAGAGAAGCATGGCTACGGTGCACACAGGCCTCTCGCTAATCCAAGAGCCTTGGATTGTGAAGGGGTCCATCAAAGGACTAGGTAGCCTACAATGCTACAGAGACCCGACAGCAGACAGACCAAGGGCAGGCATTGTCTGCAAGGGACTAAATAGTGTCCCCCTTTGGGATTTCTGTACAAAAGATTTAATGGTGGTTTCCATTAACGTAAAGGAGATGGGTAGGCTTATCATTGCCTCAGCCTACTTTCCCTATGAAGACACCGATGTTCCGCCGAAGGAGGTTGTCAGGTTGATTAGCCACTGTCAGGAACATAACTGGCCAATCCTAATAGGATGTGATGCACATGCGCATCATGAACTATGGGGTAGCTCAAATGTGAATAAGAGGGGATCCGCACTGGTGGACTATCTTGTCACCACGGAGCTGGACATTCTCAATACCGGAAGTAAACCTACTTTCCAAAATGCTGTAAGGGCGGAGGTCATTGATATTTCACTATGTTCCTCGGCCCTTTCTGACAGAATTAAAAGCTGGAGGGTCACGGACGAGCCGACGCTGTCGGATCATGCTCAGATCGCCATGGAATTGGTGGGGGAGTGTGGTCCGCTGGAAGAGCTTCGGTTCCTCAGAAACCCCAGACATACCAACTGGGAGGGTTTCGGACGGGACCTGGAAAGGAACCTTGAGGACCTTCCAGGTGCCATAAGAGACATTCCCATGCTGGAGAAGGCAGCGCGGAAGCTGACTGAAGCACTCCGCCAAGCCTTCGAGAATAACTGTCCACTAAGTAGGAGGAAGCCTAAAGGCCAAATCCGCTGGTGGTCAGGTAAACTAGAACTATTGAGAGGATCCATACGGAACCTTCTCAAAAAGGCCAGACAAGGGAAAATTCCTTGGAACACTTATAAAAAGGAAAGAGATCGGTACAGATCCGAAATCAGAAGAGCACAGAAGGAAAGCTGGGCCGCTTTCTGCGAGGAGGTTGAGGGCGGAAACGAGGCTTCAAGACTGGACAAGATTCTGTCCAAGAACCCGGAAGCTGCCCTTGGCTCGCTCAAGCTTCCAGATAATAAGTTCTCAACTTCTGACGAAGATACCCTAGGGTACCTGATCAGTAGCCACTTCCCAGGCTTCTCGGAGCTAGGAACTGATAACAGGAAAATAATCGATTTCAGGAACAGATGGAAGGCGTCGCAGTGGCGCTGCCATCAAGACCTGGCAAAGGTTATTATCACTGAAGATAGGGTGAAATGGGCTATACGCTCCTTTCGACCCTACAAATCCCCTGGTACGGATGAAATTTTTGTGGTTCTTCTTCAGAGGGCAGAGGATTGTATCCTAGGGCCGCTGATGAAGATCTTCAGAGCCAGCCCCGTTCTTGGTCACGTGCCTGTAGCGTGGCAGGGAGTGAGGGTGGTTTTCATCCCGAAAGCGGGAAGACAAAGTTACACCACACCGAAGGATTTTCGGCCTATCAGTCTGACCTCATTCATACTAAAGAGTTTGGAAAGGCTGGTAGATAGATTCTTAAGGGACGGGGTCTTGAAAAACAAGCCTCTGAACAAGGATCAACATGCCTACAGAGCAGGACACTCAACGGAGACCGCTCTATATAGGGCTAAGCAGCTCATGCATAAACAACTTGAATGTGGAGAATTCGCAGTGGCGGTTGCAATGGACATAGAGGGGGCCTTCAACAATACGTCTCGGGGGGTCATCAAGTCAGCAATGATTGATCACGGAATTCCCGAGATGCTTGTTGAATGGACATGCCACATGCTAGGAAACCGCCTGCTGGAAACTACCAAAGGGGACACCACTATCAGAGGCAATGTTAATTCAGGTTGCCCACAAGGAGGGGTGATATCACCCCTCCTATGGTGTCTTGTAGTAGATAACTTATTAGATACGCTATCAAGTAATGGTCTCCAAGTAGTGGGCTATGCTGATGACATTTTAATCATCGGACGTGGACCCTTCCTGCAAACCGTCTTGGAGCGTCTTCAACAGGCCATAAACCTTGTTGCAAAATGGTGCAAAGATAAGGGGCTTAATGTCAACCCGGATAAAACTGAGGTAGTTGCCTTCACCAAGAAATACAAATGGGCCACTAACTTTGCCCTAAAACTTAATGGTCAGTCTCTTAATATATCAAAAGAGATGAAATACCTCGGAGTCATCTTTGACAGCAAACTGTCATGGAAGAGGCATCTTGAGGATAAAAGCCGAAAATTTATCAATGGACTCTGGCAGCTCAGAAGGGCCATTGGTAGAAATTGGGGACTAAAACCAGCCACAACTAAATGGTTGTACAATGCAGTTCTCAAACCCAGACTGTTGTATGCAGCTACAATATGGGGGGAGAGAATAGCACTCAGATCTGCAATCTCTCAATTAGAGAGGCTGAGAGGCCTTGTGCTGAGATGCGCCCTGGGAACGGCTAAGGCTTCGCCGACGGCTGCCCTAGGGGCTCTTCTGAGCATAGAGCCCTTAGCCCTCACGATTGAAGCAGAGGCAGCCAAAGGACTCCTCAGAGTTGTAGGAGGGGCGGAGGAAAGGGGGAAGACATTGGGAGCCAATTTCTATGGAGGCCTGCAAGACATGCCCATGGACAAGGCGACTACTGTCCACCTCTTTGACAAGAAATACAGGATCAGTCTTCCTTCAAAAGAAGACTGGACATCTCAAAAGGCTCAACTTCCCGCATCTGGAGAGGTCTGGTATACAGACGGCTCAAAGAATGCGGGAGGCTCAGGAGCCGGTGTCTACAGAAGGAGGGATGGAAAAGGACAGACCATATCGCTCGGAGCGTACACGACTGTGCACCAAGCGGAGCTGCTGGCCATCATCTACTGTACACACTGAGCGGCCTCCTACAAATCCAGGGAGCATCTGTATATCTGCTCGGACAGTAGGAGTGCTTTAGAAGCCCTGGACGCACCTGTCAACAGATCCCAACTGGTGACGGAGTGCCACCATGCTCTGAATGAACTGGCTGGCTGCCGCTCTGTGACCTTACTATAGGTGCCAAGTCACATTGGCATCAGGGGAAACGAAGTGGCAGACAGACTTGCCAAACAAGCAAGCAGGGAACGGTTCATTGGACCGGAGCCAATTGTTGGCATCTGCAACTCGGAATTCGTAAAGATAACCCGAGAGTGGATAGCCAAGAAACACGAAGAGGCCTGGAAGAATGCGCCGGGCTGTCGTGTAGCAAAAAGCTTTATTAAACCCCAAATGCTAGGAGACTGGGCTTCCCAAATCTCCAAGTTAAGCAAGAGGAACGCAAGATTAGTGGCAGCTGTGATAACTGGTCACGGCGCGTTACTTAAATACAGACATATGATAGGACTAAGCGAAAGTCCAACATGTAGATTCTGTAAATTAGAGGATGAGACAACACTGCATATCGTCTGCAAGTGTCCAGCCCTCATGGAGAGAAGGAAAACCCATCTTGGGGAATTCCTTCTGCATTGTATAGACTTTACGGCAGAGGACATTCCAAGAATAATTTCCTTCTGGAATAATATCTTTGAATGAGCCCACTGCATCGGAGGGACGCCAAGGGACTACCCATGCGCCCGGAGGCCTTATAGGCCCGACTCAATCAATAATAATAATAAAAGGTGTAAAATGAGTGAGAAAGGTGGTTAAAAAAATTAAAATTTTATTTTTGATTTATCATCTATATATATATATATCAAAATTCAACCGTTCTCCGGTGTCCGGTATCCCAAAAGTTACAAGAATTAAACGTATCTGTGGAGTGAAAGGGTTAACGCTGAATACGACAACCACACATCATTTATCTAACATCAAATGATAGGTGCAGAAGGAGTCATGAGGGGGGGGGGTAAAATTAGAACATTTTTTAAATATTTTATAGAGGTTATCGGTATATATGAATTAGAATATAACGACCATTCTTTTTTATTCTAAGAAAACTAAGATGAGGTTTTTGGTTACGGTAAATAGCGATATGATAATGTCTCTTCATTTATCCTCCATTTATTGCTAGATGGAGGAGGGACAAGAGGGGGAGGGGGGAAATAAAATTAGTAAAATTCCAAAAATAATTTAGGGGTTTCGGTACAGGTGAATAACAATATGACCACCACTCTTTTTTATCCCCTATTTTAAAGATGAAGGAAGGTGAGAGGAAGGGTCAACATTGAATATGACAACCAGTCTTAATTTATCCCCCATGTAATGATTGAGTGGTAGAGGGTAAGAGGGGGGTTTAGTAGAAGAACTCCAAAAATATTTTATAGGGATTTTCGGTAATAAAAAGTGGTCACAGTGATACGAACACTGACAAAAACAGTACTATTAATCTAATAAATTTTGATAACATATATAATATAATATATATAATTTAATGTAATACATATTTTATTTCTAAGATGTAAAATGCGTGATGAAGGTGGTTAAAAAATTTAAAATATTATTTTTCTTTCATTTTTTTAATGTAATACCAAGTGTAATATCAAAATAACTTTTATAATTAATATTCAATTTTTATTATTGTAATTGTATAATATCATTTATATTTTTTGGTTGCAATTACTAATATTCTTTTTTATAAAAGATTTTTGAATATAAAACAAAATTAATAAAATGTGAAAATAAATCTTTTAGCCAGAATTTTAATCTGAAAAAATTTTTTATAAATTCAATTATTACGTATAATTATTTGTTTGAAAGAATTTAGTAATAAATAAGAGTTTAGTAATTTTGTATGGATTTTTAAATTCTTCATCTCCTTTCCGTGAAACATCATGAAAAAGCATGAAATATATGTATAATGGTCAAAGAATAATTTTATATTGTAATTTTTGTTGTTGAAAATATTATTCTGGTAGAAAAATAACACATTTGTTACTAGATTGATGTAGCTTCTTACAGGAATAGTGTGGAAATATTGTAAGTAATGATATATGTGTTACTACGTATTAAAAATTAAAATTAAAATTTCTTACTCCAGTGTAAGTTTTATCATGTCGATTATTTTTAATTTTTTTAATTGTTTCAGTATTATGTAGAAATATGTTCAGTATCTATAAACTCTTGTGTAATTGACTAACAAGGGAAGTACATGACCTCCGGGAAACGGATCTCATGCTAGCATTGGTATGTCTTTTATAATATAAAAATATGAAGAAAGCCAAGTTATCTCTTGCCAATGGCCACTTTTACGGACGTTATTCGACATCGAATAATAATAGCAGTAAAAATTACTTCCAATTCGATTGCTTATAACTCGGAAACAAATAAAGATAAACAATCGAACCAAAACCAAAAGAAAGTTGAGTTCAAGTAGATATGGTTTGAAAAAAGGAAGCTCAAATTGCTTAATTTGAAGCAAAGTTATGAAGAAAATAAAAAATTGAAGAAATTTTAACCAAAATTTAATATGAAAAATTTATTGTTTCTTTTGGCCTAATAATCTTCAATTTCTTATTTTCTATCATAATATCTTTCTCTATCATATTCTCTCTCTCTCTCTTACGCTCCCTTTATCACTCATTCTCTCTCTCTCTTTCTATCCATTTATTTCTCATTCTCTCTCTTTATCTATCTCTCCCTCTCTCTCGCTCACTCTCCCTCTCTCTCCCTCACACTCCCTCATTCTTACTCACTCTCTCCCTCTCACAGTCCCTCATTATTACTCGCTCCCACTCTTGCATCCTATCACTCACTCTCTCATTATCGCTCTCTCTCTCTATCTCCCATTCGCTTTTTCTTATTCTCTCTCTCTTTCTCTCTATCTTTTATTCTCTCTCTCTCTCTCTTTCTCGCTATCTTTCATTCTATCTTTCTTATTCTCTCTCTTTCATTCTCTCTCTCTTATTCTCTCTCTCTTTCTCTCTATCTTTCATTCTCCCTCTCTCTCTCTCTCTCTCTCTCTCTCTCTCTATCTCTCATTCTCTCCCGCACTTTATATCTTATTCTCTCTCTCTGTCGCCTTATCTTTCATTATCTCTCTTTCTCTCTCCCTCTCGCTATCTCTCATTCTCTCTCTCTCTCTCTCTCTCTATCTGTCTCTCTATCTCTTCCTCTCACTGTCTTTCTCGCTCTGTCTCATTCTCTTATTCTCCGTCCGTCCGTCCGTCCGACAAACATCAGCTTGGCGTCAGAGAGAATGAGTCAGAGCGAGAGAAACAGTGAGAGGAAGAGATAGGAAAACAGATAGTGAGAGAGAGAATGAGAGATAGAGAGAGGGAGAGAGAGAGAAAGAGAGAGAGAATAAGAGAGAGAGAATGAAATGAAGATAGAGATTGAAAGATAGAGAGAAAGAGAGAGTGAGAGAATAAGAGAGAGAATGAAAGATAGAGATTGAAAGATAGAGAGAAAGAGAGAGTGAGAGAATAAGAGAGAGAATGAAAGATAGAGTGAAAGAGAGAGAATAAGAGAGTGAATGAAAGATAGAGAGAACGAAAGAGAGAAGAAGAAAGAGTGAATGGGGATAGAGAGCGAGAGCGAGAATGAGAGAGAGAAAGAGTGAGTGATAAAGTGCGAGAGAGATAGAGTGAGTGATAGAGTGCGAGATAGAGAGGGAGTGCGAGAGTGAGAGTGAGAGTGAGTAATAATGAGGGACTGTAAGAGGGAGAGAGTAAGGAAGAATGAGGGAGAGTGAGGTAGATAGATTGATTGATTGATTGATAAAGTATATTTGGCCTTGGAGTTGAGACCCCGTAGGCACTTAAAATAAAATACAGTCTGATTTGATTTAAACCATATAAATAATGCAAATAATATAAAAAATATAAAATATATACAAAATATAAAATATATAAAAAATATAAAAAATATAAAAATATAATAACGATAAAACGTATAAAAATAAAACAATAATAATAATAATAACAAATTATATAACAAAATTTTACATTAAAGCTAAATATGGCATGTATTGCGCATTCGCTCTGTAGCAATATACAAAATAATAAATAAATAGTACACGTACATAAATAATTATTGCACATCATGCGTCGACAATTAACCTATATATATATACGCAGAATTACATTGACAAGTTTTAGTCTAAATCGAGGTGAGGGATCTGAGGAAGTGTTAAGCCCTCATTTAGCACTCTATTTTCCCAGGCAGTTTTGTCAAGTCCAAACAGATGATTAAATAGTGTATTTTTGAAATGGCTGATGGATGAAGTGTCGAATGAAAATGTAGGAATTTCGTTAATAATTTTAGATGCAGTGATGACAAATGACTTATTCAAAGCCTCAGTACGAGGGGGAAGATAATGTAGCGATTTTGATGGATGACGAGAAGAGGTGCGAGGGTTATGATGAAGCGTATTTAATTTTATAAAATGATTAGCCAGGTAAATAGGTAAATTATGAGCAATGATGCCGTATGCAAGTGAACCAATGAGGTATGAGCGTCTGGACTCAACTGACAACCACCTGAGACTTAACCTATAAGGAGTTACATGTTCCCTCCTTGCTAAGTCCCCCCACACGAATCGGACACAAGCATTCAGTAGCCTTTGAAGCTTCAGATTTCTGGTCTGATCAACATCATTAAACACCGCACACGCATAGTCAAGATGCGGAAAAACTAGTGTTTCAACCAGCTTTTTCCTAAGGCCTCGAGATAACGACTTTTTATAATATCGCAAAGAATGCAAAACCCCATGTACACGACTCAAGATGGTTACCACCTGTTTTGACCAATCAAGAGTGGGAGAGATCATGACCCCAAGCGATTTAACCTCACATTCATAATTTAAGAAATCCGCTCCCAATCCTACCTTCGGGGCAGTATTCAAGTCGATACGCGATAAAAAGGCCTGACTACCCAGAATCATAACCTTCGTTTTTTTTACATTTAGCTTCAATCCGTTCGTGTGAGCCCATAGGGCTACCGCATTCGCATCTTGGGTGATACGTTGTACCCCTGCTTCCAATTCTGACGGAAAAAACGAATGATAGACCTGGGCGTCATCGGCAAACAGCATACAATCGCTGTGTGAAAACACTTTAGGTAGATCATTAATATAGATGGAAAAGAGTATTGGGCCAAGAACACTGCCCTGAGGTACCCCCGCATTTATCTCGAGCCAGTCCGATAACACGCCCGTCTCACTCTCCACTGCATGCATACGACCTACTAGATATCGATAGAACCAATTTAATACATTGTCCGAGCAGCCAATCTCACACAATTTTTGCATGAGCTTGCCATGAGGCACAGTATCGAATGCCTTAGAGAAGTCAAACAGGATGAGAATCGTGATCTTCCTACCATCAATGGCTCTCCTAACGTCATCTAGGACACCCAGGAGGGCTGTCTGAGTGATGTGCCCTCTGCGAAAACCTGCCTGTCTGTCAACAAGAATATGATTTTTCTCAAGATATTCAGACAACTGATTATGTATAAGTCTCTCCAAGATTTTCGAGAGCTCGCAAAGCTTCGCAATTGGTCTTGTATCTGAGCACGATTCTACCCTGCCCGACTTCGCCAGCGGGAATAGTGATACCCTTTTCCAACTCTCCGGAAAATAGCCAACTGAGAGCATGTTATTAAAGAGGTCAACAAGGTGCAGTGTTAATTTAGACTCTAATAACTTAATCATTTCAACAGATATGCCATCAATTCCCACTGCCCTCGAGGACGCTCCCCGAATTGCACGCTGAACTTCTTTTGCGGTTATTGCATAGAAATGAAAAGAGGGAGATGACGGTGATGTGAGACAAGAATTGCATGTTATATTTGAGAATGAATGTATGGAAAGGGATGATTTGAAACTGAAGCATAGTGATAATTTAGCTGTTGAGGTGTGAATAATTTTAGTGGTGATGGATTAGACTTAGAGCTGAGGCCCATGTTTTTTAGGCACTTCCACGACTTCTTCGGGTGTTTCGTGCTACCAAGTTTCTTTGCCAGAAAGTGGAACTTACATGAGTTAACAGTATTCGAGACCTTATTTCTAAGACCCCTGTACACGGTATAATCGTCAACAGAACCTGTAGCACGAAATGTATTAAAAGCTGCATTTCTGACTTTAATACTTTCTTTGATTTCCCGAGAAATCCCAGGTTTGTGGCTTGATTTGATAAAGTGAAAAGTTATAGGTGCTAGCAAGTCAAAAGTGGATAAAATTGATTTACATATAAATGATAATGAAGATGAAATAGTGCTATGAATATTATTAGACGAATGAACTTGACGTAAATGCGGACTAGGTTGATGATTATATGAAGACATATCCATGAATGCAGACTGGTCAGACCAAGGATGAGTGAATGATTGCAAAAGAGAGAAAAAGAGATAGAGAAAGAGAGAAAGAAAGATAGAGAAAGAGAGAAAGAGAGATAGAGAAAGAGAGAAAGAGAGATAGAGAAAGAGAGAAAGAGAGATAGAGAAAGAGAGAAAGAGAGATAGAGAAAGAGAGAAAGAGAGATAGAGAAAGAGAGAAAGAGAGATAGAGAAAGAGAGAAAGAGAGATAGAGAAAGAGAGAAAGAGAGATAGAGAAAGAGAGAGAAAGAGAGATAGAGAAAGAGAGAGAATGAGAGATAGAGTGAGAAAGAGAAAGAGAGAAAGAGAGAAAGAGAGATAGAGAAAGAGAGAGAGAGAGAGAAATAGAGAGAGACAGAAATAGAGAGAGACAGAAATAGAGAGAGAGAGAGAGTGAGAGAAAGATTGAGAGTTATAGAGAGAGAGACAGAAATAGAGAGAGAGAAAGAGAGAGAGTGAGAAAGATTGAGAGTTAGAGAGTGAGAGAGAATGAGAGGTAGAGAGTGAGAGAGAATGAGAGAGAGTTATATAGCGCGAGAGTGAGATCGAGTAAGAATGAGGGAGAGTGAGGGAGTCCGAGAGTAAGAGTGAGTAAGAATGATGGACTGTAAGAGGGAGAGAATGAATATGAATGAGGGATTGTGAGGGAGTGTGAGGGAGAGAGTGAGAGAATGAGAGAGAGAATGAGAGATAGAGAGAGAGAGAGGTTGATTGATTGATTTATTTATTGGGCCAATTATGGGGTAGAAACCCCATAGGCACTAAAGCGAACTGATACATAGAGTAAAACTTTTTTAAAACTAGATAATAATATAAAATTGCATAACAAAAATATAAAATAAAAACCATGACAGAGTAAAGAATTAAAATAACAAAATAAAATATATGTAGAATTGATTAATAGATTAATAAATTAAAACTTAAAAATAAATAATAAAATAGTTAGCATTCGCATATCAACCGCAATATAAAATAAAAAAGAATATATATAATGAATACTATGAATAAATAAATAAATAGTAACAAAAATGACGTATAATGACGCAATGAAATACAGATGAAATAACACAGCGATGCTGATAAAACTTAAACTTATATATCCAGGTGATTGAGAGAATTAGAGGTAGAGAGAGAGAGAGAGAAAGAATGAGAGATCGATTGATAACTATATTTATTTGCGCCAAAGTTGATACAACCGGATAGCTCTATCATATAAAATAGAACATATAAAATAAATTAGACAACTAAAGAAGAATTAATATAACCGATAATACATATGTAAAATAATAATTCACGCTAAATTAAAATTAAAATAATCTACGTCGCAAGCATTGGACATAAAATCGGATAAGTCGCTATCCATCCTTGTGGAGAAATTTTTATAATACATTTTAAAAATATTTACATTAGAGCACTCTCTTATTCTAAATATGATATTATCCCACGTTTCCATTGCTAAAATAATAAACGAAGATTTACACGCAAGATTCTTAACATTAGGTAGTTAAAACAGTATTTACTGGTTTGGATCTACGCATTCAATGCCAACAAAAGCCAGCTTATCGAATAAATATTGAGGTGTTTGGGTGGCCAACAATTTATACATAAAAGACCAAGGAAATTTTCCGTCGAATTTATGGAAGCCAGTTTAGCTGATCATAGAAAAGCTGCAATGCTACCTCACGTTTTAGATGAAGACATATCCATGAATGCAGACTGGTCAGACCAAGGATGAGTGAATGATTGCAAAAGAGAGAAAAAGAGATAGAGAAAGAGAGAAAGAAAGATAGAGAAAGAGAGAAAGAGAGATAGAGAAAGAGAGAAAGAGAGATAGAGAAAGAGAGAAAGAGAGATAGAGAAAGAGAAAGAGAGATAGAGAAAGAGAGAAAGAGATAGAGAAAGAGAGAAAGAGAGATAGAGAAAGAGAGAAAGAGAGATAGAGAAAGAGAGAAAGTAGAGAGAGAGGAAGAGAAGAGAGAGAGAGAGAGAGAGAGAGAGAATGAGAGATAGAGTGAGAAAGAGAAAGAGAGAAAGAGGAGAAAGAGAGATAGAGAGAAGAGAGAGAGAGAGAGAGAGAAATAGAGAGAGACAGAAATAGAGAGAGACAGAAATAGAGAGAGAGAGAGAGTGAGAGAAAGATGAGAGTTATAGAGAGAGAGACAGAAATAGAGAGAGAGAAAGAGAGAGAGTGAGAAAGATTGAGAGTTAGAGAGTGAGAGAGAATGAGAGAGAGTTATATAGCGCGAGAGTGAGATCGAGTAAGAATGAGGGAGAGTGAGGGAGTCCGAGAGTAAGAGTGAGTAAGAATGATGGACTGTAAGAGGGAGAGAATGAATATGAATGAGGGATTGTGAGGGAGTGTGAGGGAGAGAGTGAGAGAATGAGAGAGAGAATGAGAGATAGAGAGAGAGAGAGGTTGATGATTGATTTATTATTGGGCCAATTATGGGGTAGAAACCCCATAGGCACTAAAGCGAACTGATACATAGAGTAAAACTTTTTTAAAACTAGATAATAATATAAAATTGCATAACAAAAATATAAAATAAAACCCATGACAGAGTAAAGAATTAAAATAACAAAATAAAATATATGTAGAATTGATTAATAGATTAATAAATTAAAACTTAAAAATAAATAATAAAATAGTTAGCATTCGCATATCAACCGCAATATAAAATAAAAAGAATATATATAATGAATACTATGAATAAATAATAAATAGTAACAAAATGACGTATAATGACGCAATGAAATACAGATGAAATAACACAGCGATGCTGATAAAACTTAAACTTATATATCCAGGTGATGAGAGAATTAGAGGTAGAGAGGAGAGAGAGAGAAAGAATGAGAGATCGATTGATAACTATATTTATTTGCGCCAAAGTTGATACAACCGGATAGCTCTATTCATATAAAATAGAACATATAAAATAAATTAGACAACTAAAGAAGAATTAATATAACCGATAATACATATGTAAAATAATAATTCACGCTAAATTAAAATTAAAATAATCTACGTCGCAAGCATTGGACATAAATCGGATAAGTCGCTATCCATCCTTGTGGAGAAATTTTTATAATACATTTTAAAAATATTTACATTAGAGCACTCTCTTATTCTAAATATGATATTATCCCACGTTTCCATTGCTAAATAAATAAACGAAGATTTACACGCAAGATTCTTAACATTAGGTAGGTTAAAAACAGTATTTACTGGTTTGGATCTACGCAATTCAATGCCAACAAAAGCCAGCTTATCGAATAAATATTGAGGTGTTTGGGTGGCCAACAATTTATACATAAAAGACCAAGGAAATATTTCCGTCGAACATTTAATGGAAGCCAGTTTAGCTGATCATAGAAAAGCTGCAATGCTACCTCACGTTTTAGATGAAAAATAAATCTAACAACGGTATTACACATGCGTTGAACTTTAATATTAAGATAAGATGGAAGATCTAAAAATACGAGACAAGCATTGTCAAAGTGAGGAATAATTAAAGCATTAGTCAGCAAAATTCGAGCACGCACAAGGAGACAACTGGCTTTGGAACGTAAAGAGAGAGAGAGAGAGTGAGAGAGAGAGAATGAGAGAGAGTATGAGAGATAGAGACAGAGAACGAGAGGTACAGAGCGAGAGAGAGAATGAGGGAGAGAGAATGAGAGAGAGAGTGAGAGAGAGAGAGAATGAGAGAGAGTATGAGAGATAGAGAGAGTGAGAGAGAGAGAGAATGAGAGAGAGTATGAGAGATAGAGAGAGAGAATGAGAGAGAGTATGAGAGATAGAGACAGAGAACGAGAGGTACAGAGCGAGTAAGAATGAGGGAGAGTGAAGGAGTGCGAGAGTGAGAATGAGTAAGAATGAGAGTCTGTGTGAGGGAGAGAGAGAGAATGAGAGAGAATGAAATAATATTATATTTTGCGCCAAAGTTGATACAACGGATAGCTCTAATCTATAAAATAGAACATATAAAATAAATTAGACAACTAAAGAAGAATTATATAACCGATAATACATATGTTAAAATAATCATTCACGCTAAAAACATTAAAATAATCTACGTCGCAAGCATTGGACATAAAATCGGATAAGTCGCTATCCATCCTTGTGGAGAAATTTTTATAATACATTTTAAAAATATTTAACATTAGAGCCACTCTACTTATTCTAAATATGATATTATCCCACGTTTCCATTGCTAAATAAATAACGAAGATTTACACGCAAGATTCTTAACCATTAGGTAGGTTAAAAACAGTATTTACTGGTTTTGGATCTACGCATTCAATGCCAACAAAAGCCAGCTTATCGAATAAATATTGAGGTGTTTGGGTGGCCAACAATTTATACATAAAAGACCAAGGAAATATTTCCGTCGAACATTTAATGGAAGCCAGTTTAGCTGATCATAGAAAGCTGCAATGCTACCTCACGTTTTAGATGAAAAATAAATCTAACAACGGTATTACACATGCGTTGAACTTTAATATTAAGATAAGATGGAAGATCTAAAAATACGAGACAAGCATTGTCAAAGTGAGGAATAATTAAAGCATTAGTCAGCAAAATTCGAGCACGCACAAGGAGACAACTGGCTTTGGAACGTAAAGAGAGAGAGAGAGAGTGAGAGAGAGAGAATGAGAGAGAGTATGAGAGATAGAGACAGAGAACGAGAGGTACAGAGCGAGAGAGAGAATGAGGGAGAGAGAATGAGAGAGAGAGTGAGAGAGAGAGAGAATGAGAGAGAGTATGAGAGATAGAGAGAGTGAGAGAGAGAGAGAATGAGAGAGAGTATGAGAGATAGAGAGAGAGAATGAGAGAGAGTATGAGAGATAGAGACAGAGAACGAGAGGTACAGAGCGAGTAAGAATGAGGGAGAGTGAAGGAGTGCGAGAGTGAGAATGAGTAAGAATGAGAGTCTGTGTGAGGGAGAGAGAGAGAATGAGAGAGAGAATGAAAGATAGAGAGAATGAGAGATAGAGAGAATGAGAGATAGAGAGAATGAGAGATAGAGAGAATGAGAGATAGAGAGAATGAGAGATAGAGAGAATGAGAGATAGAGAGAATGAGAGATAGAGAGAAAACGAAAGTTAGAGTAATAGAGTGCGAGAGTAAGAGCTAGGTCCCGGTTCAAATCCGGGCTGAAGCTGTTTTCATTAAAATTTCGAAAATGTCTGAAGAGTTGAATTTTATTTTTCATACAAGAAATTATAAGAATATTGCATTTTTCAAGGTTTTCTCGGTGACATGTTGTTATAGTAACTTGAAGCTTTGTAAAATGATAGATAATTACATAACGGAGGGCAACTAACTCCTGTTTTTGCGTAAATTTGTTTTTATTAATTGTTATAAGTAAATTAGTTGTTTTTCCGTCTGCTATTTTCTGGTGCGAAATTTGTATTTGTAATTGAGTATGATACCCACTTAAACAAGTTATCAATCGACAGAAGAAGGTTTAAAACGTGTAATGAACGAAAAATTGCTGAAATGAGTTTTTGGTATGACATCTTACCTGGGATATGATCTGAGATCTCCAGTGAGATTTTTTAATGGGGATATATATATATATATATATATATATATATATAGGTAAACAATATATCAAAAATAATATAACAAAACAATATATCCAAAATTGTAAAAACAAATCGTTATTTCTATTTGAACTTCTAATATTTGTCATCCTAGTACATGTGATATTTTAAATTCTAATTGGAATGTTATAATTAATAATTTATTAATATGAATCGATCTATTATGAATTATATAAAGTTTATCAGGTATTAATGTAAATAATAATATTAGAATTAATTATTGGGTGTAACAAAACTTGTTAATGATGTAAATAGTAAAAATGATCATTCTTCTATTAATTATTACGGATTTATCCCAACAAATTATATAATTGTAATATTTATTTAATTACTAGTACTATAAATTATTTTGCTAAATAGTTTTTAAAAAGTAATTTTTTGAATATTACATTACATATAATTTGATGGTAAAGAATTATTATGTTAACAATACTATTTAACTGAGAGCGAAGCGAGCATCTTGGCTAGTTACAATTAAACTCATCCTCTTGTGCAATTCATAAGTTAATAAAATTAGTTATAATTAAAGAGAGACGTTCATTTTTGCAAATCTAGCAGAACCGTGCCCTATATACGAAATTTGAAGCAAAAATATCGATTTGTTTTCGAAAAATCCCTTACCAAAGTTTACAATAATATCGTACAATTCGAGGATGAAGATATACTTTCCGATACGGTCGTAAAATTGGAAGGCATATCAAGATTTTCGGTAAGGGATTCCTCGAAAACTAGTCAATATTTATGCTTCATATTTTGTACAGAGATAGATTATGGATAAAGGAAGGGCACTGTTTTCCTAAATTTACGTAAATTAACATACTTTTTTAATTATAAATAATTTTACGTGATTTTCGAGGTCGGTAAAGTAGGGAGGATGAAAATTAGCTTTAATACCCCGTTAACATTTTATATACTGTGAACATCTTCTTTTTTTCTGCACTATTAAAAAAAATAAATTTTATAGAAGTCTTTTAAGTTACTAAAATTATTTTTGTAAGGCAAGCACGAATTTCGTGTTTTTGCGCCCTAAAAATAGGGACGAAATTAGTCGACCGGGTGCAAAAGGACTCTATACAACAAACACCTGCTCTTATACATGTGTACATATTGTATAATATAATTCACTCCATAAGAGATACACACACACACACACACACACACATACACACACAAGGTGGCCATCAAGACTGCCAAGAGAAGGTGTTGGCGGGAGCTCTGTGAGGAGGTGGACCACGACCCCTGGGGCAGACCGTATAAAACGGTTATGAATAAGATCAACCCCGGGGGAGCTGTTGCACCCACCGACCCAGTTTTTCTAGACGGAGTCGTCCGCCACCTGTTTCCAGAACATCGGAAAGGGCAGTAGAGACGGGCCTGATGGCCACCATTGGTGCAGCCGAGTCGCCAGACATTAGTGAAGCCGAACTGAGGATGGCCGCTAAGGGTATTTCCGTACGTAAAGCTCCAGGGCCTGACGGAATACCTGGCCTGGCCGTCAAGACAGCGGCGATGAGTGCTCCGGGCTTGTTCCTGGACGCATTCAACGCATGCCTAAGAGAAGGTTGCTTCCCGGCCCAGTGGAAGACGCAGAGGCTGGTACTCCTACCAAAGGGAAACAAACCCCCGGAGGAGCCATCATCTTACCGCCCGCTGTGTCTACTGGATATAGTTGGGAAGCTCCTGGAGCGGGTGATCTGCGCCAGGCTTGCAGAGGCCATCGGTCGGGCCGGAGACCTCTCCGACAACCAGTTCGGCTTCCGAAAGGGTCGATCGACCATGGATGCTGTAGGCAGAGTTGTTGGCATAGCCACAAACGCCATCAATGCTGGTCGGAGTGCAAGGCGGATGTGTGCCATCATCACCTTGGACATCCGGAATGCCTTCAACTCGGCCAGATGGGACGACATCATGCTGTCCCTGCAGCACTTCCAAGTGCCACTCTATCTCAGGGAGGTCACCTCGAGTTACCTGACTGACCGTACTCTGCTCTACGACACCGACGACGGTGTGCACTCCCACAACATCACGGGAGGCGTGCCGCAGGGTTCGGTCATTGGGCCCCTACTCTGGAACGTTGTCTATGACGGCCTGCTTAGGCAGCAACTTCCGGAGGGTGTCTCGATGGTGGCTTTCGCGGACGACGTGGCGCTAGTGGTGGTCGCAAAGAGTGTCGAAGAGATCGAATATCTCGGAGACGTCTCTATAGAAGTGGTCGCCACTTGGTTGAGAGACCACGGACTTAGTCTGGCGGCGGAAAAAACGGAGGCGGTGCTCATCTCTCGCACAAAAAAGGAGAGGACCGCCACCTTCACGGTAGGTAAAGAACGGATACGGTCGGTGAAAACCTTGAAGTATTTAGGGGTCACACTAGACGCGCGGCTGTCGTTCAAACACCATCTCGCGAACGCGGGCTCAAAGGCGGCAAGGGTGGCCCGTGCGCTGGCGGGCATCATGCCCAACATCGGGGGACCCCAGCAACCGCGAAGGTCTCTCCTTGCCTCGGTGGTGAGCTCCGTAATTTTATACGGAGCTCCTATCTGGGCTGATGCCCTGAACAGGCACAAGAGCTTTGGTGCTCCGTGTCAGAGAGCCTGCAGGATAGCTGCGCTAAGGGTGGCCCGGGCGTACCGAACCGTATCTGACATTGCGCTCTCGGTGATCGCGAGGACCGCCCCCTTCGACCTCCTGGCAGCCGAGAGAGCTGAAAGACACCGTAAGGGTGGGCGACGCGTAGAAGAGAATCGCTGCCATAACCGATGGTCATTGCGGACCGTAGAGGAGTGGCAGCGGAGATGGGACTCAGCCAGGGACGGCCGCTGGACCTACCGCATAATCCCGCGGATCCAGGAGTGGGCGAGCAGGAAACACGGCTTCGTCAGTTTCCAGCTTACCCAGGTGCTGACCGGGCACGGATGCTTCCGTAGCTACCTATTTCGTATAGGGGTCTACGGCAGCGCAGAGTGCCCGGCTTGTCCAGGGGTGGACGAAGACGTGGAACACGTCCTCTTATGGTGTCCTCGTTTCAGGGAGGAACGGGACCAGTTTCAAGTCACTTGGAGCGGTCCCCTCACCCCTGAGGGCATCGGGGCGTGCCTGCTTGACTCCCAGGAGGGATGGAACGCGGTAGTGACCCTCTGTACGTCCGTAGTGGACAGGCTGGGTTTCATCAGAAGAGAAGAGGAGACAGGAGTTGCGATAGCAACAGTAGTGGGCTAATCTAGCCGTGCCTCCCCCCGCGAAGTAATGCCTTGCGGCGGTTTCCGCGGGGGAATAAAGGTAAGAAAAGAGGTGGAGTTTTAGTGGGTATGCCTATCGACATCCTTCGGTAGGAGAGTCCCACACACGGGGAGTCTCGCATGGCTCCAGTCATGGTGCATTAAGCATTTCTCCACCTCTTCGGAAAAAAAAAAAAAAAAAAAAAAAAAAAAAAAAAAAAAAAAAAAAAAAAACACACACACACACACACACACACACAAACACACATACTCCCTTGACACACTTATTAAAGTAATAAAAGTACTGAACTGAAATTAAAGTAATAAATTAAAATAAAAGTAATAAATAAATGTGTACCCTGGCGGAAGTATTCATTGTACATCTCTGTACATTTCTGTACATTTCCGTACATTTCTGTACATTTCTGTACATTTTTATCAGTTTTTAGACTTTTTTACAGAAATGTACAAAAATGTACAGAAATGTACAGAAATGTACGGAAATATACAAAAATATACGGAAATTTACAGAAATGTATAAAAATGTATGAATATGTACGGTAATGTACATAAATATACAAAACCATATGGGGAGGGTAACATAATATACAGTTATATAAAATTAGATAAAAAATATTATATTTACGTAAATTTGTGTGTTCAATTAATTCTGAATCCTCTCTGTTTGGTATCATCTTTTAAAATCGATCGAGAGTCTATGTATTCTTTTTGCTGACGACGAATACAACATAAACAATACGATGTAAACAAATATACATACGGAATGAAATAGTACATTACGAAACTAGTGCGGTAAAGTAGAATATCGACTCGTGTGAGGTTTACATTAATGATTATTATTAAATATTGGCTGAGAAATCGCCATCATAATTAAATAATTAAAAAATAAACTTATTATTAATTGTTATAAATTGACTAATTATGTGTTGTTACGAAATGATTAAATATTGGCTGAAAAATCGCCATCATGATTTATTTAAACTTATTATATATATTAGATGAATAATTAAAAAAAAATAAACTTATTATTAATTGTTATGTATTGACTGAATATTGGCTGAGAAATCGCCAACATAATTTATTCAACCTTATTATTAGATGAATAATTATAAAAATAAACTTAATATTAATTGTTATAAATTGACTATATGTTGTTACGAAATGATTAAATATTGGCTGAAAAATCGCCATCATAATTAAATAATTAAAAAATAAACTTATTATTAATTAGTTTATTATTAATTACAGACATAACAATATTGTATATTATATATATGAATTATTATGAATTGACTAAATATAATTGTTACATAATGATTAAATATTGGCTGAGAAATCGCCATCTTAATTTGTACAACCATTTGTAATGTGAGTGTTATTATTGATAATTTTATTCTCAATAATAACAACAGTCTCAACTCTGTAAAACACAGAGAGCAAATGGATTACACATGAAATTCTCTCCTTCATCCACTACCTCTTCCTCTTGTGAATAATAATTATCATTATCGTTATGAATAAATAATAAAATAATAATTAAAATAATAATAATTATAATTATCATTATCATTATTATGAATAATCCGAGGATTTTGAAGAGTCCCACACCTCGGCAATAAATTGATTTCCCTCCCTCTTAAAAAAAAAAAATCATTATGATTATTATTATTATTATCATTATTATTATAATTATCAATATAATTATCATTATGTTTATATATAATAACAACAGTCTCAACTCTGTAAAACACAGAGAGTAAATGGATTACACATGAAATTCTCTCCTTCATCCACTATCTCTTCCTCTTGTGAATAATAATTATCATTATCGTTATGAATAATAAAATAATAATTAAAATAATAATAATTATAATTATCATTATCATTATTATGAATAATCCGAGGATTTTGAAGAGTCCCACACCTCGGCAATAAATTGATTTCCCTCCCTCTTAAAAAAAAAAAATCATTATGATTATTATTATTATTATCATTATTATTATAATTATCAATATAATTATCATTATGTTTATCATTATGATTATCTTTATCATTATCATTATTAATAATAATAATAATTATTATTAATAATAATAATAATTATTATTAATATCATAATCATAATCCCCTCTCTCCCTCCCACTATCTCCCTCTCTCTGGCACGTAACAAAGCACACATGCGCTCAATACGTATCGTCTGACGGGGAGGGGGCGCGAAGCAGCCGGGCATATATAAACTCCGCGCGCACTCACGAGATCCAGTGTGTTCTGCACACTGACGAGTACCATGACTTATCAGTCATGGAAGCTCTCTCCCTCCCTCTCTCTCTCTCACTCTCACTCTCTCTCTCTCTCTCTCTATCTATCTATCTATCTATCTATCTATCTATCTCTTTCTCTCTCTCTCTCTCTCTCGCTCGCTCGTTCTCTCTCTCGCTCTCTCGTTCTCTCGTTCTCTCTCTCGCTCTCTCGTTCTCTCGTTCTCTCTCTCGCTCTCTCGTTCTCTCTCTCGCTCGCTCGTTCTCTCTCTCGCTCTCTCGTTCTCTCTCTCGCTCGCTCGTTCTCTCTCTCGCTCTCTCGTTCTCTCTCTCTCTCTCTCGTTCGCACTTTCGCTCTCTCGCTCTCCCGCTCTCGGACGGACGGACGGACGGACGGACAGAAACAAAATTTTAATATAATAATAGAATAATATTTAATATTTAATATTTAATATTTAATATTTAATATTTAATATTTAATATTTAATATTTAATATTTAATATTTAATATTTAATATTTAATATTTAATATTTAATATTTAATCATTGAAAATAAATGATTCTATTATACAAACGCATTCAGGGAGATTCGGCAGAATAAAAAACATATGCGCTGTTACAAAAGAAAGAAACAAAAAATTATAATTATTTTCTCAAAAATTAAAATATATGGAAGTATTTGCTCTGCATTGAGACATGTAAAGGAATGTGAAATTTACCACGACAACCTTGAATATTGTAAAATAAAAGATTTGTACACGCAATGTATTTTAATGAATGTTAATAATAAGAATTATATAATAAATGTACCAGAAACCTGTATTGGAGATTAATGCTTCATAAATATAGTTTAAATAAAAAAAAACAATTGCCAATTATTGCAGTTTGATTTATAGTTATTCCTTTATTAATTCTGGCTTATTTCTAATTGAAATGAATAAAATTTAATATTTCTTTATTCGAAATTGTTGAGCTCATATCCTTGTACATTCTTGTACATTCCCGTACATATTCACACATTTCTGTACATTTCCGTACATTTTTGTAGATTTCTGTACATTTCTGTATATTTCTGTACATTATGCAAAGTATATACTAAAGTAAAGTAAGTGTATACTATACAAAGGTACAGAAATGTACGAAAATATACAAAGAATACTTCCGCCAGGGTATGAATTATATAATACTATTTTAGACCGACACGGTGGCGGAGTGGCGGAAACGCACCTCGGCCGGTCATGAAAGTTAAGCAGCACCGAGCGCGGTTGGCACTTGGATGGGTGACCGTTCTCGGGCTTAGCTTAAATGATCGGTTAGGTGTTTTTTCACATTCCACAACGTGAGCGGGAGGTGTGAGGCATTCGGTTTCGGTGTTAAAGTCTACGCAATGTGACCTTGCCACCCAAACAGAATTGTTCTCGAATACACCGCCCTTCTCGAAGGAGGTTTTCCTAAATGGCATTTATCCCAACGGGTTTGGCCACAGGTTTTCCCTCTCTCCACGGGCATAACCCCGGGCGAATGCGAGAAGGCTGGGGTAAAGAGGGGGTAAAATTGGAAATGGAATAAAGGTGTAGGGGATACGTAAAAACCTGTAAAAAGGTGTACGTGGAAACTACCAAAAATTTATAACCTACCAAACAATTTATATAATACTATTTTAATTAAATACATTTAAAATAGTTTGTAATACCTGGTATTATAAGGGCGCCATACACCTACTCTACCATCCTTATGAGTCGAAAAGCTCTTTTCATCCATAAAAATCGTTGTTCGCCATTCATCGACTGTGCGATTGATGAAGGTACTAGCAAAATCTAGCCGTGAAATACGATCCCTGTCGACAAGTTTGGTTTTCGCTGCTGCCTAATGAAATTTAAGGTTGCACTGTTCTGTGAGTGTCTTCCGCACGGTATTTGGACAAACGTTTAACTGCAACCTTGCTGGCAGTTTGCATGCAGCCTGAAATGGGTCCCGATGCATTTCTTCTCGCAATCGAGCTGCATCGTTATCGCTTAATTTTCGAACACCGGCATTATTTACACGAAGATCCTTAATTTCATGTTGTTGAGCCCCTGCTTCTCTAAAGCGCGATCTCCATTTATAATTTTAATTTTTCAGCGGTCAGATTAAAGAAAGAATGGACAAGGCTTCGGTCAAATTACGTTAACCTCTGCAGAAAATTGACTAATGGGCAAATTCAGAGGGAAGAGCTAGATTTTATGCAAACGTGGTATCTGCGGCGCTTAATATTTTTATCGCCGTTTATTTGTCACGTAAACGGACAAAAAAGATACTATCCAGATGAGGATTTTTAAAAAAAGTTCAATGCCATTAAATAATTTGTTCAGTTTATATTTATATATTTCATTGAAATATTAACCATCAAGTTGTATGTAATAAAAAAAAGTATCTTTCTTTCTTTAAATAATAAATATTTCTTTGTCACATTGTCATATGTTTTAATCTTTAATTTATGCCTAATCAAGTTAAGAGTAATCCAGTATGCGGTGGCCTGTATAAAAGTTCAATATTATAGATAGATATCCTGAAGGTATCATTAATATACTAGAAGACAACAGCCCAATTTACACAGCGAGAATTCTGAGGGATTGGTACGCGGAACATCCTCGTCTGAATCGCATACGAATGCCTCCAAGATCTCCAGATTTAAATGTAATCGAAGAACAGGAACGGCCAGAGATCCAGATGCTCCAGTTAAAAAAATCTTGTTCAGTTGGACGGCACTCCAAGACGAACAGCAATATTTTTTGAGCCTGACAAATTCTATGCCGAGAAGATTGCGAAAAATTGTCGAAGCTAATGGAGCGTTTTTAAATTATTAAATGCTATACTCCTAACGAGAATTTAAAAAAAATTATAAATGACTATCATATAATTTGCTTTTTATATATTATTGTTATATATTTGTTTGTTATATATTTATCTCTTTTATTGTTTACTTGTAGTCTATCTTACTTTCTGCTTTCATTCTTCGAATAATAACTATTCCCTTGCAGTAATACTTTCTAAAATTCCACACCGTTGCGATGCTGAGTTAAAACGAAGGATTATTATCAAAATTTCATTTAAGGTAACTCTATAGTTACTTGAATAGTCAACTAAAGGATTGGCTAAAATTTTTTATTGAGCACACATAAAACATAATTTTTACTGATTAAAAATAATTTTTAAATATTTTAACGATTTTTACTACTACAAATTTTATGCTTTATTCAAATTTTGATTAATAAAAATTAGTCAGTGAAGGTTACTTTCATTGATTTAGAACATTAAAATTAAAATTTTAACATTTAAATTTTAGATATTTTTTTAATTATATGCAAATATTTTATCTAAAAATTACTCTATATTCAGTCCTTCTAGTATAGAAATTACAATTAAACTCGTCTTCTTGTGCAACCAATTCGTAAGTTTATGTTATAAAGATGTCACAAATAAATTTACGTCTGGTATATACACTCGTAGTATACCATTATTAATTAAAATATGTTAGTTTTAATGCAAATAAAACAATACCAACATATTAGCTTATGTTGAAACAGTAAACCTTCAATCAATTTTTTTTTTCAACTAATATTGAAATTTTGTAGGGACATTAAGCCGAATTCAATTGAATTATTTCATTAATTAGCCACCTTAAAAAAGCAAACTTGAAATTGAACTCAAAAACGAAGCAGTCTTGGACTCGATTGGAGTAATATTCAATTCGTAATTTGTTCGATATAGCCCGTAATCAAGGTCGTTTTCGAGCTCGCTTTTAAAATTATAAAATTCAATAATTATTTTAATTTCATATTCCTCGTTTCTACTAAAATCATGAATTAAAAAATACTAGATTCGTACTACATAGAAAATATGGAATTCCACCTGCACTACTTCACACCTTACAATTTGAATTTGTTCTTCTTAGATTACGTTGGTAGTCAGTGTACAATATTACACATTCAAGAGAAGGAATCGAGTTTCACGTATCGGATTGACAATTCAACTGACAGAATCGCGTTTATTTAGTTATTTAGAATAGCGTTAATTAGGCATGTACGAAGACATTACCGATCTTCAACGTGCAGTAAATCAATCAATCGAATTTGCAAAACACATTCAACTCAAACGATCAGTTAAAAAGGGGGGGTTTTATACTCTTCATAAAGTTTGTGATTGTGAGCATACTCATTATATTTTCTTTAAGGAAAAACTCAAACGCATATTTGAATTTGAAAATAAAAGCTACAAAAATACAAGAATTCCGATAAATTTCAATAGAATTACAGTTGAGGCTGACAGACCTGCTTCTCTCGCTAGAGCAATTCCTGATCAACTTTTTGTTACACGGATGTTTGTGAGCCTTACACTGTAGGTGATTTCAGAGCTGCTCTATTCCGTTTAGTGTGCTACAATAACGCAAAGTACGAAAGCGGTGGAACTATGATTAAACAATATTCTCCACCTAATTACATTCCATTGTTAAATAATAGTTTTCAAAATATTGTAATAGATATAAGAGGTCAATATGGTAATCACGTGTCATTTGA
Source organism: Theocolax elegans (assembly GCA_026168455.1). Lineage (NCBI taxonomy): Eukaryota > Metazoa > Arthropoda > Insecta > Hymenoptera > Cerocephalidae > Theocolax > Theocolax elegans. The sequence continues at coordinate 47,981,021 of CM047427.1, forward strand.
ATGTGGAACGTGGACAAATACACTTCACTTTAAACGCGTTAATTAAACTAGTAACTAATGATATGATCCAATACAATTCGTATTACAACGATCAGATTGGAGGTGGTAATGTTCGTCACGTTTTTACCGGTTCGCCGTACCAACGGGGACACGGTATTGGCAGTTTTCTAAGTGGTCTTTTTAGAGAAACCTTACCCTACATTACCAGTGGAGTTAAAGCAGTAGGTAAAGAAGCATTTAGAACAGAACTAAACGTTCTGGATGATGTTAACAATAGTGGAATGAAAATGAAGGAGTCAGTAAATATTCGTATGCGTGAATCTGGACAAAATCTCAAGAGAAGAGCGGCCAATAAAATTTCTGAACTAATAAAATGGTCAGCATATAAATGTCGAACTAGGAAAAAAAGACGTCAGTTACCCAAGAACCGTTTGAGAGCACACAATAAAACTAAACGAGGAGGTGTAAATACATCAGGACGAATAACTAAAAAAACTCAAAAACGACGCACAGTCGTAAAAAGGAAAAAGAAGAAGAAGCAAACTTTACGTAGGGTATCGGACATATTTGGTTCTACATAATTATGTCTTTTTTACATGCTAATTCTTGCAAATGTATGAAATCGGAGCTAGATTTATTTACACTTCGACCTACTCAAACCTCTGTAGAAAATTCTCAATTCGTTCATTATAAACCTGTATCATCTCTTAGTGACTATGGACCATTGGAATTTGTTGTACCATGTTAAGTTTACGTGTACAGATTTTACCGAATGTAGAAGTTGATGCAGTTGAAAGTGGAAAAGTAGGTCCAATAAATTATTTTCTACATTCAATTTTTAATCAAATTGATGTCTTATTTTAATCAAAAGCTCGTTTCACCTCCCAACAATATGTACCCGTACAGGGCGTACATCGAAACATTGCTTAATTACTCTGCTGAAACTATGAATTCAAATTTTACTATGGGGTTATTGGTATATTGATACTCCAGGAAAAATGGATGCGTTACCTATCATACCACGTTCTGAACCTGGTGCTAATGTAGGATTATTGAATCGACAATATTTTACTAGTGGGAGAATATCGGTAGACATGATGGGTCATTTGCACTGTGATGTATTTGATCAGAATAAATTTTTACTCAACGGTGTAGAACTGAGGATACGCTTGGTACGTAGTAAAGATTCATTTTGTCCAATGGATGCCGCAGACAACGATAAATTTAGTGTTCATACAAAGAAAGCTTCACTCATCTTCACTCTCTAACCAAATCAACAACAAAATATCCTATTAGTCGTCTAGAGGTAAAATCTTTTACTTTACACAGTGGTATTTTCGGAGATACATTGGACAATGTTATTCTTGGACAATTACCTAAAAGAATTATAATTGGGTTTATAGATAACAGAGTTTTAATGGAAATCGAAAATATAATCCATTTACTTTCCATCACTACAATATCATCAATCATCTTTCACTGTACATTGATGGTGTACATGTGCCTGGAAAACCATTACAACCATAAATTTAGCGGAGATAATCCTCTGTACGTAGAAGCTTATCAAACATTATTTTCTGGAAGTGGAATACATTTTCTAAACGGAGCCCCCCTGGAAATTCAATTTTTACGTTCCTAAAAAAAGTAATATTAAATGTTTATTTTAAAAAATGAATAAAGCAGTAATAATAAAAACAAAAGGTTAGTATATATAACTAAATCTTTTATTTAAACACAAATTAATTTTCATTTATGTATATATTATAACGGTAAGCGAGTTACCGATCAGGTGAGTAACTGAAAAGAGTATCGACAGCGCGGCGCGCGCAGGGAACGCGCGCGAGAATCGTGCGCAGTAGAGTATCGGTAGAGATTTCGCTCGCGATCGGCAATAACAACGTGTTGGTAGTTTTTACGGCATAAAAGAGCGAAAGGAGTGTTGTGCGTTGTGTGTGGGTGTGAGCAGCTTCTCCCCACTAACCTCCACGTCGACGTGTGCAGCAGCACTTCTCACAGGCAGTGAGAAAAGGAGGCCCGGCGAATCCCACCTTCTCGACCGTTGGAGAGAGAGAGAGAGATATATAGGCGTACGAGCTCTCTCTCAGTAGCACAGCCTTTTCCCGCCGAGGCGCGATATATAGACAAGCGGTAAGTGGTGCACCACACTTAGACCCGCGTGTCTACTTAATATTTCGCGTCCCGATTTACCTGGTACGGTCCAGGTGAGGAAGCGTTCCTCCTTTCCCCCCTCTCGTGACAATACCCGCACGGATAGAAAGGTCGGTGGTTCGCGGGAACCACTTCACGAGAGAAGGCGCGCGTGACGTAGTAAGCTTCTACGTAAAAGCTCTCTACGTCAGTGATTCATACGTCACACGGTGTGACGTATGCCATCAGGTTAAGCAGCCGATCATATCCGGATCGGTTGCTCGTAATCGACAGTTAAATAGATTTTAACTGATTCTTTTCGCGCTGACCTCGGGGGTAGTCATCGGTACGACTCCCCGCAAATTGTTAAAGTTTATTTGTTCATAATTTATTAATATTTAATTGTTAATTTAATAAATTGACTCGGCGAGACTATCTTTCTCGCCGATTAAACGTAAAATATCGATTGTTAATAGTGTTTTACCGATAACTGTCCTATCCTCCGAATACCGCCCTCTCCGGTGTTTATTCTAGTTGGCAATTTTGGGCATAGGGCCCAACACACGGTATATAAGTCAAACGGAGTGTTTGACGTTGTTAACGGCACTGCACGGGAATCAAAGGGATTCCCGGCCGCATCGTGGGACTGCACACTTAAGGTTGGTAAGTTGGGACAGATTGGGCCTAACCGTGGGCCTTACGTATCCCCAGTACCCACCCCGTTACAACTGGCGCCCAATACGTGTGGATTTTGGATACAGGACATCGGAAAAATCAACAAGCACGATATAGTTGTTCAATTGTTAATAATATTGTTAATTAACAATTGGATAACTCGCGTACAATAACGAGGTCAGCAGTCGCGTTTCGAAATTGTGAAGTATATTTCGGTACTCTTTCGTTCCCCTCGAGACGGGATTTGTTTATTAACAAATAGAATTGTTATAAACAAATAAAAATATTTTTTATAACAAATAAAATTTTTTTTTATTTTTCTCGTCTCGACTACTTAGTAGTAGACACAGGAAATTGGTTCCTGTCGAACATAGGTGGCGCCACTAGAAAAAGGTCGCACAAATAGGAATTTGGTGGGTTTTCGAACGGAATCGATAGACCGACCAACGTTACTTGGAAATTGGGTAGTTTGGACCAAACCAAGTAACTAGCGCCACCTAGAGGAACGAAAGAACGCGACACAGCGCGACATAACCTGGTGGCAATTAATCGGTCTAAAGAAATTGTTTGTAAGTGTATGCAAGGTTTAACTGGTTTTTGCTGGCACAAAACAGGAAGCTTATAACCTGGCTCAGACCTTTACAAATTGTATTATACGTTATATTTTTGTAAGAGGTCAAGCGCGCGGTACTTTAATTATTTAATTTATTTATTTGTAGAGTTATCTATTATTTATTATATAGTACCGTTAAGTTAGCGCAAGGTAAGAGCCAGGCAGTAGTTTATCGTAAATTTATTAGCAAATTTGTTAAAAATAGTTTAAACTCGGTAGTGCTTCCTGATCAAAGTAAGACAGGACTTACTTTTGGCATCCGGTTTTGTGCTTTAGCGGTTAGCTTAGGTAGAAGCAAAACCCAGTTACGCGGATTGGTCATTTGGCAAGTAACGCCAAAGTTAAATATTCGACAGCATATAACCTTGCACACACATAGTGCGTCAAGCCAGCGAGGCTACTTACTGTGAAACGTATAAACGACGCTACAACTGAAGATGGCCAGTAGAGTATCGGTAGAGATTTCGCTCGCGATCGGCAATAACAACGTGTTGGTAGTTTTTACGGCATAAAAGAGCGAAAGGAGTGTTGTGCGTTGTGTGGGTGTGAGCAGCTTCTCCACTAACCTCCACGTCGACGTGTGCAGCAGCACTTCTCACAGGCAGTGAGAAAAGGAGGCCCGGCGAATCCCACCTTCTCGACCGTTGGAGAGAGAGAGAGATATATAGGCGTACGAGCTCTCTCTCAGTAGCACAGCCTTTTCCCGCCGAGGCGCGATATATAGACAAGCGGTAAGTGGTGCACCACACTTAGACCCGCGTGTCTACTTAATATTTCGCGTCCCGATTTACCTGGTACGGTCCAGGTGAGGAAGCGTTCCTCCTTTCCCCCCTCTCGTGACAATACCCGCACGGATTAGAAAGGTCGGTGGTTCGCGGGAACCACTTCACGAGAGAAGGCGCGCGTGACGTAGTAAGCTTCTACGTAAAAGCTCTCTACGTCAGTGATTCATACGTCACACGGTGTGACGTATGCATCAGGTTAAGCAGCCGATCATATCCGGATCGGTTGCTCGTAATCGACAGTTTAATAGATTTTAACTGATTCTTTTCGCGCTGTGACCTCGGGGGTAGTCATCGGTACGATTCCCGCAAATTGTTAAAGTTTATTTGTCATAATTTATTAATATTTAATTGTTAATTTAATAAATTGACTCGGCGAGACTATCTTTCTCGCCGATTAAACGTAAAATATCGATTGTTATAGTGTTTTACCGATAACTGTCCTATCCTCCGAATACCGCCCTCTCCGGTGTTTATTCTAGTTGGCAATTTTACGGCACTGCACGGGAATCAAAGGGATTCCCGCCGCATCGTGGGACTGCACACTTAAGGTTGGTAAGTTGGGACAGATTGGGCCTAACCGTGGGCCTACGTATCCCCAGTACCCACCCCGTTACAACTGGCGCCCAATACGTGTGGATTTTGGTACAGGACATCGGAAAATCAACAAGCACGATATAGTTGTTCAATTGTTAATAATATGGTTAATTAACAATTGGATAACTCGCGTACAATAACGAGGTCAGCAGTCGCGTTTCGAAATTGTGAAGTATATTTCGGTACTCTTTCGTTCCCCCTCGAGACGGGATTTGTTTATTAACAAATAGAATTGTTATAAACAAATAAAAATATTTTTTTATAACAAATAAATTTTTTTTATTTTTCTCGTCTCGACTACTTAGTAGTAGACACAGGAAATTGGTTCCTGGTCGAACATAGGTGGCGCCACTAGAAAAAGGTCGCACAAATAGGAATTTGGTGGGTTTTCGAACGGAATCGATAGACCGACCAACGTTACTTGGAAATTGGGTAGTTTGGACCAAACCAAGTAACTAGCGCCACCTAGAGGAACGAAAGAACGCGACACAGCGCGACATAACCTGGTGGCAATTAATCGGTCTAAAGAAATTGTTTGTAAGTGTATGCAAGGTTTAACTGGTTTTTGCTGGCACAAAACAGGAAGCTTATAACCTGGCTCAGACCTTTACAAATTGTATTATACGTTATATTTTTGTAAGAGGTCAAGCGCGCGGTAACTTTAATTATTTAATTTATTTATTTGTAGAGTTATCTATTATTTATTATATAGTACCGTTAAGTTAGCGCAAGGTAAGAGCCAGGCAGTAGTTTATCGTAAATTTATTAGCAAATTTGTTAAAAATAGTTTAAACTCGGTAGTGCTTCCTGATCAAAGTAAGACAGGACTTACTTTTGGCATCCGGTTTTGTGCTTTAGCGGTTAGCTTAGGTAGAAGCAAAACCCAGTTACGCGGATTGGTCATTTGGCAAGTAACGCCAAAGTTAAATATTCGACAGCATATAACCTTGCACACACATAGTGCGTCAAGCCAGCGAGGCTACTTACTGTGAAACGTATAAACGACGCTACAACTGAAGATGGCCGCTCAGCAGACAAATCGATGCATGGATCGAGACGCTCACCAGGGAGCAAATCGAACTACACCTGGACGCCTTGAACCTAAAATCGGCAGGCTCGGTTCATAGGAAAGCCGAGCGACTCCACCAGTGGCTATTAGGAAATTATTCGGCCCAGGAGTTTAACCAGGAGGAAGACGAAGCCACAGCAGTTCGCAGCAGTCTCCAACGGAGAAATAGGTGGCTGCAGATGCTAGGTGAACATCAAGACGAGGAGTCTGATGAACCTAGCCCAGATCAGGAAGTGTATCTGGTACTGCGGGAGAACGCTGCGGTTAAAGATAACCTGCACAGGACGGTGCAGGATTTCGATGACGTCGAGCTAGATGAAACGACGTCAGCCGCGACCAACACAGAGCCTCAACCCGAACGAGAGGAAGAATGGCTGTCATTGGTCTCAAAAGAGGGAAACATTTTTAAAATCCCTCGATCGTTCTCCCAGACCTTGGTGCAGCTTATCAAAAAAGTGAATGACCTCACTGTAAAGGTAGATAAGCTGATGTCCGAGCGCACTCAAACCGCTCACAGCACGAGATTGGACGGTGCCAACCAATCTCACCATGTGCAATTTCAGGACACATATACGTGTTATGGTCCTGATGTGAGCGAGATAGGTGAGGCGCAAGTAAATGGCGAACAACGACGCGCAAGCGCCCCTTAGTCTAAGCCTGATGGAGCTTGGAAGGGGGGGAATGCGCGCGAATCCCAGAGGATTCCTCAAGCGCGCAGCTCGCCAAACAAGGATCGGACATTCCCAACACCAAGCTTCTCGACGTCATCGAGGTTGAATGGGACACCTCGAGACGTCGGCGGCATTGTGAGGAAGTGGCAGGTCAAGTTCTCTGGCGACAAGAGCCAGAGCATTGACGCCTTCCTAACCAGGATCGAGGATTGCAGGATCCTGGCCAACCTGTCAGAGGACGAGTTGTTGACGTCACTCTCGGAACTTCTGACAGACACTGCCGCCACGTGGTACCAGAACGAGAAACACAAGTGGCACTCCTGGCAAGATTTCGTGACTTCGGCTAAACGTTGGTACGGAATGAGCCAACGTTTCCAGCAGAGGATCATCGCCGAGTCCAACGCACGGACTCAAGGACCCGATGAACCGGTTAGGGACTATATGACGTGCTCTATAGCAATAATGCGAAAGATAGTCCCTACGCCGACTGAAGCGCAGCAGCTCGATCATTTGTATCGGAACATGCTGCCCCAGCTTCAACGGCTGTTCAAGAGAGCGGAAGTGAGCTCAATTGAACAAATGCTGGACCTCGCCACGGAAGCGGAGCAGACGATAGAAGGTGAAAAAGTATATCGTCCACCACCTACGGAGGAAGGGTCTCTGCTTCCTGAGATGGCGTATAAGCCGAAGCGGAAAAAAGGTTCGCCGAAGGCTAAGGTAGCGGCTGCTGAGGTAAGCCCAGCCAAACCAAGCGAGCCAGACGTCGCACTATGGGAAAAAGGTAAGAATTTTGTCCTAAAATCGTAGAACTCTTGTTGTGATAGGTGCAGAATAATGAAATTTGAGGGTAAGATAGTTGATGAAATATGCTATCTGGGAAAATTAAAGTTATGAGTTCAAGGTCATTTTATGACCTTCAAAAATGAGATCAAACATGTTAGTTTTATGAAAAAATTTAGTTTCTTCTTATTAAAATGAGTAAAAATGTTAAATTATAATATATTATATAGATATTTTGAAATATTTTTGTCTGCTGATTAGAACTGCTGAACTAAAAAAATCGAATCACTTTTTGCTCTTAAAAAACGCAGTAGGTTAATTCTTGAAAGTTCCTTAGAAAACTTAGAACTGAACGGGTTCATGGGTGTGTGTATATATATATATATATACACACACACACACATACTATATATATAGTATGTATATACTATATATATATATATGTGTGTGTGTGTGTGTGGGTGGGACTATGTGTGGGAGTATGCGTGTGTTTTGGATTAGTTTTTATACGAGATTGTTAAATAATTGTAGTAAATTTATCTCATAAAAATACATTTTATGTAAATTCTTTGGTAGACATAAGTAAACATAAAGTAAATATAAACAACATTTGTATATTTGTATATTTGCAAATAATATTTTGAATATAATTTTAATCTAACTCATTGGATGAATCGTCACTACAACTCATATCATCGTCTGAAGTAATTTCACTGAAAAATAAGTAAAATGCTGCATTAATATATGTGCGTGCGTGCGTGTGTGTGTGTGTGTGTGTATGTGTGTGTGTATGTGTGTGTGTGTGTGTATAGTATTGTATTTGCTTAGTACGTAATATAAATGCGCATTAGTGTTAAGACTCAAAACAATTATTTTGATCATGCTCTAAAATATGTGTGAACGAAGTTCGAGGTACTAAAACTAATCCAAAACACACGCATACTCCCACACATAGTCCCACCCACACACACACACACACATATATATATATAGTATATACATACTATATATATAGTATGTGTGTGTGTGTGTATATATATATATATATATATATACACACACTCATGAACCCGTTCAGTTCTAAGTTTTCTAAGGAACTTTCAAGAATTAACCTACTGCGTTTTTTAAGAGCAAAAAGTGATTCGATTTTTTTAGTTCAGCAGTTCTAATCAGCAGACAAAAATATTTCAAAATATCTATATAATATATTATAATTTAACATTTTTACTCATTTTAATAAGAAGAAACTAAATTTTTTCATAAAACTAACATGTTTGATCTCATTTTTGAAGGTCATAAAATGACCTTGAACTCATAACTTTAATTTTCCCAGATAGCATATTTCATCAACTATCTTACCCTCAAATTTCATTATTCTGCACCTATCACAACAAGAGTTCTACGATTTTAGGACAAAATTCTTACCTTTTTCCCATAGTGCGTCGTCGACCGCATCGCAAAGATGCTGGAGGATGCGCTGCGGCCCATCGTCTCCCAATTGGCGTCGACGACCCGACAGTCCCGTAGGAGAAGCCCAAGGTCTGGCTCTCCTAAGAAAGGCTCGCCGGCCAACCGATCTCCGAAGAGTAGGAGGTCTGGCAGACCTAATGGCCCTAGTCCAACGAGGGAAAAAGGAAAGGAACAGCTGAAAACCGAATGGGCTCGACTTTCCATCCGACTAAGCCTCTTACCTGCAAGGGCTGTGGGAAAATTGGATATTCCCTCAGGTACTGTCCGGTGTGCTCGGGAAACGCCAAAGGGAGCGGTTAACAGGGACGAAAACCGCGACCCAAGAGCTTGAGTCCCCGCTGTCCCAGGTGAGTTTGGGACAGACCCGCTCCAACCGACAGTATGGTCCAGAGAGGAGCGGAAATGGGCCTCAAAAGGAGGAACGGTCCCAAGAAGTAAGCAGACCAACCTCATCCTATAAACCAGAGGATAAGAGTCGTTGGTGGCTTCTCGTGGAGATTGAGGGCTTTCGTATAAGAGCCTTATACGATCCCGGAGCCTCCACGACCGTGATGGGACCCAGCGGTCTGCAAATCGCCGCAGCATTGGGCAAGGAGCTCATTGTGGCAAACGCCGGACGCGTCAAGATGGCGGATGGTAGTTACCAACCGCTAAACGGTCATGTGATTTTACCTTTCACTGTCGGGAAGGAGACGCGTGAAATAAGGGTAGCGATCATACCACATCTTGACGCCAAATGCTACGTAGGAGTAAATTTCGTACGAGCATTCAGAGCCATATTGGATCCGGATAGCGACCGCCTGTTCCTCAAAGACAGCAAGCAGCAGATCCACCTCGAAGTTGCTGGAATAGGGGGTATGGCCACCCTCTCGTCCGCTGGGATAGCGGACGCAACCGACGCAGAAAGGGAAGAGCTGCGAGCGCTAGTAAGCAAAGTGCTGTCTAATACTTCTCCCAAAATCGGGCGAACCCAACTCATCGAGCACTCGATTGACGTGGGATCAGCTCGTCCGATAAAGCAGAAGTATTACCCGGTGTCGGAGAAGATCCAGGAGGAGATGCACCGCCAGGTCCGAGAGATGCTAGATTTAGAGATCATAGAGCCCTCGGACAGCGGTTGGTCAAGCCCCGTGGTGATGGTACGCAAGGAGAACGGATCAGGTCGGTTTTGCATTGACGTTAGGAAAGTCAATGCGCTAACGAAACCAGACGCTTATCCCCTCCCGTTCATACAGGATATCTTGCGCAAGCTGAAGCGATGTCGGTACATTAGTACTCTGGACATGAACTCGGCGTATCATCAAATACCTCTCCAGAAGGAATCGCGTCCTTATACGGCTTTCACAGTCCCGGGGATGGGACTGTATCAGTTTAAGCGGATGCCGTACGGATTGGCATACGCCGGCGCGACCTTCCAACGCATGATTGACCAAGTGGTTGGTCCTGATCTCGAGCCCAACGCCTTTTCTTACCTCGATGACATTATCATAGTCATCGAGACATTTGAAGGGCACAAGAAGTATCTCGAGATGGTGCTGAAAAGACTGACCGAAGCTAACTTGACAGTGAATAAGGACAAGTGTGTCTTTTGTCAAGATGAGGTGAGATATCTTGGCGTGCTGGTCAACAGGGATGGAATTCGTCCCGACCCAGCCAAGACAGAGCCTATAAGGGTTTATCCGGCTCCCAAGAACCTCAAACAGCTTCGACGATTCCTCGGCATGGCGTCATGGTATCGGCGTTTTATGCCGGATTACGCCACGATTGCCGAGCCACTTACCCGTCTAACGAAGAAGAACCAAGGGTACGAGTGGTTAGATGAACAGGAACAAGCCTTTCAGCAGCTGAAGGCCCTGATCATGACTGCTCCGGTTCTTCAACGTCCCACTGCAGATGGACGGTTTAGCCTGCACACGGACGCGAGCGATACCGGCATAGGAGCCGTGCTCGTCCAAGAGATAGACGGAGAGGAAAGAGTCATTGAGTTTGCCAGTCGCATTCTCACAGCACCCGAGAAGAATTATAGCGTTACGGAGAGGGAATGCTTGGCCGTGGTCTGGGCTATTAATAAGTTCAGACCTTACATCGAAGGATACCACTTCAAAGTGATAACGGATCACAGTAGTCTTCGCTGGTTGTGTAATATGAGAAATCCAACCAGCCGACTAGCGAGATGGGCTTTAGAGCTTCAAGCTCATGACTTTGTCGTCGAGCACAGAAAAGGAGCTCTGCATCACGTTCCCGATGCCCTATCTCGCATGTATGAAGACGACGAGCCTACAGTAGCAGCAATGTCGTGGGCTCAAACTACTGAAGATCCTTGGTACCTAGACTGGATCAAGAACGTTTCCGACAGACCCCGTGATTTCCCCGACTGGAAAATAGTTGGAGGAAATCTATACATCTATCGCCCCGACAAGGAGCTAGAGGAAGTGATGGATGATGAGCAAGCATGGAAGCTGGTCGTACCCCTAGAGAATCGACACTCTATTCTGAGAGAGTGTCACGATGACCCCTCAGCTGGCCATCTCGGAAGGGAAAAGACATTCGCCCGCGTGGCCCAAAACTATTATTGGCCACGGTTTTACGCAGAAGTTGCGGATTACGTCAGGCGATGTCAAGTGTGCCAGCAATGTAAGGTCGAGCAACGTGCTCCCTCAGGGTTAATGGGTCACCGTCAATCGGACAGACCATGGCAGGTGGTAGCAGGAGATATCACTGGCCCGCTTCCACGCTCTAGCCGAGGATACGAATACATCCTAGTATTCCAGGATTTATTCACGCGCTGGATTAAAGCAATCCCGATACGAAAAGCTAACGCAAAGACGATAGTCCGCGAGCTTCACGAACGAGTGATTAACCGGTTCGGCACCCCGGAAGTGTTTCACTCGGACAACGGGACCGAGTTTAAAAATAAACTCGTAGACGAATACCTTGAATCTAAGGGAGTGTATCATTCGACGACACCCCCTTACCACGCACAGGCCAATCCTGTCGAGAGGGCCAATCGGACCCTTAAGACAATGGTGGCGTCGTATATCCAGGATAAGCATAGCGACTGGGACGACAAGCTGCCAGAGTTAGTCTTTGCACTAAACACAGCGGTGCAAAGTTCTACTGGATGGAGCCCGGTTATGCTGAACTATGGTCGCCAACCCGAGGCGCCTAGTACAGCTCGTCGAGAGCAAGACCGGCTTGCCCAGCAACAGTTTGAGTTCCGTCGACTGCAGGATTGGAACGACAAAATCAAACATTTGCCAAGACTGCACGAGAACGCAAGTCGTCAGTCGGCTGCCAGCAAGGCCCGGCAAGCCGAAATCTTCAACTCACGACGAAGGCCAGCGGAATTCGAGGTAGGAGATCTGCTGTGGAAACGTAACCGGATCCTCTCGTCCAGCGCACAAGGTATCTCGGCTAAGCTTGCTCCGAAATACACAGGGCCATATCTGATCATCAGTAGGAAAGGTATGAATACCTACGTCATACAAGATGATCAAGGGGGCCAAGAAGTATCTCATATAGAGCATCTGAAGAGATACGTCCCCGAAGATGATGCTGAACCAAACGATGAGGAGCAACCTACGAGATCTCAACCGTCGAGGGATCAACAGGTGAAGTGCGACCCACCTGTAGCGAGCGAAGCCTCCTCTGCGAGGGAGTATAATGCGAGTGAGTCACCTAGCGAAGGGACTCGGTGTAAACCGCGTAAGACGTCGCGTACGTCCTTAGATAGGGCCCCCGCTACCAAACGACCACGTGGTCGTCCCCGGAAAGCGAATGCGACCGTGCGACGCCGATCCCCATTAACACGGCAATTAGATGCGCAGCCAGAAACTGTTCCCCTTAGACGAGGACGAGGGCGTCCTCGTGGATCGAAATCCAAATAAAGAACAGTGTCGTTTGAAACGATGGGCCATAACCTGAGATCATGATTTTTGTTGCAGATGATCATCGAGGTTGAGCAGGAAGCCCTGGAGTTCCTCCTCGCCAGGATGATAGACACCCTGGCCAGCCACGGCGAGATGCAGACGGCGGACGTCCTGTCTGCTGTAGTTGCTGCCGTAGATCATCGGCGGCAACAGCTCCAGGAGGAGCATCGCCGTGGCCAGGAGGATATCGCCGCCGTCGTCCTAGAAGAGGTCCTGGAGGACGGTCAGGGCCAGGACACGGCCTATGTAGCGACCCCTGCGGACCGCTTAAGACAAGCGAAAGGGACGATACCCATGCCCTCTCCGCCGAAGCCAGCACCCGCGACAGAAGAGCGGATGGAGAGGGAGGGCAATTCAGTATCGGATCGTCCGCAGGGGAAGACTGAACCGGAACCGGCCAACACCAGACCCCAGCTCCGTCGTCCCCACTCCAACGGGTCCCAACCCGCAACCTCTGCGGTGACAGAGGAGCGGCCCAAGACACAGGAAGAGGAGTGGCAGGAGACGGAGGCTGCCCTCAGGCACATGAAAGCCCTGAGGGTTCAGCTACGGGCAGCCGAACAAGAGGCCTTGGCGAAGTTCGATGCGTTTGCCGAGGCTCATCCGACGGCTCCCATTACCAAGGGTGTCTGGGCTGAGCGAGTTCAGGACCTCAAAAGGGAGCGAGAGGTCCTGGCAACATTCCGTGCTCAGCAGCGCGAGGCCAAAGAAAAGGCGGCGGCGGAAGAGAGGAAGCGCGAGGAAGAGCGCCAGCAGCGGCTGAGGGCTGAGGCAGCCTATAGGCAGGCTGCTGAAGAGCACCGGCGTCTCCAGCAGAAAGCGGATGACGCTAAAAGAAGAGCCGCTGAGCTGGAGGCGCGGCTGCAGTCTCAGCCCTCCCCGAGCGGAACGAGCGGCTACAAGGAACCGAAGTGTCGGCTCTGCCGCTGCAAAGGGGTCGTTGACCCAAAGAAATGCCCTCGCTTCAAGGCGCACGCCGAAATCGAGGACGGGGCGCAGGAGGCAGGGCTGAGAGCCATCAGGAGGCAACGGCCCAATCCTCCAAATGTATATAGATACTTTTTGTTTTTATTAAAGTTTTATAATAAAAAAATAAGGTGTACCTCCTGATTATTTATCCTCTTTCCTGTTCCTCGCGGTACAGAGTCCACATACAGAGTATGCGGAATCTGGAAGGGGGGTATAACGGTAAGCGAGTTACCGATCAGGTGAGTAACTGAAAAGAGTATCGACAGCGCGGCGCGCGCAGGGAACGCGCGCGAGAATCGTGCGCAGTAGAGTATCAGTAGAGATTTCGCGCGCAATCGGCAATAACAACGTGTTGGTGTCCGAGATAGATAGTTTTTACGGCATAAAAGAGCGAAAGGAGTGTTGTGCGTTGTGTGTGGGTGTGAGCAGCTTCTCCCCACTAACCTCCACGTCGACGTGTGCAGCAGCACTTCTCACAGGCAGTGAGAAAAGGAGGCCCGGCGAATCCCACCTTCTCGACCGTTGGAGAGAGAGAGAGAGAGATATAGACGTACGAGCTCTCTCTCAGTAGCACAGCCTTTTCCCGCCGAGGCGCGATATATAGACAAGCGGTAAGTGGTGCACCACACTTAGACCCGCGTGTCTACTTAATATTTCGCGTCCCGATTTACCTGGTACGGTCCAGGTGAGGAAGCGTTCCTCCTTTCCCCCCTCTCGTGACAATACCCGCACGGATAGAAAGGTCGGTGGTTCGCGGGAACCACTTCACGAGAGAAGGCGCGCGTGACGTAGTAAGCTTCTACGTAAAAGCTCTCTACGTCAGTGATTCATACGTCACACGGTGTGACGTATGCCATCAGGTTAAGCAGCCGATCATATCCGGATCGGTTGCTCGTAATCGACAGTTAAATAGATTTTAACTGATTCTTTTCGCGCTGACCTCGGGGGTAGTCATCGGTACGACTCCCAGCAAATTGTTAAAGTTTATTGCAAATGCTAAAAAAAAATTTTTTGCGTTCAATTTAACTATTTAGCAACTAGAAAGAAACGTAATTAGCTTGCTAGCAATCAAAATATATTTAACTCAAAAGGCTATTTTTCAGCCACGCGGTCGATCCAAAATGGCCGTCTTTTGTCGACTCGCGTGTGTGTGCGCACGAACAAACGGCAAGAAAAATGGCTATCGGCTTCGCGCTCGAAGCTTACAATTTTGCTGCTTGCTCGATCCCTTTATTAATTATATAAAAAAACACACGTTGGGCGCCAATGTTACGTCGCACTGGGGATCAGGGTGCGAGTGATCAAATTAGGTTTGATAATAAATTGTTAATTTATTAATATATTATAATAATCACAGCGGGTGCCAGTCGCGTACGTCAAGTAATTATAGCGATCCGCTATTCGCTTAAAACGGAAGTTCAATTGGATATACGCGGTTATATAATGTAATATTCGAAATAGGAAACGAACGGCACGGCTGTAACACGCGTCTT
>CM047427.1:47996316-48071012 GCA_026168455.1 Theocolax elegans
GACGATGGGCATGGACGGCATCTCCGTTCCCATGCTTAGGCTCGCGTGTCCGTCCATTATTGACCACTTGGTGGATGTCTTCGATGCCTCACTTCGGTCGGGCTGGTTTCCTACGCAATGGAAAAGGGCACTACTGTACCCATTGGCCAAAACCAATGTGTGTGGTAGCATAGCTGATACTCGGCCTATAGCGCGATTGAGTGAGATATCGAAGTTATTGGAGCGGATCGTGCACGGACAGCTGACCAAATATCTGGATTAGAATGACCTCTTGTTTAGCAGGCAGGCTGGATTTCGCAGGGGACATAGCACGCAGACGGCATTGCTTGGGGTGCTGGAGGATGTGCGCAGGGGAATCGATCGCCGTATGATTACTATTTTAGTCTTATTTGATTTCTCAAAGGCATTTGATACGGTTCCCCATGGCGCCCTCCTCCGTAAACTCCGGGCGATTGGCTGTTCTGACATAGCTGTCTGCTGGTTTTACTCGTATCTGCGGGGGCGCACGCAGGCCGTTGAGGGTGATGAGGGCAACCGATCGGGTTGGTCAGCTACTCATGCGGGTGTTCCTCAGGGCAGCGTCCTGGGGCCCCTTTTGTTTTCAATTTTCATCAACGATCTGCCTGCGGTCCTGCAGCACTCTAAATGCATGATTTTCGCGGATGATACACAGCTTTATTATTCTTTTCCCCCTGCCGAATTCGGCCTGGCTGTGGAGAGGGTGACGCGGGATGCGGGGGCGGTTGCGGATTGGGCGACGATGAATGGATTGACGCTGAATGTCTCCAAGACGAAGGTCATGCTGCTGGGCAGCCATTTATACATCTCTAGATTCGATCTTGGGGGCATTGAGAAGGTCTGCGTGAATGGCGAGCCACTACAGTATGAGAGTGCGGTTAAATCATTGGGGGTGTGGATCACGCCGACATTAGATTGGGCCAAGCACGTGCAGATGATTTCACAGAGTGTACATGGCGTGCTGCACACCCTCAGGTTTTATAGACGTGCGTTGTCCAGGGGTTCGCGCAAGCTACTGGTGGAGAGCATGATCTGGCCTTATTTGGACTATGCATGTGCGGTCTATAGCGACGTCGATCGTACGCGTGAATTGAAACTTCAACGGCTGATCAATGCATGCGTGCGTTTCGTCTGGGGAAACATTCCCAGACGAGCACACGTTACGCCGTACCGACTTGAGATGGGCTGGCTGTCGGCTGAGCACAGAGGGCTTTATCTCGTTGGCTCCTTGGCATTTAAAGTTATCTCTTCCCTGTCCCCGTCCTATCTTTGTGAACACTTCGTCATGTCCGATTCCCGCCCTGAGGTTCGCACCTCTTCCCGCCTTCAGCGTCGGCCTCTTACTTACCACCCGCCACGGACTGAGGCGCTGAACCAGTCCTTTACTGTTACTGCTTCCAGACTCCTCAACCACTTTTCTGACCTAACCTTCGATCCTGACCATTTACATTCCTTTAGGTGTCGCCTGCGAGATTATCTCTCTGGGCTTGACCGACGAGCATGGGATAGGCGCGTGGAAGAGGAGGGTATATCCTCGTTAGAGAGACCGACATGGTAGGTCGCATGTGCATGGCCCTGGTGATGCTGCTCACAGCTACGGCTGGAGTATTCGTAGCTACTAGTAACCGCAATTATTCACTTATTTATTTATTCATGTGCATTTTGCATATTTTGTATATTTTGTATATTCTGTAAATTATTATTATTCTGTACTATACTATAGTTTGTACTGGATTTGCGTCTTAATGCGGGATTGTGCTCTCACTTTGGCATCACCAGCGTCGTTACTGTTTACTATTAACCACTAAACTCGTTTGTACTTACTCTGCTTATCTATATTTATATTTATACTAATTATTTGTTTGCATTTGATTTTAATTATAATTTTAATTTTATAGTTGATTTTATGTTATTTTAACTTTATTGTTATATCTGCGCTTATAGCTATTGTTATCTTTATGTTAAGATCTACTGTCTGTTTCACTGATTATACAAATTAATTATGTGCAATTAACTGCGCTAACAAAACAAATGTTAAATGAGACCTGTGTTCCAGCGTCCACATGGTCGAGCTCAATAAGTTAGCTATTATATGACTTATGTTATTCAATGTATCTATTTTCATGTAATATGTGCTACTTTGGGGGCTGGCCCCCGTAGCCTAATAAATCAGTATCAATCAATCAATCAATCTCTGGCGCGGTGAGTACTAAGACATCTGTTTTACTTCTCCGTACTGTTTCTATAATTTTTGTACTCACGCGACCAACTCGAGTTTTAGTGCAAAGCATATTGGACGTCCGCTGTCTACAGTTTGTACCTATTAAATTAGATGCATCTATACTGTAGACAGTTGTCTGCAAAATAAGAAATTAAGTTGCAATAATCTTGGAGGTTAACTGGAGAAATCTGCGAGCGGCAAAAATCGGGCGGCAATTTCACACACGGAGTCTATACCAACGTTGCGAAATTCATCGTACGGACATGGCAACACCGCGAGGATGTTTTGTTTGCGGAGTACGACTAACGCGCAAGGACTACACAGAGGTGTGTAATCTCTGTAATAACATTACTCATACTAACTGTTTCGAGGTCGTGCCGGGCTCGTCCGAGCGGCGCTGTTGTAACCTTGCAAAAACGCGATCGAAGGTACTAGTTACAGCTTCGAACGACATGAGGGCGCCACCGCCTGGGTTACCGCGCCAGTCTGTCGTGACCGACAGTGCCGCGTCGGCGACCACGCCTACCCCTACCACCTCTCACGCTAAGAGAGTAACCTCGCCTCCGTCGCCATCAATGTCGCAGGTTGCGAAGCAACCTCGCGGCGCTCCGCCCACTGTGCCCAATCAGGCGGCACACGACGCACCAAGCGACTCCGTAACAATGGCAGTCGATTTACCACCGTGGTTGGACGCAATTACTCAGAGTTTGCGGGAATGCTTGCGTAGCGATATAGAATCAGTGCTGGATGTCGTAAATCGTGTCGAGGGCAAAGTTGACGAGGTAAAGACGAAAATTAAAGATTTAAAAACGAAGGTAAATGAGATCGAGGAAGAAATGGATGCGAAGTTTACGGCTATTGATGCGCGTATAGAAAAACTAGAAGACCGGGTCAGCAGCTTAGAAAAAAGCAATAAAGATGAAATTGCAGTGTCCAAACCTCCATCAAAAGATACATGCGAGCTGCTTATTACCGAGCTGCCCAAGGATACGAAAAAAACGGAGAACGAACTTTTAATTGATTTATTTGGTGTGCTGAAACTGCCGAATCTAAGCAGTCAAGTAATCGATTTTCGTCCTTGGACTCCGCGATTAAAACCAAACCCGGCGGGCTCTCCTATGGTACCGATGCTCACTCAAGGCTTGGTGGTTAAAATGTCATCAGTAACATCCAGAGATACGGTTATTGAAAAGACTCGACTCCTGAAGGGACAAAAGGCGCGGGATATTGTCGGTGAAGGTGGCGAAAATGCTCTATTTGTCAGGCCCCTTTGGCCGAAGCCCGTTTTTGAGCTATGGCAAGCGGCCATACATAAATCGAGAGAGCTGGGCTATGCGAGGCCCATAGTTTTAGATTTAATAGTTTTTATGCGTGAGGTGAGGGATGGACCGTTGATGCGTATAAGTTCGGAAGCAGATCTTATTAACTTCCCTCCTCTCTCTCCAACTCACATCAAGTGAGATGGGGCTGGTCGGGCCAAATCATCGAAATCATCAAAATCATCGAAGTCACTTTCCATTTTTCACTCTAACATAAATCGTTTAAAAACACATTTTGCATCTATCGAAGCATTAGTTCATCCAGCCTCACATGATGTCATCGCGATTACCGAAACCTTCCTTGCAAGTCACGATTCTTCGGAAATTATTAAACTGCTGGGCTACGCATTGTATCGATTGGATCGTGAGGGTAAGGAGGGGGGAGGTGTTGCGGCATATGTGCGTGAGGATTTTGGGGTAAAAATCATCGCGCACTCTGAACCTATCTTTTCGTATGCTCCGGAGTATATGGTGCTATGTTTGACAGGTAAAACGGTTTCAATGGTTCTAGCAATTGTTTATCGTAGGCCTTCGGCCGCTTATCCCACGGAATTTTTTGAGGTATTGTCAGACATACTACCACGATACAAATATGTCATGGTCACTGGGGATTTTAACATTGACATGAATTCTACCAGTGCCATGGCAAGCAGGTTTAGAGCAAATCTGATGGCTCTGGGACTTTCACTCATCCAGTCAGAGCCAACGCATCACGCGATGACATCAGGTGGGCCATTTCACACGTGGTTAGATCTCTTCCTCATTCGTGAACCAGTACCTGAACATGAATACATTACGACGTCGGCTCCTTTCGCAGCTGGACATGATGCCATCAGTATTTCTATTCGGATTGAAAATAAGCAGCCTCAAGTGAAGGTAATTGGTAAACGAAATTTGGAAGGGGTCAACCTTCATAATCTAGCAACTACATTCGAATCATGCATAACCTCCTCTTCCTCATCGAAATCGTTCCCCCATCCTTGGCCTGACCAGTCTGATCTCATGGATATTTCTCCGATTAATCATCACCTTAGTCAGTATTCACATCAAGTTCATTCATCTCATAATATTCATAGCACCATTTCATCTACATTATCATCTTTATGCAACTCAATTTTAACAACTTTTGACCTGTTAGCGCCTGTAACTTTTCGCACCATCAAAACAAACCACAAACCTGGATTTCTCGGGAAATCAAAGAAAGTATTAAAGCCAGAAATGCAGCTTTTATTAGATTTCGTGCTTCAGGTTCTGTTGACGATTATACCATATATAAGGGTCTTAGAAATCAGGTTTCAAACACAATCAACACAAGTAAGTTCCACTTTCTGGCAAAGAAACTCAATAGCACGAAAGACTCAAAGAAATCGTGGAAATGTCTAAAGAATTTGGGCCTCAGTACAAAGACAAACCCATCACCGCTTAAATTATTCTCACCTCATCAGCTAAATTGTCACTATGCTTCAATTTCAAATCATATCCAACCACTTTCCGTACAATCATTCTCAACCATAATATGCAACTCTTGTCCTACATCACCCTCATCTCCCTCTTTTCATTTTTCTGTTATAACCGCGAAAGAAGTTCAGCTTGCAATTCGGGGAGCGTCCTCAAGGGCAGTGGGGATTGATGGCATATCTGTTGAAATGATTAAGTTGTTAGAGCCTCAATTAACACTGCACCTTGTTGATCTCTTTAATAATATGCTCTCAGTTGACTATTTTCCGGAGAGCTGGAAAAGGGTATCATTGTTCCCATTGGCGAAGTCAAGCAGGGTAGAATCGTGTTCAGATACAAGACCGATTGCGAAACTCTGCGAACTCTCGAAAATCTTGGAGAGACTTATACATAATCAGTTGTCTGAATATCTTGTGAAAAATCATATTCTCGTGGACAGACAAGCAGGTTTTCGCAGGGGGCACAGTACCCAGACAGCACTCCTGGGTGTCCTGGATGACGTTAGAAGAGCCATTGATGCTAGAAAGATCACGATTCTCGTCCTGTTTGACTTCTCTAAGGCATTCGATACTGTGCCTCATGGTAAACTTATGCAAAAACTGTGTGAGATTGGATGCTCTGACAGCACATTGAGTTGGTTTTATCGGTATCTTGTAGGTCGCATGCATGCAGTGGAGAGTGAGACGGGCGTGTTATCAGACTGGCTTGAGATAATGCGGGAGTGCCTCAGGGCAGTGTTCTTGGCCCAATACTCTTTTCCATATATATATCAATGATTTGCCTAAAGTTCTTTCTCACAGCAATTATATGCTGTTCGTATCACGCAAGATGCAAATGCGATAGCCCTATGGGCTCACACGAACGGATTAAAGCTAAATGTAAAAAAGACGAAGGTTATGATTCTGGGCAGTCAGGCTTTTTTATCGCGTATCGACTTGAACACTGCCCCGAAGGTAGGGTTGGGAGCGGATCTCTTAAATTATGAATGCGAGGTTAAATCGCTTGGGGTCATGATCTCTCCCTCTCTGGATTGGTCAAAGCAAGTACTAACTATCTCGGGTCGCGTACATGGGGTTTTGCACTCATTGCGATATTATAAAAAGACGTTGTCACGAGGTCTTAGGAAAAGTCTGGTTGAGGCTCTGATTTTTCCGCATTTTGACTATGCGTGTGCCGTGTTTAACGATGTTGACCAGACCAGAAATCTGAAACTACAAAGACTGCTAAATGCTTGTGTCCGATTCGTGTGGGGGAACATAGCAAGGAGGGAACATGTAACGCCTTATAGGTTAAGTCTCAGGTGGTTATCAGTTGAGTCCAGACGCTCATACCTAATTGGCTCACTTGCATACAATATCATTGCCCATAACTCACCAACATATCTGGCAAATCATTTTATAAAAATAAATACCCTCTCTCATAATCCTCGCACCTCTACTCGTCATCCTTCAAAATTACTACATTATCTTCCCCCTCGTACAGTGTCTTTGAATAAGTCTTTTGTCATCACCGCATCTAAAATCATCAACGAATTTTCTACATTTTCATTCGACACTTCATCTATCACTCATTTCAAAAATACATTATTCGATCACCTGTTTGGACTTGACAAAACTGCCTGGGAAAATAGAGTGCGAAATGAGGGCTTAACGCCTCCTCAGATCCCTCACCTCAATCTAGAATAAGTCTTACAAATGTTTTTACTGCGTATTTTTATTTTTATTGATGTGTAACTTTTATATTTGTACTTAAATTATCTATTTATTATTGTATATAGTATATTTTATTACTGGGCAAATGCGCAATATGCTTAAAATCAGCTAAACTGATATTGTTATATAACTGTTATTATCATTGTTATTGTCTTATATTTTTATTTTTATACACCCTATTGTTCTTTTATTATTTTATTATTATTGTAATTAAAATCAAAATGTATTTATATTTTAGTGCCTACGGGGTCTCAACCCCAAGGCCAAATAAAATTCAATCTCTCTCTCTCTCTCTCTCTCTCTCTCTCTCTCCCTCTCTCCCTCTCTCCTTCTCTCCCTCTCTCTCTCTCTCTCTCTCTCTCTCTGGTGGGTATACTGGACGCGCTCAAAATTCGCTTTTATTGGAATAGAGATATTTTTGTTCACACTCTTTTCAACGAGTTTCAGCTAAGAGGAGGGGATTCCCTGGAGTGGCGGCCGTTGTCTGAAATAATATCAGGTACTTTTCTCTCGCCCAGGAATCCTTATTTCTCCTCTAAAAAGTTGGTTATGCTGAGAAGTTAGGATTCAGTTTCGCGCAAATTGGCGGCCCAACATTGTCAAATTCGCACAGTAGGAGCAGCGCCTCTTCTGCCTACCATCTGTACTAAACGTCAGCCACGCCGCAATATCTTCATCTTCCTCTAGGTTTTTCTACACCTACGTTACTATTAACTTTATCCTTGGGAGATGCAGCCGGCTACGCGCTCTACCTGCTTTGTGTGCAATCGTCGAATCGTCAAAAAGGACCATGCGAAGGTTTGCGCGCGATGCGGAAGTTTCATACATGCGAACTGCTTCGCTATCTTGCCCGATTGTAACGAACCGCGATGTTGCCGGCTTGCGAAGAGCTCTACCTTTCCCGTGCCGCGTGAGGAGGCAGCACTTCCCGGGACGGCTGTTTTGGAAGGCGAGCTCGCGTCAGTCGCCACACACTCTGCTGCGACCCCCACCACTGGGACGGCCAAGCGCGTCGCCTCGCCCACTTTGCCGCCATGTGCGCAGGTTGCTAAGCAACCTCGCGGCGCCGCGCTCACTTAGAGCTGCTCCGGCCTACCCACGCAGCAGTCTGGTACCGTCGACATGGCTGCTCTCTTCGCTGACTTTGCGAGCCGGTTAGAGGCCAATTTGGAGCGTATGGTCTCGCGTATAGAAGCTTCGGTTCAGGGTTTAGCCAGTGATATCCGGGATCTCAACTCTCGGGTTCTTCAGATAGAGGCTGCGACCGAGGAGAGATTCTCCAGCGTCTCGGACCGCCTGGGAGTGCAGGAAGCGGCGAATAAGTCGATTCATAACTTAATCGGTGACGCGCGTAGCGGCCAGGCGTTATCGGCGGTGTCGGCAATGACGGCCTCCTCGGATACCTGCGAGCTGTTATTGCTTGGTATTCCAGCAAATTTGGCCATGTCGGAGGGGAAGGCCGTTGACAAGGTGTTAACAGCCATCAACCTCCCCCGCGTTTGCGCTCAAGTTTTGGACATTCGTCCCTGGCTTGTCCGAAATAAGCCAGGTAATCAAGACACAAGATACTCAATGTGATCACTCCATCTCATATTTGTATCAAAAATTATGTCTAGATAAATAAGAAGTTTTCAATTATTTCATAATGTTACAGACGCCATCTTGGAAAATTTTTCGGAAAAATTCGCAAACATCAAATGCTTCAATAATAATATCATTTGCAACATGAATCCGTCTCACGATCTTCGTTAAACCGTTTTATTCTAAACAAGCATATCAAAATGTTGAAAAATGTATTTCTGATTTTTCACCAAATTCAAACCGCCATTTTTAAATTTTCCAATGGAAATTTTCAAATTCCAACTTCAGAATCGGAAAGAGCGGAAAATTATAGTTCAGAAAAGTGCTTCTGGTTATTATTTTTGTTTTTTTTTCGACAATTTTCTAGGCAAAAAACCAATCGACTATAAAATGTCCGCTTAGAAAGAAATGGGTTAATGCACTTGCTTCATCCCATGTCGGTAATACAGGTTCTATGAGGTAATTAATTGAGTCATATATTTTTTGATTTTTTTTATTAAATACTGCATTTCATTCTATCCGTTGGTTAATATTCCGTCGGTAAACTAGTTCTGTATGTCGTATTGTGGAATATACAGTTGGCATGAGGTTGTGTCTTTAAGTTTGCGATCCGGGCAGATAACTAGGTTTTCACCACATACGTATAATTTTTTATTTTTTCAAAATCACTTCTGGGGTATACATTTTCACAAATGATGTATATCACTGTTCTTACATATTGTTTAGGGTGAACTTGTATACTTTACAGTCGAGGTAATCTGGAGGATGTTCCTCTTCAACACCATCTTCGAATTGTTTTGAACGTTATCGAAGCCCCAGTACCCTTACTATATGTAGTGAAAACTCGTCAAAATAGGTAATATTTTTTTCACACTGACTAAAGTTCGGAGTACCCCGACAGATTTGTGTACAGTATTTTTCTTAGATGTCAAATGTTCGAACAATTTTTTTTTAACTGAATCAGAGGCCCGGACCCCTTCCTATATGAAATGAAAACTCCTCAAAATGGTTTATATTTTTTCACACTGAATGATCCTCGGAATGCCTAGACAGATTTATGTGCATGACTTATCCTTAGGTGTCAAATGTTCGAACAATTATTTTTGAACCGATAAAGCATCGAAACCCTTACTATAGGGAATGAAAATTCGTGAAAATTGGTTATATTTTTTTACACCAACTAAAATTCGGAGTGCCCCACCAGGTTTTTGTAAACAACTTCCCTTGGATGTAAGACGTCCGAACAATCTTTTTGAACAGCATCAAAACTCTGAAACCCTTAATCATAGGGAATGAAATTCGTCAAAATGAGTAATATTTTTTTACATCGACTAAAGTTCGAAGTGCCCCGACAGATTTTTTTTAGACGACTCACTTTAGGTGTGAGATGTTCGAAACAATTTCTTTCCCGTAATGTAAGCCCCGTCCATTACTATAATGGATGAAAACTGGTCGAAATGGGTTATATTTTATTACGCCGACTAAACTTTGGAGTGCCCCTACAGATTTTTGTACACTACTTCCCTTAGGTGTCAGACCTCCGAACAATTTTTTGGAACAGCATCGGAGCCCTGAAACCCTTAATCATAGGGGATGAAAACTCGCCAAAATTTTGGTGTATCCTGACAGATTTTTCTACAAGACCTTCCTTAGGTAGGTGTTCGAACAACTTTTTGGAATATAATAAAAGACCCAGAACCCTTACCTTAGGGGATGAAAACACGTCAAAATGGGTTACATTTTTCTATGCCTACTAAACCTTGGAGTGCCCCGACAGATTTTTGTACACTACTTTTCTTAGTCAGATGTTTGAATAATTTTTTGAATGGAATCAAATCCCAAAATGGATTATATGTTTTTTGACTGACTATACTTCGGATGGCACGTACAGATTTTTACACAATACTTCCCTTAGGTGTCAGACGTGCGAACAATTATTTGAACGGCGTCAAAGTCCTGGAACCCTTAATAATAGGGGATGAAAACTCGTCAAACCAGGTTATATTTGATTATGTCGACGAAACTTTTGAGTGTCCCTACAGATTTTTATACTCATCTTCCCTTTGGTGCCAAACGTGCGAACAATTATTTTGAACGGAATCAAATCCCAGGTATCCCTAATAATAGGGGATTGATCCCATAAGAAGGAGTATTATATTTTTTACACCCACTAAACTTGGGATTGCCCTGCCAGATATTTCTACACAACTTCCCTTTGGTGTCAGGCATTTGAACAATTTTTTTGAGCGGAAGCAACGCCCTGGAACTGATAATAATATTGAATGAAGATTCGTCAAAATAGGTTATATATTTTTTACATCGACTAAACTTTGGAAAACCTGCCAGATTTTTGTAAACCACTTCCCATAGGTGTCAGACATTTGAACAATTTTATTGAATGGATTCAAAGTCCTGGAACTGTTAATAATACTGGATAAAAATTCGTCAAAAGGTATAATATTTTTTTTCACTAACTGAAATTTGGAGTGCACTGCCAAATTTTTGTGCACTACTTCCCATGGGTGTCAGATGTGCCAACAAACGGATTCAAAACCCTGTAACCCTCAGCCCCAAGATATTTAGACAAGTTTTAATCCCTTATAGTAGGGGTTCCATTGATTTGATTCCGTTAAAAAAATTGTTAGAACGTCTGACACCTAAGGGACGTTGTGTACAAAAATCTTGTGAGGCACTCCGAAGGTTAGTTGGTGTAAATAAATATAACCCATTTTGACAAGTTTTCATCCCCTATTATTAAGGGTGCAATAGCATATGTATTTTATATACTGTAATTTGCATTCCCTCCTTAGTCATGTACACATTTGTAAAAAAAAACAAATAAATTTTTTTTTGGTCAGCGCTGCGTCTTATAGTGTAGAGAATTGAACCTGGAAGCATTCACCTACAAATTCACTGTTGCTATACTGACCAAACCACTGCAAAAACATTCAAGATATTTTTTTTAAACTAGGTTATGACATATTAATCTGACATGACTAGTTATAAATAATATACTAACATACAGAAAAATTTTATTCTGTACCCCAGTTAAATTTATACAATAAGTTTAAATATATTTTAATTTTTGCAGAATTTGATATTTAAAATATGTGTAAATCAAATCTAATTAATAGCTAATAATTAGCTGTTTGAAGTGGCTTTAGGTACTACTTGATATTGAAATACTATCTGAAAATTTTAAATGATATTGGAGATGTAGTTAAACTATCAATTCCTAGTTACATAATTTTTGTGTTTAACAAAGTCAATTGCAAAGGTTTCTGTTATACTATTAATAGCTAATAATTATAACATTGAGTATTTATAAATACTTTACAAATATTTAAACTTTAAAATAAATTCCTTTTGGTAAAATACTTTATTGCTTATTATAGTCTTTTTTTACTTTAAAGAAGTTAATGATAATTTCTATATGCGATTCCGCGTGCAATTTCATAATTGATTCTTCATGTTAATTTTCATCAACTCTTATATATAGTCCAAAAAGACTATTAAAAAATAATGTACTTTTCTAAAAGTCTGAAAAGACCACATGTAGCTCTGAATTGCCTTCTTTGATAGGGATATTAGTTATTTTGTATTAATATTATTTATATAGTAGACTATTTAATAAAATTATTAAGCACTGAGATTAAAGAAAGTATAAGTTCTTTTATAATATAAACATGAAAATATTTTTGTAAAAGAATTTACCTTATAAATATAATACCTAACAATACAGAAACATTTCCTATGAAATTTCAAATAACCTATCTTCCTATTTTTCTTATTATATAAAATATTTATTTAAGATTTTTGAATAAAGAAATAAAATGCGTTTAATAATTATTATTCTATAATATTTAGTAATATTAAATTTAGAATCCTATTCTTATTAAGTTTTTAAAAAGTATCTTCAATAAATTTGCAACTTTAATTTGATTAGGTATTTTGATTACAATTTTAAAATTTACCCAATATATATACTTATTAATTTACAATCATGAATTTACTAAAACCAAAATTATATAAATTTATAATAACTTAGGGGTAGAATATAATACAAATTTTAATTAATTTCCAAGTCCTTCCATTCCAGAATTTCCATTGACAGCAGTTGAAAATATATTTTATATTTTAAAAACCTATAAGTATTTATTAAAATATAAGCAAAACTTATTAATAATCAAAATTATATTACTATATATATACATATATATTAAAATACTGAAATAGTTTAATTAACTTTGCTGTGTAAATCTTCAAAATTAATTGTTTACTAAACTTTTGATGAATATTTTTTTTTATATTTACAAAAATTAAGTATATTAAATTCTCCAGCAAGTTATAAAGAATATATTATATTGACAATATAAATTATATTAACTTACATTATATTAAATTTAATTTACATTTAAATTGTTACGCTGTGTCTATTCGTTAAATAAATTAACATACCATGGATTGCAATCCAATCATTTAAACTTTCTCCAGGTGGCAATTTAACTACGATTCTTAAATTAATCCCAGAATTTAATGAAGCTTGTGCATGTTTGTATAATGTATAACGCATTGTACCATGAGTAATATGTTTTTTTGGTCGGAAAGTCTATAAAATATAATTTAAAATTTGTAAATTTATGTACTCAAAGTATATATTTTATATTACACTATACATAAAGAATAAATAAAAATGTTTACCTTTCCCTTTTGAAAAAATTCAACAAAACCACTTAATGATGACATTTTATTTATACTATCTATAAATTATCTAAACATTATTTAACTAAACACCATTCTTGTAGATTAATTCCAATAATGTTTGTGTCCTCTCGAATGTTTGATTCCTTCTTCAAATTTTATAATTCTCCCCCCTCTACCCTTGCTGAACCGGAAAAATACGAAATGTAAAAAAAAAAATATTTTGATATGTCTTAAATTGCACACTTTATTAATAATGCTCTTTAAATTTGAACTATAGGTTTTTCTGAACAAAAACATAAGGTAAAGTACCCAATACTTGGACAAAACGGAAATTCGGACCTATAGTTGGACAATTGGAAAACTATTGATTATAAATTAAATATATATAAATAAATGTTTGAAAATTATATTAATTTTCTTTTATGTAAATATTTGCTCATTCCATTACATTTATAGTTATTTTCCATGTTAATTTATTGCAAATGCATTTTATTTTACAAGCATTCTTGAATTGTTTCATAATAGCATGATTTTATCCTTGTGTCGTGTTCATTAAAGTATGGTATATTGTAATAAAATTTCATAATTCGCATTAATACGTTTATGTTATGCTAATTTATTTCAAAGAGTTTACCATAACGATTGAGATTATAACAAAATAACTATGTAAAAGTACTTATTTTTTTTTAAATTTCGTGTCCAAGTATACCGTCCAATTCCGTAGTACTTGGACAATAGGAATGTAGTATCCAACTTCCCCTCCCTTTCACAAGTCTTTTATTACGCAGTACATGGACACGTATTCTAGTAGGTGTTTAATTGCTATACATTAAACAATAAAAGTGTTATATTAAATAGTATTTGAAGCAAAAATAATGAAATTAGCAATAAATAGTGACTCATAAACCTTTAATTTACGATTGATAATATCTCGCACAAGATATTTTTGAGACTATTATAAGCTAACCTCAAAATCTTGAAGTAAGTACAAACTTGAATCTAAACTTATTATTATTTAAATTGAAAAATTAACAAAATAATAAATAATTAAGTATCAATAAATTTATAAAAATAAATTTTTTTATTTTCAGTTATTTGAATATAAATTTTAAACATGGGTAAATTTAAATATTCAAGAAAAAAGTGTAGTACCAAGAGTACAAAAATTCAAGCAGTGCAAAGTGAAAATAAGAAAGATGCTCTTAAAACAAAAGTTCAATGTAAATCAAAGGTGCAACGCAAGAGTAAAATTATAAAAAAGAAGAAACGAATAGAAAGAATGGCTCAAAATTTGACTTCTACAAGAGCCGCAGTCAATGAAAAGGATCTTCGCAGTTGGTTTTGTAAAGTTGAAAGTTATCTTGGTGGCAAAAATCTTCTAACTATTGAAGCAGATAGAGTTTTTAATTTAAACAAAAGTTCTTTTATGCTTGTTCCAAAAGACAATAAAGTTATCGCTGAGAAAGGTGCTAAAGTAACTTATCAAATAGTTTCAGGTAATGAGAAAGCCTGTTTGACTTGTTTTGTTTACCGTCACTGCTTCGGGTAAGATGCCACCACCGATGCTGCTTTTTGATCTTAAGACCACCCCGAAGAGAAATATACTTGATAAAGTTCCATTAGGCTGGGGTGTTGGAAATACTGAGCGAGGCTGGATGACAGCAGAGAGTTTTTTTAGTTACATAAAAAATGTTTTCTACAAGTGGTTAGTTGACAATCATTATGTTTTTCCCATTGTTTTATAACACTAAAGAGCCAAGTAATGAATTACCCAATGCAATGGATAATAGTAATAGAAATGCTGAATTATTAGAATTATTTGAAAATAATTTTATTTCTTATGATTTGCTGCAATCTTTCAAAAAAAAATGAATCTGAAATTGAATGGAGTGGTGATTTAAAATTTGCAGAACTATTTGAAACTTGGCGCAGAATGAGAAGTCGTTGTATTGGTTTGTAAGTATAGCTGTGTACAATTTTTACATCTTGTTTGTAACTATTATTTATTCATATTTTCACTTCTTATTTTTAAGGGATCGAACAAGACATTCCAAATAAGATGTTAAAGGTTTCTTTGATGAATGAACAAACAGGTAATTCAGCGGATAGGTCAATGAATTGTTTGGTGGAAACTGCAGTGGCTAGTTCGATAGAAATATCAATGGATTCTTCGATGGAGGCACTTTATGGTTGCTCGAGTACAAGATCTGTCCAGTGTGTCAATGATTCTTCGATGGAGAGATCTGTTGATTATTGTTCGCTTACAAGTATAAGGCAGAGCTTCAATGATTCTTCGAAGGAGAGTATCATGGAGGATTTAACAGAAGCTGTCGTTGATTATAGGCCCCAATTAAATAACAATCTTTTAAATAATGTAGAAAATGCTAAAGATGGTTTTTTTGACAATATTCCAGAAGTTGAGTTCTTTGATAATTTTGGCAAGAAAATTACAGCTAACATAGTAACAATTATCTGTGATGATGCAGACAGCAACATGTCAACAATAAAACAAAACTAGTTGAAAAATTAAAAGATATAGATAATCGTTTGATAAATGAGGAAATGCAATTATTGCAGTCAAAAATTAAAATCAAAGTAGAAAACGTATGATACGATGTACTTATATTAAATAATATTTTGTATTAAATAGATGTATAAACATACATATTATTTAAATTTATGTAAAAATCAAAATAAATTTTTATAATTTATACCTTAAATAAATAAATGATTTCATTATTATTGACTAAGTATACAATTAATCATGAGCAGGTATAATTTCATATATTTTTTATATTGTCCAAGTATCGGTGCAAAGGTAGTCCAAGTATCGGGTTCACGGATTAATATTGTCCAAGTACTACGGTAAACTGACACTTTCTTAAAACGTATTTTTTACCATTTAAAACGTTAATAGAATTAATATTTTTGTTGTAGCTAAGTTAATAACTCATACATTATACATTAAATTAAAAAAAATAATAATATAACAAGTTTTTGTCTAAAAAAATAATCATTTTATATGAACCACTGAAAAAAGTGTCCAAGTATTGGGTACTTTACCTTACCACCTATACCCCAGCCTGCAAATTCTGGTCTGTGGACAACATGCACACAGAGTGTTTACCGCAGTAACCACTAGTAGGCGCTTCACAGCGAGTGAGAGGAGAGTCGAGAGCGAGTCGAATAAGTCGCGTCGTAGCTGCCGACGCATGAGTCCGCAAGAGCGGACGAGAGTTGTATGAATAAATACTAATAACGTTTATATTTCTGTCTAGTTATTACTACACCTGTACCTCGAGATCCTGGTAACGCTGAGTGTGGCGGCGATACGATCAAGGCAACAGACCCTGATCCCCACATGTCGTATTTGCTATAAAAAAATACTACGAAGCGAGTTTTTTGGCGTTCGAATGGTACGGATACATTGTTTTATTGACGAGATATTCTTGTTTCAATATTTGGAACCTTCATATTTCATTTTTCTTCGGAAAATGCAGTTTAAATGCCGCCTTGTATTATATTTTATATAGCAAATATGACATATTTGCAGGCTGGGGTATAGGTATATAAAATGTTCCCAAATTTTTAAATTACAAACCAAACAAGTATAACATCATTTATCTATAAGCTTTGTAAAGTTTTGGGACACATGGAAAAATTAAACAATAGTTTTACTTTAACTTGTATAGTATCAATTTATTTCGAAACATTATCAGTTTGCGCATAATTGAATATAAAGCAATTTCAAATAATTTTGGAGCAGTTTTATAGTATAATAATTGATATAGAAAGAATGAATATTTAACGAAATATTAAGGTTCAAATTTTTATGTTTTACTTTTGATATTTATACAATTATTGAAATATCAGAGGTTTTACTGAAAAAATTATGTGCAAATTAATGTAATGTCGTGTTTATTATATGTATTTATACATGGGAGCATTAGTATACTTTCTTTTGGAGTCTGTGGTAACGACATTTTACGTACAAACAGTAGAACATCTCCCCCCTCCCAAGAGCGCATAGTCCACCGAGTGTGGGACTCGGTAAGAGCAAACTACCAATACCCACTAAACCCATATATCTCTGTTCGCATTGACATCAGCCCGGAACTGTTATTCAGATTACTTTAGAATGGACGAATGTTCTTGCGTGTTCAGAAACACATTCATCTTTTATTCATTCATACTCGAAAAACACATTCGCTCAATCTTTCAGACATTCATCCACATTCTTGCTCCGCAGTACATTCGTTACGTATTCTGCGATCATTTGCTACTTGTCTGAGTTCGTCGTCATCACATTTTCTGGCGTGATCGCTACTGAGTAGGATTCTAGTCTCTGAACGTACGTTCAGGATCGTCGTAGGCCCAACCGCACTACTTGCGATGTGGTGATGCAAGTCTGCTCATTCGGTATAAATATATTTTGGCTATATGGCTATAGCCCCAGAAGTATCCGTGTCCAGACAGGAACTGGGTGAGATAGAAGTCCACCTCTCCGTGATTCCTCCCTTTCCACGGAACAACCGAGGAGATGATCTACGCGTCCATCGTCCGGGGTGTTTGTTCACCGAGTTTGCCAGATTCTGCCTCGTCAATCTGATAAAAAGACTTCTGTCCGCCTTGTGATTGAGGATGATACGTTATTGTGCGATATTTACTTATACCGAAAATCTTTGCAAAGTGTTCTAATAGTCTATTTTGGAAATGGCTGCCTTGGTCAGTTATTATGGCTGCTGGGGTGCCGAAATAGCAAATTATCCGTTCCGCCAAACTTCTGGTTACTTCTTCTGCTGTTGCGGTTTTTACGGGTATTCTGTATTTCGTCAATCAGTCTTGTGCGGATATGTATCGGTAACCATTTTTTCCGGGTGGCAAGCGTCCGTAAAAATCCAATGATAGCTGCGCGAATGGGAATGATGGTGTATTGTTTATAACCTTTGGGAGTTTGCTTTTCTGTCGAATGAGCTTGTTACCCTGGCATTCGACGCATCTTAAGGGGATGTCGTACCCGACAAAACATTGTTGTGCAGGTCCGCGCTTTCTGTTTTATCGATACCCTATATAAAATTAACTTAACAGAAATCATATGTGGCGCCCTCTGTATTATATGCTAATACATATTTAGTTGCATGCCCACAGATGGCGCTAACAAGCGTTAACGTAATATAAGATATAGAACACAACGCTAGTAAAAGTAATTACAAAATTGATTGTAAAAAAATAAAAATTACAGTTAAAGTAAATGAATAGTTGTGACAATGTGCTTTGCACATGTCAAAAGCGAGCTATCGAACCCACAACGAACACCTACCTACCCATATATAATTCCCTATACCTACCTACCCGCATGGTAAATAAGCCCTACCTACCCTCACAGACTAAAACCCTATCCCAAGCACAGCACACATAAAACACTTGGCCTTGACGTTGAAGGCCAGGACGAGCTCAGAACCTCAGGTGGGCTCCTCCGAATCTGACACTGCAAGCAGGATACTCAAAGGGAGGCGATCACCAGGAAGCCTCCAGGACTCTCCAAAGCCTCACAGTACAGCAGTCAAGGCGATGAGGTAGTATCCAGGCAGGAAGCAGGAGAACCTCCAACGCCAACAATATACAGCTGTAAAAGTGCCACATAATCAATACAAGTACGCATTAAGAGGACGAGGAGCAAGGAAGAAGATATACAGCTGTGTGTAAACACTACAGCTGTACAAGGAATAGTATACAGCAGAATGAGGTTAGGTTGTCATACGTAAACAACGTATATATATGACCTCTTTCACAGTATATAAAATAAATACGCATACGTGCGTAATCCCCACGACAAAGTATTTACCTTTAGCTGTAGACGAAGAGGCTATTAGTCACCGAGGTTGACGTCGTTACATAGTATACTGCAAAACTTATAAACGTATCTAATTGGTTTATACGATTGGAATGGACTGGAGAAATGGCAAATTATATTTGAAAATTATTTTTATATTATACATGTGTAATATTAATTCTAAAAATTAAAGCAATAGCATGTATGTAATAACTCTGCACTTTGCGTTCACTTTATTTGTACTGTATTACTGTATTTGTACTTTATGGTAACGTGTACTGTACGTACACTTTATGGTATAACGTGAACTGCACGTACACCTTATGGTAACCAAATATCAGTCGGTATTGTACTTTTCAATTTTCACTTTGATTTGTATTGCAATTTAATTGTAAATTTTGATTTATAATTAATTATAAGAAAAGTTACGCATATTCATCTACTAAAATTACAATTTTCTTATCAGTGTTACGTACATTATAATTTTCAATGAACTTAAAAAATGATCTATTATTGTATATAATTAAATTTTTAATCCAGTTCAATTTTTGTTACCGCCGTTTAACTCATATACTTTGTAGAGTTTTAGTACCTTTCATTCCTGATAAAAAAAATATGTACCATTACTTTAATTTAATAAGATTTTCATAATAATAAACTGTGACGGAAATCGTCACACAATCTATTCACGACGAATAGAGTATTTAAATTGTCGAATTGTAAGTCGTCGGAGCCTTTCGTATGTCAAGGCCAACCGACGACACTTGTTTATTTTTCTACAAGTGTACAAGTACGCGCGCAATAGTACGTAGGGATGAGAGCGCGAGAGTGTGTGTGTGTTTCTCACTCTCATCCCTTTTTCGGAAATTAGGCAATTGCCTATTTAGTATGTCCCGATCCGCCGATCGAGGCGGACAAACTTATCCGGTGTCGTGATCGATAATTTTCCGGCTGAGATAAGGCGCGTGAGGCGCAAAGCCGTCGATACCCGGATCGTCCTCGCGAGGTGAGCCGCGAGTGTTTTTGGTGTGTGTGTTAAGGACGGGAAGTGTTTGAGTGAGTGCGGACGCGGTTCGCGAGGCACTCGCCGCGGCACAGGGCCGCCTTCCACCACCGCAGCCGACGTCGGTCCTCCGTTGCCCAGGAGGACACTGGGACACGGATCGGCTGGGCTATCCACGGGGCGAATCCCGGTAAGTGTAGTTTATACTACCGCGCGTTCCCCCCATTACCCCGAGTGTATGTGCGTGTGAGTACATCGGGAGTGTGTTCGGGTACGCCGGTACCCGAATAGCGGAGATCAGGAAGGAGTCAACCGCAGGCGAGTATCTCGATCCGGTTGGCTCCCCCCTCGCGGCACGAGGCCTGGATGGCCAAGATGTTAAATAAATTAAAATAAATGTCTTATTAATTTTTATTTTAATTAATTGTGTTTATTTTGTTCTCCCCGCTCCCGCTGACATCCTCTATTAATTTAAAACAATCGTGTCGAGGCAAGGAGGATCGCCCAAATCCTCCACACCGTTCGTCCCAGCGAACTCGTGTTCCTGGCGACAGCCCGCAGTTCGCGATAAATAAATTAATTGTGTGCGCGGTATTGGGAAATGCGGCCCAACGGTTTTTATTAATTACATTAATTAATTAATTATTCCGGGTACGCGAATACCACGTCACAAAACTTTGTGAATGGTACTAGCGTCTGCTTTTTAAAATTTTAAGTTTAAATTGTTAAAGTTTTCTACAACTTATAATATTAATAAAGTAAGTATTTCTGAATAATCTCCATAATTTTATCAACTAATTGATATCTTTAAATGATTTTTTAATCACTAGTAAATTAAGCAATGAGCAAAACAGTTATTGGTAAACAACAAGTAAACCTACTTCTATGGAGACCGTTGATGGAAGGACACATGTGATTTTATCTTTATATACAATTTTGATTGTTTCATTAAGTTTATTTATGTTAACTTTTATGCTCTATAATTAATGCACATGTAGATTATAAAATGGATATTTACCATGATACTGCTGAACAACTGATAATACATAATACATGGTTAATACATAACCTAGTGGAATTAGTAGGAGGTGCGTGTAATCGTCGAGTCAAACTGTGCACGCACCTTCTAGAGGAAA
Organism: Theocolax elegans; assembly: GCA_026168455.1. Taxonomy (NCBI): domain Eukaryota; kingdom Metazoa; phylum Arthropoda; class Insecta; order Hymenoptera; family Cerocephalidae; genus Theocolax; species Theocolax elegans. The sequence continues at coordinate 48,017,302 of CM047427.1, forward strand.
CCGTCGTCTGCTAGTTTCTAATAAGCTCAATCGAGATATGGCTTGTGACAATGTGCTTTGCACATGTCAAGAGCGAGCGATAGAACCCCTGGCGAACTCCTACCTACCCGTACAAGCTAGACGAGTCCCTAGATACACCTACCTACCCGCACATCAACTAAATCCTACCTACTCTCACAGTCTAATAACCCCATCCCAAGCACAGCACATATAAAACACTTGGCCTTGACGTTGAAGCCCAGGGCGAGCTCAGAATCTCAGGTGGGTTCCTCCGAGTCTAACACTGCAAGCAGGATACTAAAAGGGAGGCGATCACCAGGAAGCCTCTAGGACTCTCCGAAGCCTCACAGTACAGCAGTCAAGGCGATGAGGTAGTATCCACACAGGAAGCAGAAGAACCTACAACGCCAAGCAAGATACAGCTGTAAACAAGATACTTGATAAGAGCAAATACGCATTAAGAGGGTAAGGAGCAAGGAAGAGGATAAACAGCTATAGGCAGAAGACAAAGACAAGGAAATACATGTACAGCTGTATATAATCATTACAGCTGTACAAGGAACACCATAGGACAAAGTGAGGTTAGGTCGCTGTACACAAACAACGTGCACAGCCGACCTCTTGGTTAAGCACTCAAACAGAAACGCATACTTGCGTAAACCTCACGAACAATTATTTACCTGGAGCCGTAGACGGAGCGGCTATCCATCAGCGAGGTCAACGTCGTCGAGGAGTGCTTGACTCCGGTGGTGTAGACGGTTTGCGCGTGCGTGGCGGGAGAGTGCGCGCGCGGGTCGCGTTCTCGCGCACCTCCCTCGAGGGGTCGGTGGGGTATACCCCTCCCCCTGCTCGTCCGGTTTGCCCCTTCGTTGCGTAACGTGCGTGTGTGTGACTGTGTGTGCGTGGGGTCGACTCGTAAGTGTGATTGAAGTGTGATTGGGTGTGGGTGCTTGTGCTGGTGCGTGAGCGGGGTACGCCCCTCTCACACACACCGCTAGTATGGGTGCTCGCTCCCGGAAGGCTAGGAAGGAGAAAGAGGAGGCGAGTTTCTCTGGGTCGTCGTCGTCATCGGAGCGGAGTGTGAGGGTCGTGCAGACGTCCTCCAAAGCCCGCTTCCGTTCTCCTCCCGCCAGGAGGGAGCAAAAGGTAAGTGTGTGTGTGAAAGAGAGTGAGAGAGAGAAGTGTGCGAGAACGAATGAGAGCCAGGTGGGGCCTACCCCCGCTTCGGCAGAGATGGAGGTGGATGTGGCGAGTGCCAAGCGTGGCCGTGTCGCGGACGCGGAGGGGGATTCGGACGCCAGGAAACGCATGCGTGGTAGTGAGAATGTGAGTGTGAATGAGGTGCAAGCGACCACGTGCGAGAGTGAGAAGGAGTATCTGAGTGAGATGAAACTCATTGGGGACAGGCTTCGGAGCTTTGTCCTCAATGAGGCCAACAAAATCTCAAAGCATGCGTGTAATGCTGTGCTTGGATGTGTGGGTGAGTATGAGAAAGTGTTTATAAAATTGTTGTGTGAGAATGCGGAATTGCGTGGACGTGTGAGTGAATGTTCCAAGCGCAGTGTGTATGAATGTCAACGCGCCCCCGCTGGCGCGACCATTGTGGGTGCTGCTGGGAGAATGAGTGTACCCGGCCCGAATGTGTGTGTGCCTGCTCGTGTGCCTGAGAGTGTGTCTGTGGCAAGGCCCAGCTACGCACTGATGTTGAAAGGTGCCGAGAACGAGTCAAGTGTGAGTGTGATAAATAAATTGAAAAGCATGCGTGGGTGTGAGAATGTTCGTGTGAAGAATGTTAGGGAAGCCCGACACGGTGGTGTGATTGTAGAAACCCTCACCTCAGTGAGTGTGAAAGGGAATGTCTGAAGAATGCTGTGTGTAGAAAGAATGTGGGTTTGAATGCAGAGGAGCCTCAACGTATGAATCCGCGTGTGATTGTGTCCGACGTGCCGAATGAGATGACTGAGTCTCGTTTCCTCGCAAGTGTGTATGAGAAAAACCTTGCGGGAGTGATTGAGAAGAGCGTGTTTGAGAAGGAAGTGCGTGTGGTCTCAAGGCAGTCCCGTCCTGGGGCTCCTGCCGGCAACATAGTCCTTGAGGCTGCCGGGCGGGTGCAGGAACGGTTGCTTGCCGAGAGACGTGTGTATGTGGAATGGGGTGCATACCGGGTGTGCAAGTATAAAAATGTGTTGCAGTGTTACGGATGTTTCAGTTATGGGCATCTGCTACGTGAGTGCAAGAGTGAGCGCCTGTGTTATAAATGTGGAAGACCGGGTCACAAAGGAGCGGGCTGTAGGGCGCCGGAAGATTACGGGAACTGCCGTTCTCGCGGTTTGAAGGCAAACCATTCGGTTCTGTCTCCGGAGTGCCCGGAGTATAAATGGAGATCGGAACGACTGAGAGGGAGGTTAGCCACATGAAATGGCGCATCCCCGGGAAATTCGTGTGTTACAAGTGAATACGCAGCGGGGATACAGTGTGATGTGTGATCTGAGTGAATGTATTGTGCGTGAAAGAATTGATGTATGTATGATCCAGGAGCCGCATGTGTTGCATGGTCGTATGATTGGGTTACCGAATGGATGTAGAGCGTTTATGAGTAAAAGTGGTAAAGCGGCCCTGGTGGTGGACGATGACTCCGTTGAGTGCCTTTTAGTAGTGGATGACTGGGAGTGTGAGAATGGTGTATGTGTCTGGACGAAAGGTGTATGTGGCGAAGTATACATGGTTTCAGTGTACTGTGGATTCGGTGAGAGCTTCGAACCTTATCTGCGGTGCCTGGATAGTCTGTTTGAGAGAATTTCTGGGAGTGAATGTATTTTGGGTTTGGATGCGAATGCAACGAGTGATCTTTGGCACAGCAAGGGTCGAAACGCGGGTAGGCAACGCTGCTATAGAGGGCTTGCACTCGAGCGGTGGATTCTGTGTAATGAATGGGGTGTGCGTGTGCTGAATGAACCCAGTGACCGCTATACATTTAGTGGTCCCAGGGGTCAGAGCGACATTGATGTCACTCTGACAAACATTCAGCGGAATGACTGCTTCTTTGAATGGACGGTGAAGGATGACTGGGGAATAAGTGACCACAATCCGATATTAATTCGGATGTGGCACGGGGTGAGTGAGGAAGCTTCCGTGATGCCCCTGCCACTATGGAGCAAATGGATGTGTGATAGTGCGGTGTATATGGACTGCGTGCGTAATATTGCGGATGGGTATGGTCTGACCAGGTTCCAGCAGCTTGGTTCGGACCAGATGGCGTGCATGATGACTGAATGGATTACACGTGCGAACGATGAATGCTTGAAACGAGTGAATGGGAAAAAGCGAAAGAAGATTGTATGGTGGACGAATGAACTGACTGAAATGCGAAAGGAAGTGCAGAGGTGTCGCAGGAGGTTTCAGCGTGCTAGGTGCAGCGGGCGTGATAATGTGAATGTGTTAAAGAGTGAATATAAACCTTTCCCGCTACCAAAAAACAAAAAACAAAACAAGATACCATTCCTGCTCACAATGCCCTCAAACCCGACCAACAACGCCTAGAAGAAGAAAAGAGGCTTTGAGAAGGAATACCTCGACCTTCCCAAGATAAGTGCTGGCAGGACTGCTGGAACTGCGGATAACGAGGCGTTCTAAATACGTCCTGCCCACGGTATGGTGACTACCGGCTAATGGCGAGGAAATGGGGGCCGGCCAGCTATTGCACCCTACAAAATTTTTTATGTATATAATTTAGTTTTTTTTTACAAATATAAAATAAATACATATACCATATCAAAGAAAAAATTTTATTAATTACCAACCTAATGCCCACATATTTAAATGCAATTTAAATATAAAAAGTAAATGGAAGCTGCGAGAATAAAGAAAATTCGGTTACTAATAAAAAATAATTAGAAAATTAAATAAGGTAGGACGCGGTTAAATTCAATTCACTCCAGTTCATTTATTATTATGATGGCAACGTACGCACTTTACCTATAAATAAGAGAATAAAAAATATTATATACAAAATGTTTAATTAATCATTTCTTTTTACATTGTAAATAAAATAGGATGAATGATTCATGTAAGTATGCAGGAAAGTATGGTCGCGAAAATTACATGAGCCCTCAACGGTTAGCAAGTAAGTAAAATTGTATGGGCAGCCAGTAAGTAGTGCACATTATAATAAATAGAGAAATAAGGTATAGGAAATTATTACAATTATCCCAACAATATCCTAATAAAACCGCCCCTTCCTCGGTTTCCCATAATCCGGCACCAAAGTACCCCAACGAATAGGTAGCCAGCATCAGTGGACTTGTTGACCAGGTCGGACACCATCAGTACCCCTTCAGGAGCCCAGGAAACAATTGGACAGGAAACCAAGAGGTTCTCCTTCGGTGGGCAGATTCATCAGGTACAAGATCTCAGGAACACCAGCACGTATCCTTGGTAGCTCCGTCACCTGCTGAGGCCTCATGCAGAGTTTCCTGTGAAAATATTATTAAATGAAAATAAAATCACAAATAGGGAAAAGGATAACAAGGAACAAGAAGCCAGGCTAGTAAAAAGGGAGTATAATCACTTGTCAATAGGAGTTGAGTGATCGTAACTATGCGATAATTTTACCGACATAGTCGGTACTTTGGTGAAAGACTAATAAACTCGCCGCTACAGATGTGGGCTCTGTGCTCTTAAAATTGGTGTGAACATACACATACTTACGAGGCTGGCCTATATATAGCCACGTAATTGTCTCCTCGCTCTCTCCCATCCTGGCCTTGGAAGGACAATTGGCTAAATTCATCATCTATCCGCGGTCCGAGGAGGGTCTGTGGGTTCAGCGGAAGAAGTTTTCAAGTCAATGTGGAACGTATTTCTCGGACTCAGCGACGAAAATCTTGTCACTATCATCACCGACAGAGGCGTCATAAGAAAACTAGATATTCTGTGTTCTCTCGAAAATAGCCTGGGTGGGATTGAGCCATCAGATCAAGAAATGCATCGAATTTAAAGATAAGTAATTATTATTAATGTAAATGCGAAAGTTATAATTTGTAAAGAGTGATTCGGGAAGATCGTTTTCCTTATGAATGAGTGGTAGGCGTATTATCGATTGAAGTGTGACTAGGAAACATTGGAGTGAATTTGTTTGACCTCCGGTCCTTTGAATGACCTTAGAATGATTCATTCCTCATTAATATTATAACCTAAAAGTGTGGTTTACAATTTTTACCAAAAACAATTTTTTTCATGTTATCCGCATAAGTACCTTATAAATTATTAAAATAAATAATCAAAAACCAAATTAATAATTACATAAAAATTAAATCAATTGACAATAACATAAATTTTAATTTTTTTCTATAATGAAATTCGCAAACTTAACAAAAAAACCAACTTTAAGTTTGCGAAAAAATTTTCAGATGTAAATAATAAAAATGTAATGTGTAATATAATTAAAAAAAAAATAAGCTCTCGAACAGTTTTGAACCCGAGACCCTTTGAATAACGGTTGCATATAGCGCGCACCTTAACGCTTACGGCTACCGCATCTATATGCTACTGAAATATCGGAACATATATTTAATTTGTGCCCCCTGGTGTGAGACTTAGGATTAAAGATTTATTTATTTTAATGTCACTCGTTTTAATTTTGACTTATTTATTAATTTAGAATTGTAATTATTTTTTTATAATTTATTAAGAAAAAAGGATGCGCATTCGGAGAGATAAAACGCTTAGAACTTAATTACAACTCTTGATTTTTCGTGATTTATAAAAAAGCTACTATGAATTTTGCTATTTTATTAACGGGGCAAATTAAATTGATCGATGAGCAATTTTTCTAAACCAAATTCTTATCATTTTTTTTTTTTTTTTTTTATGTTATTTAACGTCGCTCTATTTATGCTGCCAGGGCTAATCAGCGACGGAGGTGAACGGTGTGTCTGTAAACAAAGCACATGTAGTTGAAACAGTGGTGCTTGTGTCCATCGGAAGATATCATCGGTCACTGCAATTAGTCTAATAATTACAGTTTCCTGTCCTCCCGATGGAACCACCGCGATCCTCTTTACATCTTCGCGTCCCTAACGTTCCCTATAGTTCAGATGCCCGTGCTTCTCATGCACTGACAAATGCACGAAACGCACACGCACCTGAACTGGCGTCACATTATAGTGACACGCCGAGCCACTGAGTCGCGGTGTTCGACAAATGCACATGAAAAAATTTTCAGAGGTACATGTCTGGGATCGAACCCACGACCCTCGGTGTGAGAGTCGGGAGCTCTACCCATGAGCCACCGCGGCTCTTAAATTTTTTTCATTATTATCGTTTATCACAGAGATATGAAGAAAATAAAAATCTTCAACTTCATTAATTTTTTTATAAAAAAACTAAAATAGGGCAATTAAAAATAAAAACGAAATTACAGTTATATTTATAAAAATTTTTTAAAAGTGGTAAAATGAACCTCTTTTTTTTTAACGCGCGGGCTTTGAAAGAAGTCATCTATGCAACTACATTCTGCGCGTGTGCGCCGTCTTAAACGGCATGCGTATATACAACTATATACGCATGTATATATATATATATATATATACAACTTTTATTTATAATAATGTTTTTTTATGTTTTGCATAATTAATATTACATATTTGCACTATTTGACAACGGGCAAATTCAGTTAGCGCGGGGAATTTTTTCCTCCTGCCTAATCTTAAACATTCATAATAATAAAGAATTTACAAGCATTCGGAACCATGGAAAATATATATTTTTTTTTTAATTTTTCGATTTAAAATCTATCGATTGTAATTTTTTTTTTTATTTAGCGCTTATTCGGCAGGCTGGGTGGGGGTGCTGCTAACATAGACTTATAGAGAGAATCTGCGCGTTTCACGTGAGGAACTAAAGCCTTCATTAGAGAGAGAGCGCAATAGGTAGAGTGTTGTTTTCTCACTCTAACCGATGTCGTGGAGGGGATAGGGAAATATGGATATACATATAAGGGATTGATCATGGATGTCTACTTATAATACAAATCGCTCCTGTGTCTTTTTTCTTTATTGTACATTTTTTATAAAGTAAGAATAAATGTGATGTAATAATGGTATGGTTATGCTGTATTTGCAAAGCACATTCTGAGGGCTAATAATGACGACTCTTTTCACAGGTAAGTATAAAATATGAGTACAACAATAAGGTTATGTTTACCTCGTTTAATAATGACATATTGTTTACAGTATTTCTAATAATGAGGAAATTAAAGAAAAGTGGTTTGAAAGCATAGGCCGAAAAGTTAGTAAAAGTAGCCCAGTGTGCAATAAACATTTCAAATAAAATGATTTTATTTATAAGGTTTATGGTGACCCTGCTAAAAATAATCGATTAAAATCGATAGACATGGAAAGATTTTGCATACAAATCGATTAAAATTAATCAATTTGAATCGATTTATATGCAAAACCTTTCCATGTCTATCGATTTCAATCGATTATTTTTAGCAGGGGATTCTGTGAAAAGGTTTTTGACACCTACTGCAATTCCACTTTCATCAGTAGATGAAAATTCTATGTATGTATTTTTATATATACTTTTATTCACATATCTATTTAATGCTCTCCATAGTTGTTGTGAAGCTAAGGTTTAAATTGTCAAATTTTAGTGCTGTAATCTCAAATGAAAATTCATTCACTTTGTCATGTAGCTGAAACTATTAGGCAAGTTGTCCTTGTATTTGCAACAAATTGAATGCAATACTATTAACATATATTATTTTAACATATAATATTTTTATAGCGGCAAGGATGCACAATTATCTTCAGAACCGCAAGATATCAACTCTAGTATTTTAAGTACTTCTCAAAATTCAAGCTTCGAATTGACTGCCTCAGAAAATTGTATTAGTATGGATGAGAATTATGATTATGGAAATTTAAGTGTTTCAGATGAAAATGTACCTGCGAAACGGTATAAGATTAGGTGCAAGATAAAGGTAACATGAGTAATGAATCACACGAACAATAAAATAAATATGTTTATATCAAATGATGAGATCAGCGTGAAGGCAAAGCGCATTTGCAATCCATGGTATATTGGTGACATAACTAGAGAAGATTTTACATCAGAAGTAAGTTGGAGTATTGTCCAAAATTTTGTACAAGACAGCAAGAAGAAACAAAAATCGTTAAGTCAGCAAATTCGCAGAACAAAGAAAAGTATGGAAAGTTTAAAATCAATTTAAGGAGAAAAGGATTTCTATCAAGCGACTTATGTAGTAGCTTAGAAGTAAGTTAAAATATTTTTTTATTTTTTTGAAAATTCAGATATATTTAGTTTCAATTGTTGCAGTTATCTTGTTTTTGATTCGTTACTATACATGCATATACGCATTTGTATGTAACAATGGTATTTATTAATGGAAAGCTCATGGATGCTGGTTGATAGTGAACCGGGATAAGTACGAGTTCTGCTGTTCCAGTGTAACGTATCTAGGTTTTATACTGGACAGCCAAGGGTTGCGCCCTGATCCAGAGAAAGTTTCGCCGGTTGTAGAATACCCAGAGCCCCGCAATGTCAGAGAATTGCGCCGGTTCCTGGGAATGGTTGGTTGGTACGCCAGGTTCATTGATAAGGATTCTGAGCTGAAGGTACTTTTGGTAAAACTTCTCCGTAAAAGCCAATAGTGGACGTGGAGAGATGAGCAACGGGAGGCGTTCTACGCTCTGAAGAAAGCTCTCACCCAAGTGCCAGTCTTACCAGATGGGCCTTGGAGATGCAGCAGTGGGACTTCAAGGTGGTACATAGGAAGGGATGCGATGAACTACGTTCCAGACGCCTTGTCCAGGATTTTCCCGTCGGAAGAAGAAGACGTAGCCGCGTTTGAAGAGATAGCGGACCAATGGTATCTTAAGATGTTGAAAGAAGTGCCAGAACGTCCAGCTAAATTCAATCGTTAGAAGATAGAGAAGGGCTTATTGTATCGCCATAAATACGATCCATTACTCGATCCAATAACTACGCCGGAAGAAGGTTGGAGGCTAGTTATGCCAGCAGACCATCGTCAACAAGTGTTACAAGAGTCGCACTGTGTCACGTCTGCTGGGCACTTAGAAATCGAGAAGACGTATGATAAATTGGCCAGAGAGTACTATTGGAAGGGCATGTGGTATGACACCCATGACTTTGTACGTAGTTGCCAGACCTGCCAGCAATACAAGGTATCGCAGACAGGACCCGTCGGATTAATGGGAAGCCGAATCGTAGAGAGACCATGGACAATAGTAGCCGCTGATCTCATGGAATTTCCACCAAGTAAGAGCCAGTGCCGATACTTGGTGGTATTCCAGGATCTCTTCACCAGGTGAATTGAGGTGAAACCTCTGAGATCAGCAGATGGAAGGTCGGTTGCGAGGACGTTCGAGGAATTAGTGTTATTCCATTGGGAGACGCCAGACTACTTTCTCTCGGATAATGGCCGGGAATTCGACAACAAGTTGTTGAAAGCTACCTTGGCAGAGTACTGAGTTAAGCACGTCACGACACCTCCGTATTTTCCCCAGGCTAATCCGGTCGAGAGAAGTATTAGAACGCTGAAGGCGATGATAGCAGCATTTGTCGGCGGAGATCATCAGAATTGGAACGTGCACGTGCACGAATTTCGCCATGCCGTGAACACCGCCGTACAATCATCCACTAGGGTGTCACCTGCCTTTTTAAATTTCGGCAAACACCCTAAGCCAGTGAAAAGCCTGAGAAGATAAGTAGAAGGTCATAGACCAATCGTTAAAATTCCGCCGGAGGTATGGGAGGAGAGAATGGAGCGTCTAGATGTCCTGCGAGATTTGGTAGCTCGACACATTGATCAAGCACGTGCCAAGCAGGAAAAACAGTATAATAAAGGACGAAAAGATGTTAGTTTTACCGTCGGAGATTTTCACTAATGCAGCTAGCTTTTAATATGTAAATTAGTTCATTATATATTAATAAAATAATCAAAAATAGTATTTAAAAAATTTTTTTCTATTGGAAAAAATATAAAATATTTTTTAATTTGAATGGTAATTATTATATAGTATATTGACTCTGGTGATAGTAAAATTAGTTGATTAATTTGAGACTCTGGTGGTTGTACTATCAATTTTTGTTTATTCGTCAAATTTTTTTACAAAAACGACGTTTCGGTCATCTCGGCAATTACACCATGACCCTCTTCAGGATAATTATTATAATAATAACATTTAATAATAAATAAAAATGAAAATATTTAAAAATGAGTACATTCTTATAATTATGGAAAAAATGTTTTTCTGAGATACGAAAAGTAGCGTCGCAATGCATGTCAATTAATAAATTATTAATATTTTTGCATAAGATTATGGACAATTTATTGAAAATTCTAACAATTTTAACTATTAAATATATTAATTATTGTAAATGTGTTTTAAAATAGAATACTTTATTAATATAGAAATCGTATACTAGCTACTTATTAAATTGATAGTATTAAACTAATAGCAGGGATTAGTAGAAATAGATTGCTGATCCAATGTTAAAAAGTCGAGACAGAAACGACAACGATACCACCTAGCTGCTGCTGCTCGAAGCTTTCGCACGATTTGAAAATCGAAGAGGCGGGGTATACCGAGTGATTTCGATTGGTTCCTACTCCGGCGGGGAGTATGAACTCGACTAGCGAAGGAGGGGTAACGAGAACCAGACCAGTATGACCATGGTTCAAATCACCTGACACCTAAAAAATATTTTTGTTCCTAGTTCTTAATAAAATTAAATAATTATAATTATAAAATTAAAAATTAAAAAAAATTAAAACAGTAGACATTAAAATAAATAAATACTCAACCGTAAGCTTCCCACCAGGGGCACAAGTTAAATATAAGTTTCGACATTTACACAGCGTATAGATACGGTAGCCGTGAGCGTTAAGATGCACGTATGCAAACAGTTACCTAAAGGGTCTCGGGTTGAAAACTCGTGATATTGATTTATTTTAAGTTATTTAATTTATTTAATTATTTGATACGTTTATAATATATAATTTTAATAAATAATTGATATATATCATAAAAATAATAACAAATATAAAACAATTTTTAAACATATAAAAATTAAGGAATATATTATTTAATAAACATTATAATTTGCATACTAAAAATAATTAGCTTAATAATTAAGTTTAGCCTTTAGACTGCCGGAAAATCAATATTTTGACGCACCCTCTGATTGACACTTTGTGCATGATCAATCGTTCATATAAGATACCTTATATACCAGTATTCTGAGGGCGATATGCTCTTTCAAATCCCGGCAGTCTAAAGGTTAATAAAAAAGTAATTATAAGTTTGTTGTATAAATTAAAAAAAAAGTTAATTAATTAATACTATAATAAAATTATAAGCAACTTGAATAAATAACTTGAATCAACTACTTTTTAATTGTAGTTTTACTATATTTTTAAATAATTAACTTTTATTTCAATTTATTCAACGTACATACAAACCTTTTATTAAACTTATTTATTAAATTAATTATTTTTAGTATGCAAATTATAATGTTTATTAAATAATATATTCCTTAATTTTTATATGTTTAAAAATTGTTTTATATTTGTTATTATTATTTTTATAATATAAATTTATATAATAATAATAAATATATCAATAATTCAAGAATTAATTTCTAAAACATTCATTTTTAATAAAATAAACTGTATAATAATCTTTCAATTAATTGCTATAAATCATCTCAATCTTATTTAAAAACAGTTAAAGTTGAACTTTCTTCAAAAGTTTTGAAAAATTATTATAATGATTATATCACCTTAACAATAAAAATATTAACGCGACAGTTTTCCACACTACCCTCGAGGTACTGCCAATAGCGCGTTAGGTTATTGTTTATTATGTTTAAGATTAAATAAATCAATCATCGTATGCAACTTAAAAAAATAATCTACGATCTGATAAATTTATACAATGTGGTTATATTTAACTGATTTAATTATTTTTAAATATAATTGTGGAACCTTTGTCAATAGCCCTATATTAACCACTGGAGTCTCCACAGTCCTCCACAACTCGAAGAATATAAAACAATTTATATTTACATCATATGTACTGTAACGGTAAGCGAGTTACCGATCAGGTAAGTAACGCGAAAGAGGATACAGCGCGGCGCGCGCATGAACGCGCGAGAATCGTGCGCGCCCAGCTGAGAGTACCGAGAGAGAGTTCGCGCGCGATCGGCAACAACAAGGTGTTGACAACTGCCGAATATACTTTAAGACGGTAAAAAGTGAACAAAGACTGGTGCGTTTCGTGTGTGGGTGTGAGGTTTTTCTCCCCACCAACCTCCACGTCGGCGTGCAGTGCAGCACGTCTTACGGGCAGTGAGAAAAGGGAGCCAAGAGTCGACCGCCTTCCCGACCGTTGGAGTGAGAGAGAGATAAGCACGAGGACAAGCTATCTCTCCTTTGCCCAGTCGTTTCCCGCCGAGGCGCGATATTTAGACCAGGGTTGCCAGATGGCGATTTTTTCTCCTTGTTGCTCTAGCTTAATAAACATCAATATACGTAAGAGAGAAAAGGAAAAAAAATCGCCAACTGGTCATGCTGATTTAGACAAGCGGTAAGTGGTGCACCACGTTTAGACCCGCGTGTCTACTTAATATTTCGCGTCCCGATTTACCTGGTACGGTCCAGGTGAGGAAGCGTTCCTCCTTTCCCCCTCTCGTGACAATACCCGCACGGATAGACAGGTCGGTGGTTCGCGGGAGCCACTTCACGAGAGAAGGCGCGCGTGACGTAGGAAGCTTCTACGTCAAAGCTCTCTACGTCAGAGATCCATACGTCACACGGTGTGACGTATGCCATCAGGTTATCAGCCGATCATACCCGGATCGGTTGCTCGTAACTCTACAGTTAAACAGATTTTATTTTTATTTTTTTGCATAAATTTTAACTAATAATAAAAATTTTAATGCATCTAATCTATGATTAAAATATTTATGGACGTCATCAAACCAAGAGGCGTACTTTTCATGAGTATATTTCATTGCTATTTCTGTCAATTGTTGCAATAATTGTCTCTGGTGCCATACATTTTGGTAATCAACATTAAAAGCTTCTAGTTGGCAATAAACAACCTCCATAAAAAGATCCGTTGGTCTCGTCAAGTACGCAACTTGTGAAAGTTTCTGATCTGAATGTGGATATTCTCTGTGTCCAATATACACTTCGTTACTACTTCGAGGATCATCATTGTTTTTCATAAAATCAATCTCACACTCAGAGCATCCACTTTTTTTAAGAGACTTACGAGCAACATATCCTGCCAAGTATGCAACAGCATTTCTTTCGTACAAGGATTTTGCTTCTAAATCTCCTATATTAGTTGAATCGATCGGTTCATAAGCATCGATCATTCTAGTACTTTCTAGAAGTTCTTTAATTTCACTCAATTCTTGTGAATCATACACAATTAACTGTGCTTGAGCTTGTGTAATCAAGTTCAAAGGTTTTCCTGAATCTGTAGTTTTACTCGATTCGAGCAAGGAGTGGGCTTCTTCAATCAAAACATTCCCTTTTTTACTTGTTTCAATGAAATCAGTAGATAAAATATGCCTAATACTTAATCTGTACATTCTGCAAGTGGGATTAGCATTGAAACCACCTCTTCCTCGTAATTTTGAATGAATGTGCTCTACAGAATCTTGATTACACAAAGCTGCTGTCAATTGAAAATCCGAAAATGGAAGTTGGATATCATTAAATAATTTGATGAAAACTGTAACAGTCAAAGGAATACCGGTAAAATGAACAAAATCAACTAGTAGCTTTTGAATTTCCCGATGCATATTCGACAATGGCTTTTTCTCCTGGTTCTTGTTGAATAAATAATAACAATTACACGCGTCAATAACGGTATCTAATTTTTCTACAAAACTGGCCGACGTTTTCCACGTTTTTGTCTGTAAACCGTGGGGATCTTTGCCGGCGGTTTTTATCGAACTAGCCATTTGTCGACTAAATAGCTGAAAAGCTAAGTTAACTTTCATGGCTTCAAAATTATTAGGATGAAAATGAGCCTCAGTTAAGTGTCCCAATAGATTTGATGTGCTATATGATCGATCCAACTACCACGTTTTTATTAAATCGTGAAAAGATATTATTATATCTTCATCAATATAAATAAAATCATGGGACCTTAATTGAGCGATCAGTCGTTTAATAAGGTGAGGCGCAAAAATTTTTATTTCATTAACGAAAAAATAAGAATTTAAAGAAGTTATTTTAAAATTACTAAACAATTTGCAATTAGCATTACCTTGATCACATACAATTAAACGCAGATCTGCTCCAATACTACGCAGTGAAACTATAATTTCTTTTAAAATACTTCAAAGGTAATCTGCAGAAGTGCCATTTTCATTGAAACCAAACCATATTATTTGACGCCATGGATTTGAAGCATTAATACTATATCTAACATAACCAAAAGAGCGTGCTTTGCAACACCATGGCTTCTACGGTTATTACCCATTTTGCAAAGGCATTCAATCAAATCTTGACTTTTTGAATATTCTTCAAAACATTTAATAGACATTTCGTCGAATTTGAACGCGCATACTCTTTCTATCGGAGGCAATAATTTTAAGTAAATTTAGACTTTATCTAGAATTATTTTATTTACACCTGGAAAAACGCTATACTCGGAAATCCACGCTCTTACAGTAGACTCTGAATGTAAAGTTAAACCAGCGTTACGCAAACGGGAATAAGCTGCTGCAGAGTAAAAATATATTTTCTTACACAAATCTTTTTCATCACTCGTGTAAGCCGATTTTCTTTTATGCAGTTGCAGCTTAATCATCGTTTGCGAAACAGGAGTAATATCTTTATCTTTTAACAAGTCATCGATATCGTTAATTTTATTCATTACTTGATTTTTGAGGCGCTTGTGCAGACGAAAATTTCTAGCTGTTTCATTTTTTAACAGCCGTTGTAACTCCTGTATCTTTGAATGTAAAAACAAGCACTTAGATCTATAATAATTTGCTTTAAAAACTATACTTTTAAAGCGTTTTTTTTGGAGGTACGGGAGTTTTTTCCTGATAATCAGATTCTTTTCTTGGCATACTTGAAGGAATTTCAGAATTTAAATATGATGTTTCTACATCTTCTTCCCCGATATTAAAAAAAATCTCTTTACCAGAAGGGTACGTAGATTTTGGCAAACTATTTTGAATCTGATTATCAGTATTCAAGGCAATGGAATTAGATGTCTCTTCAGGTAAATTATTTATAATAACAGAATTATTTGAGACATGTAATTCAGTAATTACTTCGGTACTTAAATTAGATGCCTCTTCAACTGTAACATTCGCAGAAACAGATTGATTTGAGACAGCTAATGTATCGCCTTGGAATAGAGGTTGTGGTAGTGTCTCATTGGCAGACTGAACATTTAATGACTCGTTTAACTGAACATCTTATTGCACATTTTGTACAGACTGCGAATGTATAGGGCAACTATTCCTACGCAATCTTGTCTTTGTGCTGTCACTAAAATCTGCATCGGTAAAATGGGCAGCACAATGCCCTGCAGTCCGCACACTGGTTGGTGCCAAATATCGAAGACGAGGATTACCTAATTAAATTACTTAGTATAAGGATATCTCAGACTGAGAAAATGGTTATTTAAAAAATGATTATAAACAAAAATATGAATTTTTGAAAAATTCCTGACTGTCAGGCGTTCAACACGTTTTAAAAAATAAAATATAAATTTTTCCAGATTTTTAAACCGATTATTCAATGCTGATGTTTGAGTTAAACATTTCTGCCTTTTTCGACTAATAATTATGGAGCAACAATTCTGTACTGAATTGTTATTAAAAAAGTTATTTTTTTCTTCAAATATGAAACCGCAGGACCTCCCTTCTGTTTTAAGCTATCCGTACGAATTATTTCCGATTTTTAATTTAATACTTTTATACAATTTTTGGATTAAAACGTCTAGATTCCTGTAATTTGGCTTAGTAACCCTTTTAATATATGCAACATATATATTTAACAAGGTAGTATTTTCTAGTTGAATACTGCTTTAAAACCAACGAAACTTGAAAACATAATTCACATTTTATTTTAAATTAGAAGATTATAGTGTTTTCGATAAAATAAATAGAAGAATTTTGCAAAATTTAAGATAGAACGATCAAAATGTATTGAAAACCTTTAATAAGTCTATAAAAAGTGCAATACTCTATACACGATACATTTTCAATATATACATATAATTATTAATTATTACGTAAGTGCGCGTACGGGATCATTCGATATGGCACAGGATCATTCGCTACATGAAAACTACTATGACTTACAACCACACAAAAATAAGCTGAAATCTGTTAATTTGCCTAAAAGTTATGGGAAAAATAAGAAATTAAGGGAGTATTACACCTAAAATTGATAAAATGAATTTTGATTGAGATTGAAAAATAGCTTAAAAGAAGCCGAAAAACTGTGTTTGTGCAACGTCAATTAACTGTATCTTTGCGAAAAAATTTTTCGGAGGCTCAATTTTCGGGAAAAGACTTATTTTTTGTATTTTTAAAATATACTTCAATTACAGAAAAATCGAAAGACCGAGCGCGCACTTTTAAAAAAAGTAATATATATATACAGGGTGTCCCATTTTAAATAACGGATGAGAATATCTCAAAAAATATTGAAGATAGAAAAAAACTTTCTATACAAAAGTTGTAGGGTTTTTAAGGGGCCAACTGACGGTGATATTAACCATAACCTGAGGTCAAGGGTTAAGGTCATTTGAAGGACAAAATGTTTTTTTCAAATAGGAATCACTAGTTTTGACCTCTGAAATGGAAAGGGCGGTAAATTTTACGTTCTGTATGATCTTGGCCAAGGTTATGGTCAAGGTCATGGTCAAGATCAAAACAGTAAACACGTACAGACCTTACAAAAAAAGCCAACCCTATAAAAATATTGAGATGCAGGAGCTGTAGGGTTGCAAGAAAGCCAACTGACGGTTTCCTTGACCGGCACCTCAAGGACAATGGTCAAGGTCATGTTAGCAATTTTAAGATCTCGACCATCACTCGCTCTCAGCCTTACCCAGGATTAACGATGTGGACGTGGCGAATTTCTAATCCCTCTGTGTGCGTGTGTGTGTGTGTGTGTATGTGCGTGTAAAATCGTAAAATTTTTTTGCGAAATTACACAAAAATTATTTAGTAGCTACTTTACTTTAAGTATAAAAAACTAAAAAAGTAAGAACATACTGTCAGTGCATAATTCACAACCTCTCTTTAGTTGACCTGATTGAAATGAGATCATGCATCCGTCAGCCCCTTTGTACATAATGTCTGATTATCCCTCCAATGAAATAGTAGATATTATTCTTGCACTTGGAGAATGCCATGGTAATTATGCTCAAGCAGCAAGAATATACCGTAATCGTTTTCCTAATAGAAGACACCCAAACGATCGTACCATTGCGAGACTTGTAGAGCGTGAACTACAACGACCACTTGGTCCGCGAGAAAGACGGAGAAATAATATACCAGAAAGGGATCATCCACATGTGGTTGCAGTATTAGGTTTGGTAGCAATTGACCCCCACATTAGTACTCGCAATTGCAAGACAATTACGTATTCCAAAATCCACGGTGCACCGAATTCTGAGAGTTCACAGATTCCATCCTTACCACGTAACATTGACACAACAGTTACTTGCTGGGAACTTTGAACGAAGGCGCCAGTTTTGTGCGTGGGCACAAATGATAATACAAGGAGATCCAGAATTTTTTAATTACGTCCTATTTAGTGATGAAGCTACTTTTCATAATACTAGTCAACTTAACAGGCACAATTGCCATTACTGGTCTGTCGAAAATCCACATTGGCTTCAACAAGTGAATCATCAGCAACGTTGGAGTTTGACCGTGTGGTGCGGTATTATAAATGAAAACTTAATTGGTCCGTATTTCTTCGAAGGACATGTAAATCGCCACAACTATTTACGGTTTTTGAGAAATGATTTACCGGTCATACTTGAAAATGTTGATCTGCACACAAGACAACGCATGTGGTTTCAGCACGATGGTGCACTTGCTAATTTTGCTAAAATAGTTCGTGACAATCTGAACGTCAGATTCACTAATCGATGGATAGGACGTGGTGGATTTGAAGAATGGTGTCCGAGATCTCCAGATTTGACCAGCTTGGATTTCTTTTTGTGGGGTTATCTGAAAAATATTGGCTACGCTGAAGTACCCACTACAAGAGAAAATATGATGGACCGCATAACAATTGCATGTCGCAATTTTCCAAGAATCGCTCTTCTAACCACCATTAGAAGTTTTCAAAATCGAATTCAGTTATGCCTTGATAATAACGGGCATTTGTTTGAACATCTTATTTGATGAATTTCCTGATCAAAGCGTCTTTAAAATCAGATTAGATAACTTACCCTTAGAAGAACTATCGCCTTGCCTTGAGTGTCTGGGATAACCACACATTGCCTTAAGTGGCTGGGACAACTATCGCCTTGCCTTAAGTTGCTAGGACAACTATCGCCTTGCCTTGAGTGGCTGGAACAACTATAGGCCGATATACATACACACACACACAGACACACAAAGGGATTAGAAACTCGCCACGTCCACGTCATTAATCCTGGGCAAGGCTGAGAGCGAGTGATGGTCGAGATCTTAAAATTCCTAACACATGTCCTTGACCTTTGTCCTTGAGGTGACGGTCAAGGATACCGTCAGTTGGCTTTCTTGCAACCCTACAGCTCTTGCATCTCAATATTTTTATAGGGTTGGCTTTTTTCGTAAGGTCTGTACGTGTTTACTGTTTTGATCCTGACCATGACCTTGACCATAACCTTGGCCAAGATCATACAGAACGTAAAATTTACCGCCCTTTCCATTTCCGAGGTCAAACGTAGTAATTCCTATTTGAAAAAAACATTTTGTCCTTCAAATGACCTTAACCCTTGACCTCAGGTTATGGTTAATATCACCGTCAGTTTGGCCCCTTAAAAACCCTACAACTTTTGTATAGAAAGTTTTTTTCTATCTCCAATATTTTTTGAGATACTCTCATCCGTTATTTAAAATGGGACACACCGTATAAGTGAGTGTGTGTGTGTGTGTGTGTGTCAAAACAATACTTTAGTATCAAAACCTAACTTTTCTAATATTAACAATTTTTTAGCCATAAATAGCAAAATTTTTTTGAATGGCGAATTAAAAAAATTTAACTTTTTTTGCAATAACCCAATCAAAAAGGAAAATATATGAAAAAACCTTCAACCAAAAAGTAAATAAATTTATACTTTGCAAGTTCTATTTCACAAACATGGCTATTTTAACGATAACATTAAACAATTACAAAACCGGTGTACTAATTATAGAGAAAATGACTAAAGCAACATTAAATAGGATGTAGAAAAAAACCTGGCACCTGAATTTTTAATCCAAGTTTTCTGTCGGCTACCATCTCCTGGAAATCTAAAAAGATGCTGCCCTTTGTGTTTACCATTGTTGCACAGGAAATATTGACACCTATCGTAGATCTTGTTATTTTTCATTTTTATCCTCTATCTGTAACAAACTCAAATTAAAAGGGCAGCAAAATAATCAGTTTACGTGATTCACAATAAGACAGTAAAATAACTGTCTATGTGTAATAAACTACAATTAAACCGAAACAACTTAAATAAACAAATCTCACTCACAACTAAAAAAGTGTGTAATAACCTTTAAAAAGCTATACTTCCCTGCCTACAGTTTCCTCAATTCAAAGTTATTTCTCCTCTTCGGGCGATGTTGTTGAAAGTTAAATTGACACTATTACTTTAACTTTTCTTAAATTAATATTATGATACTTTATGCATTTAATTAAACCGTAAAAATTTTTTATATCTTCGATAAAATAAAAACTTACAGCCGCGAATAGACTGCTAACATATGATGTAAATAAAACATACGTTAAACAAAACACTGCGTAACTTTAATGGCGCGTAACAATCAATTAATTCAAAATTTGTTTGACGTTCGTTTTTGTATTAATTCTAATATAAAAATGTAATTAATGTTTACATCGATATTGATGTCACTGAATAAATTTAATCAAATGTAAAAAAATATTTAATGATAATTTACGATTAATTTGTTTAACCGTTTACAAATAAAAGTTGCAAACATTTAAGTGTTATATATTTTTATTTCAATTAATTATTTTGAATGTATAAAAGTTTAAAAAGTTTATAAGAAACAAAAAAAGTACTATTTTCATTATACTAAATGTATTAAATATTTTAACAAATACCTTAATTTTTCAAAGGTATTTAAATATTTCATTGTTAAAGTATTGAAATTTTCGATTTCCTTAAGTTTTAGTCTTGTTTTTAAAATATGAATAAAAATTACAATTTTATAGATAATACTGTATTTATAATTATAACAATAATAATAAATGATAATTATAAAATTAAAAAAAAAATGTAATGCATGGGATTCGAACCCACGACCGCTTGGAATCCTGCATTATGTAATAGAGGAAGCCTTAATACACTTGACCAACGAATTCCTGTAAAGTTATGTATTGGAATTGATTTATGATCATCTACCCCCTGTTTGGGCTTTTTAATTTAAAAGGGCTATTTCACATCAAGTGGTACGATGAAAATTTTAAATCGCTCCAAAATTTAAAAATAGGCTGGAAATATCTTCCAGAAGATAGAAAAAAAATTTTAGGTGTTAAAATAATTTGCCTGAGAGTTATTCCACCATAAAAAATGAAAATTTTTCAATTTTTTAGGAAAATTTCTATTTTCAAAGCCATTTATCTCAAAATCTATTGCTTTTTTTTAAAAAACATTACAAACAACTTTTATTTAAAATAATCTTTAGAACTTATCTATCTGGGTTACAATTCTTAATTTTAAATTCTCGAAGAGATAGAACGCCCTAAAATATTGAATATCAAAAAAAGGCGACCACGCCACAATCGATTTTGATCTAACACCGCTCAAAAGATCACATTTTTCGAGAGCTTTCGAATGGCTTGGGTTAGATTATTGGCCAAGACCGCTGGTGTAAGTTCTGCCCTCAAATACATGAAAATTAGTGATTTTATGAGGTTTATGAGGCATAACTTACACCAGCGATCTTGGCCAATAATCTAACTCAAGCCATTCGAAAGCTCTCAAAAAATGTGATCTTTTGAGCGGTGTTAAATCAAAATCGATTGTGGCGTGGTCGCCTTTTTTTGATATTCAATATTTCTGGGCGTTCTATCTCTTCGAGATTTTAAAATTAAGAATTGTAACCCAGGTAGATAAGTTTTAGAGATTATTATGAACAACAGTTGTTTGTAAGGTTTTTTCCAAAAAAGCAATAGATTTTGAGATAAATGGCTTTGAAAATAGAAATTTTCCTAAAAAATTATATGCATATTAACAATTTTGATATTCATTAATTTTATGAAATTTTATGCAATTGCTGAAAAAAAGGGTTGACGCTAAATTCAATTATCAAATAATTCCAAGGATATAAGGTGCTCATCAAAAATATGTGTGCGTTCTCTCTCTCTTCTCTTTCTTCTCTTATTTTTTCGTTATTCGCACCACCCTACTCCAGCTACTTTCCCTCTCCCATAACTCTCAAATCGTGCGAAAGCTTCATATGCGAACCGAGAGTGTCGCCACTTTCTTAGGCAAAATGAGCAGCGCACTCCCTGCCATGCTCATCGGCAATTTCTTTCTACTAATCTCTGCTAATAGTAGTGACTAAAATTATTGAAAACAGTACTAATGCATATTTAGAAAGTATATTACTGATATTATTAATGTTAGTAATATTTATATGAAAGTTTAAGAAAATTACTTTAACGAGTCCATTTGATTGTCTAATTGCATTTAGGGTTAATGTTACTGATAGTATTCAATATCGAAACAAAATAATTAAACATTGTAAAGTTAATGACAGAATAATTTCACAGAAGTTGGAAGAGGCAAAAACATTTTCACACAATAATAATATTTTATTATTTACCATGTCAGACAAGGGTAATGCAACAGTGGATGACTATTGAAATTGACAAATATAATGACAAAATGAATGAATTATTACTGGATCAAAATACATATATACAAATTCATAAAAATCCACTTAGTAACCTACAGAAACGAGCAAAAGAAATTATGAATTATTGGAATGAAAATGAATATCTTGATAAAAGATATCATAAAAATGCTCTAACTCAGACTGATACTTATCTACCTAAGATTTATGGTCTTCCTAAGATACATAAAAAGAATGTACCTCTAAGACCCATTGTTTCTTGTGTTGGAGGTCCCACATATACTTTATCAAAGAGGATTAATTTTGTATTAAAAAACAGCTTAAAAACACCAAAATCCCATATTTTAAATAATATTGAGTTGTCGAAAAAGATAAGAAATTTAGTTATACCGGATGACCATATAATGATTAGTTTAGATGTAGTGTCCCTGTCAAAAATATACAGCTGTAAAAATAACTGGAAATACAGGTGTAAATCCATGTAATAATACAGCTGTATTGGAGTGGATTTGCCTGGATTTATTAACTGGATTTACAGGTGTAAATCCATGTAATATTAAATGGATTTACAGGTGTAAATCATGTAATATTAAATGGATTTTTTAATTTTACAAATGTTTTTTTATTTAGATTAACATACAACCCTGGTGGAAATACGAACAATTTTTTACCGATAAAATAGGAATTTTTTATACTGTACTACCAATAATCTAGGTATAAAAAATATCTATTTTATTCCTATATGTGTAACGTTTTTTGGTCCCTAAATATAACATTAAATATGGTCTATTGGGATTCGGCATTTTCTACCTATAAAGTAGTTATAAGTTTGATCTTATATTTTTCAGGCTTATAAATTACTTAAACGTTATTACGTTATAGTCAGAAACAATATTTTATTAATATACAATAGTTTACCTATCTCATAAATTGAGCAATCAGGATTTTTAAAGCATTTTTAAAGAATACAAAAATAATGCAGAAATTAAAAAGTATTTATATATACATAACTCAAAAAAATTTGAAAAGAATTTCTCTTTCGAAACCTTATTATTATTTTTAATTAACTTATATTTATTTTTATATTGTTTTAGTTTATATATTTACACTAATTACATATATTTGACGCAGAAAAACGCTGAAAAAATTTTTGCCCTAACCGGGAATCGAACCCCGCAACGCACGCACCAAACGCAAACGCTCTATCCACTAAGCTAACGCAACGCTTACATATGCAAATGTTTGGAACTTGTATATACAGATCATCCATGTATTAATATCTTAATAATTGTTATTTATTCTTTGATCTATATATATATATATATATAAGATGTTAGGCAGTAATTAACTAATTATAATAGTGATGGTCTTAACGATATCTACCAAAGAGATATCTTCTTCATTTTTTCTATATTATTATAATTTCTTAAAAGCATATGAATACTTTTATAATACTTATTTATACCGTAAAACATAATATATTATTTTGCTACTATATGTAAAAGGGCATTCTTCTAATATAAATTTATTTAAAATAAATAAATAAATAATACTATTTTAAATTCAAACTATTTATTTAAAAATAATATAGAAAGTTTCTAGGTATTTAATAGTTCTATTTTTAAGCTATTATTTATACCTAGTTTCTACCTATTAAAAATAGTGTTTGTATATATAAGAAAAAATTTTAACAATTTATTTAAGTAAATAATTATACATTAAATGTATATTGACAATACATATTTTTAATTTTTTGAACTTTAAAAATTAAATTTTAGGTTATTTTTACAAATATTTTTTATAGCTTTTTTATAGATATAAAAACGAGTGCTAAATTTAATAGCATATTTTGTGTCTATTTTTTGGCTATTTAATATAGTATAATTATTTTATACCAATAAAATAGGTATTTAATCGACATTTTCTACAAAATATTATGATTTCTATATTTTATACCTATAAACTACTTTGGCGACTATAAAATATTTTTGAATTTCCACCAGGGAACCTTTGATCGATTTTAAACGCAATTTAAAGCTATATTATTATTAAAAAAGTGCCCCATTCGATGAATTATATTTTTATATATATTTTAATTATTTATAGGTGTATTCAAAGCTGTATTTTAACAGGGATTTTTAGTTGAATAACTCATTCGTGCTTCTTAATGTATTTATACGGCTATATACACGTATTTGTTCAGTTATGTCAAAAATATACAGCTGTAAAAATAACTGGAAAAACGATTGTAAATCAATGTAATACATTTTTGAGTAGACATATATAAAAATTTTTTATTTAAAAGTAATTACGTAACTTATAACTTATATCCCTATCAGCACACAATGTCTTAAAAACGTTTAAATTACGTTGCGGCTAAAACCTTTAAACGTTAGAATTTAATACTTGAAAAACGTTTGAAGTACGTTTAAATTTGGATAAAATGTCCTCTTTAATTTTACGAAAGTAATATTTTTTAACGTATTTCAAACGTATTTTTAACGTTGGATAAACAAAATTATCCGATGTATATTATTATGGAGCATGCGCAGTTGTTACTTATCAATTATAGCTATGCGCAATTGTCATTTTTGCACATATAAATGATTTATATTTATAAATAAATATAAAAATAGCATTTAATAATAATATAGCTTTAAATTGCGTTTAAAATCGATCAAAGGTTCCCTGGTGGAAATTCAAAAATATTTTATAGTCGCCAAAGTAGTTTATAGGTATAAAATATAGAAATCATAATATTTTGTAGAAAATGTCGATTAAATACCTATTTTATTGGTATAAAATAATTATACTATATTAAATAGCCAAAAAATAGACACAAAATATGCTATTAAATTTAGCACTCGTTTTTATATCTATAAAAAAGCTATAAAAAATATTTGTAAAAATAACCTAAAATTTAATTTTTAAAGTTCAAAAAATTAAAAATATGTATTGTCAATATACATTTAATGTATAATTATTTGCTTAAATAAATTGTTAAAATTTTTTCTTATATATACAAACACTATTTTTAATAGGTAGAAACTAGGTATAAATAATAGCTTAAAAATAGAACTATTAAATACCTAGAAACTTTCTATATTATTTTTAAATAAATAGTTTGAATTTAAAATAGTATTATTTATTTATTTATTTTAAATAAATTTATATTAGAAGAATGCCCTTTTACATATAGTAGCAAAATAATATATTATGTTTTACGGTATAAATAAGTATTATAAAAGTATTCATATGCTTTTAAGAAATTATAATAATATAGAAAAAATGAAGAAGATA
Organism: Theocolax elegans; assembly: GCA_026168455.1. NCBI lineage: Eukaryota > Metazoa > Arthropoda > Insecta > Hymenoptera > Cerocephalidae > Theocolax > Theocolax elegans. The sequence goes on from CM047427.1 coordinate 48,042,727, forward strand.
TCTCTTTGGTAGATATCGTTAAGACCATCACTATTATAATTAGTTAATTACTGCCTAACATTATATATATATATATAGATCAAAGAATAAATAACAATTATTAAGATATTAATACATGGATGATCTGTATATACAAGTTCCAAACATTTGCATATGTAAGCGTTGCGTTAGCTTAGTGGATAGAGCGTTTGCGTTTGGTGCGTGCGTTGCGGGGTTCGATTCCCGGTTAGGGCAAAAATTTTTTCAGCGTTTTTCTGCGTCAAATATATGTAATTAGTGTAAATATATAAACTAAAACAATATAAAAATAAATATAAGTTAATTAAAAATAATAATAAGGTTTCGAAAGAGAAATTCTTTTCAAATTTTTTTTGAGTTATGTATATATAAATACTTTTTAATTTCTGCATTATTTTTGTATTCTTTAAAAATGCTTTAAAAATCCTGATTGCTCAATTTATGAGATAGGTAAACTATTGTATATTAATAAAATATTGTTTCTGACTATAACGTAATAACGTTTAAGTAATTTATAAGCCTGAAAAATATAAGATCAAACTTATAACTACTTTATAGGTAGAAAAAACGTTACACATATAGGAATAAAATAGATATTTTTTATACCTAGATTATTGGTAGTACAGTATAAAAAATTCCTATTTTATCGGTAAAAAATTGTTCGTATTTCCACCAGGGTTGTATGTTAATCTAAATAAAAAAACATTTGTAAAATTAAAAAATCCATTTAATATTACATGATTTACACCTGTAAATCCATTTAATATTACATGGATTTACACCTGTAAATCCAGTTAATAAATCCAGGCAAATCCACTCCAATACAGCTGTATTATTACATGGATTTACACCTGTATTTCCAGTTATTTTTACAGCTGTATATTTTTGACAGGGGTCTTTGTTTACGAACACCCCGTATGAATTAATAAAAAATAGTAATGAAAAGAGACATAACTTAGTTTTTAATAAATTCAATATCCCGCTACATGATCTTTTAGATGCTACTGATTTTATGAATGGGAGTTTATAAGATCAATTGTAATAACTGTGAGGCATCTTATGAAGGAGAAACTAAGAGAAAATTAATAACAAGAATAAATAAACACTACAATAATAGTTTGAAACAGGATAAACAATCTGTGATTAATGATCACATTAATGATTTAGGGCACACATTTGATTTTGATAATGTTAGTATTCTTGATAAGGAGATTAATTGGAGAAAAAGATTGGTTTCAAAAACTCTACATATTAATTTACAAAAAGAGCCTATTAATAAAAAAGAAGATGTTAGTAAACCACAGGCAACATATACAACTCTTATACATAAGTTTAAAAATAAGAAATAAAATATGATAGGTTGATGGAGTCACATTTTTAGTTTTAATTAGTTTCAAATATTGCGCATTTTATAATTTTCTGGATTACCGATTACCATTTGCTTGGTTAACTATATAGGTTCCTAAATTATCGATCATTCTTCTAGTCATATTTATGTTTGAATTTGAATTGTTTTTAGTTGTATACAGCTTTCACAGTGAATGTGTCGTTCCGTGTATAATTTATATTGTTTTCTGTTATGATATTTGGAATTGTTGTTTATTGGTTTAATTTATTTAAATTATTAAATTTACTTAATTTATTTAATTTTCGAGCTTTAATCGCATACTAATTAAAATTAAAATGATAAGGAAGAAAAAATTTGACTCTTATTGCTTTCTAACTTCTGTGAGTATTTAGTTAATTAATTATTCATTCTTGTTGCTATAATAAATAATAAATAAATTATTGTAAATAATTATAGATACAAAATGACAGGGTGAAATAATGACAAGTTGATAAACGCATTGTGATAATGTTAAAGTAAAAATCTTTTTGTTGTTGGCCATTATGTATTCAATATTAGTAATTATTATTAATAAAGTTTAGCACCTGAAGATGGAGACAAATATGTCTCCGAAACGTTGTGCAATTAGACAATCAAATTGACTCGTTAAAGCAATCGTTGATTCTACCAAAAAATACAATTCACGAGTGTGAAATACAATTTAAGAAAATTAAATCAATACAATCAATTAAAAAAGCTCTGACATGGGTTTTTAGACTAAATTGACATTGATTTGTGAGTAAATATAAATGTAGTCGCTGTTTTTGGTGTAATTGAATTACTATCAATTTACACTCTAAATTGTTTGTGTACTATCTATTTTTATTCTCAGTTCTCTGCATCACCGGCATTACAAAAAATTATTGAATACATTTTAACCCTTTAACGACCAAAATGCTCAATTTTTCTGTCGATTTTCAACGCGTTTTTTTTCGGTAGTCATAGGCCTTAGAGATTTTTGCAAACACGTATTTTGAAGGAAAATTTAACGCTCTTTCAGAATCTTTTTTTGAAATTGCGATTGATTGCGTTATAAAAAAGTTATAGCCAATTAACCAATAAAAAACGTGAGAACTTTTGCAAAAAATTAAGTTTGCGATTTTTTTAGCAATGTTACCGCAAAGAAATCATTTTATAAATATGACCAGGGGTGATCACGACTACGAGAGTATTTCCAGAAATTTTGGTGGAATTTTTGAACCACTTCTTCCAATAAAATGGTGGCAAAATAAAAAAAAATCCATAAAAAACATCTCATTTTTTATCTCGGAAACCATTGAGTTTAGAGGAAAAGTTCGTGGAACAAAAAAGTCTTCGAATTAATCGAGAAACACGCCTGAATTTCTTCAGAATTTTCCGAGGCGATTTTTGAATTTTCGTGAAATACAAAAACTCCATTTTTTCAAAATCATCTCCAAAAATTGTGAAAAATCCAGGCTTGTTCCTTGAAGAATTCTAAGACTTTTGTTTTATAAACTTGTTCACTAAACTCGTTTGTTTTTTAGATAAAAAATGTTCTACTCTTAGCATGACCCAGAGACAACGACGAGGACGTAGTAGAAATTTGTCTCCTTTGCGGTGCTTGATTTGAGCGAGTCCCCTTGCCTCACTGCAATACGAATTTTTCAGTGTTTTTTTTTTTAACATTCAACACACATCGATAAATCACATTTTTCGCAGATAATTCTCGATCTTACTGGACAATAAGAACAAGGTTTGAGTTTTGTTTGTTTGGACATATTGTGTTTCTCTCTTTTGTATTGTCCCTGCGTCATGTAATTTTTAGCTATTGAAAGTGCATAATCTTTTGTTCCAACCCTTTTTTTCTCATCATTGACAGCATTGAATAGTACAGTAGCATTTACAATCGAAGCTTGAATTAGTCTTAAGAAAACTACCCACGTCCACTTTTTTGAACGAATACTCGGAAGCAAATTGTTGCAATGTCCGTCGTGGACATCATTGCCACCCATAAAACTGTTATAGACGCTAATAGCCCTCGGAAAAGGTATTTCAACTTTTTTTCCTTCTTGCTTACTATATCTCTTTGAAAATGATAATGGAGTTACCCCTGCAGCAGTAGAAATAATCGAAACTGGTTTTGAATCCATCACAGTGATGTAATTTATACCACTGTTCTTATCGTGCTTCACTTTGACTCTATCTTCTCTAATAGTACCTGTACATTTTAGCCCTAGCGTCTTCAAATGCACAGTGAAATCTAAGCTTGTGAAATAATTATCAAAATATAGATGGAACATACATATTTTTCCCGGCGGTATTACACGAAAAAACTGTTCTAGTAAATTCATGACAACGCGAGAACCTAATGCACACTTACTAAATTTACTTCCCGTTGCAGAATTTTTTCCGCAGTATAAGTGAAGACCTAATACAAAACCATCGGAAGTACAAAGACCCCAGAATTTGAGACCAAATTGTATCGGTTTTCCTCGAATGAATTGTTTTAGTGACGTCCTCGCATAAGACTTAGCCATCATTTCATCGATGGAAAGAGCAGTACTCTACACACCGAACTTCATAATATTAATTAGAAATCGGTTTAATAGTGTACGGACACGCCAAGCATTGTCAGTTGAATTTTCATCTTTCGTTTTTGAATATTTTAATTTTGATTTGATCTCTTCAAACTTTTTACGTGACATAGCAGAAGAAACAACGTTACAAGATAAAAAGGGATCACTTGACCAGTAGTCCCTCTGAGATTTTCTTTTGTTGAATGAAGTCAAAATGATTATTCCCACGAATGTATTTAAGTCTTTTAAATTTAAATCAAAATTATTTTCTTTGCAAGCATCTATAATATATTGCTTTATTTCCCTTGAGAAAAATATTTCAAACAGTTCTACTGGCTCCATTTATTGTATTTTATTTTTTACCGAGTCTTTCAATAAAATTTTTTCTTCCAAATTATGATTATACTTTTTTTCTCCTTCCATCCACTGGAGTACATGCGTTCTTTCTAATTTAGTTTCAGTTTCAGTATATGTTTTACAAGCTTCTGTGTACGTTATATTAGAAATTTCATCATCCGAATCAGTATCGAAATCTGATCCATCAGAACCAGAATTGTTAGGATTTGGAACGGTAACTATATCATCGTAAGTGTTCTTTGAAGTATCAATTTCGTACATTTCATGGGAGCGAATGAAACGTCATTTACGTTTTTGCGACATGGTTATATAAAACAATAAAAATACCTAATGAAAATAATTACTAGTTTCCAATGTTTCTTGTCAAACCTCGACTTTAGAAATGGAAAATAATCTTTTCGATTCGATTTACTGTATGGTCTCAAAATAACAAGAGACTAGAAAGTAATAAAAATGAACTTACATACAATTTTCTGAATTGCTTTTTTGACATGTTTATATTAGTATACGCTATACAAACTGCACTTGTATACACATAAAAAGGCAAAACATTAGTATATTATTGTTAAATGGCTGTTCTTTATTCTGTGTCAAAAATATTACCACTGCTGGGATTATAACCTAACTCATTTTTTATCACGAGAACAATTGAGAGAACAAATTTATAAAACAAAAAAGTCTTAGAATTCATCAAGGAACATGCCTGGATTTTTTCAGAATTTTTGCAGATGATTTTGAAAAAATGGAGTTTTTGTATTTCACGAAAATTCAAAAATCGCCTCGGAAAATTCTGAAGAAATTCAGGCGTGTTTCTCGATTAATTCGAAGACTTTTTTGTTCCACGAACTTTTCCTCTAAACTCAATGGTTTCCGAGATAAAAAATGAGATGTTTTTTATGGATTTTTTTTTATTTTGCCACCATTTTATTGGAAGAAGTGGTTCAAAAATTCCACCAAAATTCCTGGAAATACTCTCGTAGTCGTGATCACCCCTGATCATATTTATAAGATGATGTCTTTGCGGCAACATTGCTAAAAAAATCGCAAACTTGATATTTTGCAAAATTATTGACGTTTTTTATTGTTTAATTGGCTATAACTTTTTTATAACGCAATCAATCGCAATTTCAAAAAAAGATTCTGAAAGAGCGTTAAATTTTCCATCAAAATACGTGTTTGCAAAAATCTCTAAGGCCTATGACTACCGGAAAAAACGCGTTGAAAATCGTCATAAAAATTGAGCATTTTGGTCGTTAAAGGGTTAAACAAAACGGACAAAGTAACATATATACATATGGGTGGTTCTCTGTGACATCGAAGGTAAAAAAAATAAATATTGCTATAACTGTGGGAATATGTTTTAGAGGTATCCAGTAGTTCTCCTAAATTTTTTCAGATTTTTTCTGGGCCATTATTTTAAGTTACAGAGAGTCAAAGTTGACATTTTAGCACTTTTTTGCATTGTAAGCCCATTTTCATGAATTTGTAGCTCCCAGGAGATGCATTTTTCACTAAAAACATAACTATGACTTTTTTTGTAAAATTTTCCGAACTTTTCATTAAAAATACTTTTAAAGACATAAATGTATACTGTCACACTCTTGTAAGCCATTTAAACCTTAAATAGTGAAAATCAGCAATTCTGCTCCGGATTCTGGTGAATTAATACTGTCTAAAAGATGTCTTTTTAAAGTCACAAACTGCCTAAAAATTTCCAGAGTGGGTCTAAATCATTGAGATCACTTATGGTGAAAATATCCGGGAAAAGTGCACGAAATATTAATAGAAATGTATATTTGTTGCCATAGAACGATGAATCTGTTACCATGATCATTGCAAAAAAATGTATGCACTTACCTTGGAGTGGTAGAAAAGTATATCCACTTGTTTCATTATCCATCCAATCTCCTGTAAGCTGCTAAAAATACAAATCAAGAGGCGCGACAGTGCCTGACGCAAGTATAGGCGCGAGAGCCATTATATACAGCTAACTAGCCCTTCCAGATTTTGACTTTTATTATTATACAATTATAAAAAATAATTTTTTAAACATTTATAATGCTGGATTTTTAGTTTTAAACCATTACAAGAATTATAATACTAATCTGAAGGATTACTATAAATATATAAACATCATTATTAGACCGACGCGGTGGCGGAGTAGCGGAGACGCACCTCGGCCGGTCACGGAAGTTAAGCAGTATTGAGCGCGGTAGCCAAGTGGCTGGGTGACGCTCCGGGTCGCTTGGCTTTCGTGGCGGGTTAGGTGTTTTTTCACACTTCACAACGTATGTGGGAGGTGTGAAACATTCGGTTTCGGTGTCAAGGCCTACGCAATGTAACTTTGACACCCAAAAAGAATGTTTCGAATACACCGGCCATCTCGGGTGAGGTTTTTCCCTGCTTCACAGGATTCCCTCATCCACGGGCATAACCCCGGGCGAATGCGAGATGATGGTGTTTTTAAGGGAGGGATAAAGCACCTACACATAGGTGGTAGGTGGACACCGTTAAAGTCCCCAGGGGATAAACGGTAGGAAGTGCCAGGAAAAAGAGGGCACAAAAATCTAGAATAAAAAATAATATAAACATCATTCAGGATTCCCTCATCCACGGGCATAACCCCGGGCGAATGCGAGATGATGGTGTTTTTAAGGGAGGGATAAAGCACCTACACATAGGTGGTAGGTGGACACCGTTAAAGTCCCCAGGGGATAAACGGTAGGAAGTGCCAGGAAAAAGAGGGCACAAAAATCTAGAATAAAAAAAAATAATATAAACATCATTATTACAATAACTGAATGTACGTATTTAATACAAAAAATATATAACTAAATCGGATCTGAAATTATAATGAGTAATATGATAGCGTGACAGTGACAAGTTTGTGAAATTCAAACAATGTATTGCTGAATAATAATAATAATAATGTTGATACTTTAATAGTAATCCTTCAGATTAGCATTATAATTCTTGTAAGGGTTTAAAACTAAAAATACAGCATTTTAAATGTTTAAAATATAATTTTTTATAATTGTATAATAATATTTGTATTTTTAGCAGCTTACAGGATATTAGATGGATACTGAAACAAGTGGATATACTTTTCTACCACTCCAAGGTAAGTGTATACATTTTTTTGCAATGATCATGGTAATAGATTCATCGTTCTAAGGCAAAAAATATATATTTCTATTAATATTTCGGGCACTTTTCCCGGATATTTTCACCATAAGTGATCTCAATGATTTAGACCCACTCTGGAAATTTTTAGGCAGTTTGTGACTATAAAAAGACATCTTTTAGACAGTATTAATTCACCAGAATCCGGAGCAGAATTGCTGATTTTCACTATTTAAGGTTTAAATGGCTTACAAGAGTGTGACAGCATACATTTATGTCTTTAAAAGTATTTTTAATGAAAAGTTCGGAAAATTAAAGTCATAGTTATGTTTTTAGTGAAAAATGCATCTCCTGGGAGCTACAAATTCATGAAAATGGGCTTATAATGCAAAAAAGTGCTAAAATGTCAACTTTGACTCTCTGTAACTTAAAATAATGGCCCAGAAAAAATCTGAAAAAATTTAGGAGAACTACTGGATACCTCTAAAACATATTCCCACGGTTATAGCAATATTTATTTTTTTTACCTTCGATGTCACAGAGAACCACCCATTTACGTACATACTTCTGCATACAATTACGTAAGAAATAATTTCATGAAATTGATCTGGTATTAGTAAATGTGTTCTAAAAAGATTTAAATTAATGCAAGAAGAATATGCTGTTAAAAGTGTGCAATTACAATTTGGAATTCAAGTTGATGAAATGTTAATAAAAAAGCAAATTGAACGGGATGGTCGGCAATTTCATGGACACGTTGACCTAGGCTTGGGAAACGATGAAACCGATGAAGCAACATACGCCCTGGTTTTTGTGCTTGTCGCATTAAAATCAGAGCTAATATTTTATATTGTACGAGTATAAAATAATAAATATAAGGTCTTTAACGTTCGATGATGCATGAACTAATTTAAGTCCAGTAAAGTAACTGGGTGCAAATTTGATAGATATTGATGAGGATTGTTATTTTGAACATCCGATATGCGTGTCATATGCTTAAATTAATTCGCAATATTCTTTCACAATTTGAGCTTGTAAATAGCAATAGCTTATTTATTAAATGGTATTTTTTAGAAAAATTAGAAGTTTAAGATGCACAAAATTTACATGCTGGTACAAAAATTAGGCGTCGGCATATTAATTTTATAAGGGAAAAAATGGAAGTTAAATTAGCTGCGCAAACTTTTAGTACAAGGGTCTCAAAAGCACTCCTTTTTATGAAAGAGAAATTTCCTGAAGATTTTTATTATGTTGGTGCAACAGTAGTATTTTATCAAAAGATCAACGATGTCTTCGATTTATTAAATTTAATATCAAAGTTTGCAAAAAATGAATCGTAGGAGTGTATTACAATGGCTAATTACAAAAAATTAAAAGATAAGGCTGATGAATTAATAAATTATATAAAAGGCTTGCGATTAATTGAAAACGGTAAACGAATTTCCGTTTTGAATTCAAATCGACGGATTGAATTCTAGGGTTTCATTGTTGGTCTCAAAAGTGCATTAAAATTAGAAAAGTGTTTATTTACTAATGAGTACATAACTTTGCTGACTTATAAACTAACAAGGGGAGTACATGACCTCCGGGAAACGGATCTCATCCTAACTTTGGTATGTCTTTTATAATATAAAAATATCAAGAAAGCCAAGTTATCTCTTGCCAATGGCCACTTATACGGAAGTTATTCGACATCCAATAATAATAGCAGTAAAAATTACTTCTAATTCGGTCGCTTATAACTCGGAAACAAATAAAGATAAACAATCGAACCAAAAACCAGAAGAAAGTTGAGTTCAAGTAGATATGGTTTGAAAAAAAGAAGCTCAAATTGCTTAATCTGAAGCAAAGTTATGAAGAAAATAAGAAATTGAAGACTATTAGGCCAAAATTTAATATGAAAAATTTATTATTTCTTTTGCCTTTTTAATAGTCTTTAATTTCTTATTTTCTTCATAACTTTACTTCAATTTAAGCAATTTGAGCTTCTTTTTTTTTCAAACCATATCTACTTGAACTCAACTTTCTTCTGGTATTTGGTTCGATTGTTTATCTTTATTTGTTTCCGAGTTATAAGCGACCGAATTAGAAGTAATTTTTACTGCTATTATTATTGGATGTCGAATAACTTCCGTAAAAGTGGCCATTGGCAAGAGATAACTTGGCTTTCTTCATATTTTTATATTATAAAAGACATACCAAAGTTAGGATGAGATCCGTTTCCCGGAGGTCATGTACTTCCCTTGTAAGTCAAGACCATCTTGAAACATTTTTTTCTTAACTCCGTGCGCAAAATTCGATTTTGCGCACGCATTTGCGAGCGCAAAATAGTACATTCCCGCACTAGTGCGCAAAATAAACTTTTCCTGCAATAGTGCTCAAAATTATCAGAAACAAAGTGATTTCAACCCCGTACCACCTTTTCACCCTCGCTTTGCTCGGGTGCAAACATCGGCTCTGGGTGAAATAATTTTTTCTCTTATCATTGTGCGTACTGTTGCAGGAAAATTTTATTTTACCCACTATTGCAGCAATGTACCATCTCGCTCGCTCAAATGTCAGCACAAAATGAAATCTTTGCGCAATTCGTTAGGAAAAATAGTATACGATATACGTGCGCATAGGTGACTCCCACCTATTTTGTGCACTTATATCGTAATGTACTATTTCTTATATGCGAAGAATGGGAGGATTTAACAATAATCCCACCTGTCGCCAATTAAGATCAAATTATAAGAAATTGGTCACTCATGTCAATTCAATTGTACCGGATGAATGTAATTGCAACAAACAAGATGATACAATTATTTTAAAATTGAATAACAGTACTGACAAACAAAAATTGTCTGATGGTGAAGTTAATGAATTATGTTTAGATTTAGATCATGATTATATTGGAACTAAGGTTGGACTACAAAGACGACAAAAAATATTACTACGTTTTTTGGTTATAATCTTAAAGAAGATGCATTATTATAAGGCTTTTATAGTTTTTTCATAAAAAATTCAAAAGTGTTTATTATTTATGAGGGTTATGTTAATATTTGAGACTTATGTAGACAGCCGTCGTCTATAACTCGTTTTGGGTTGAAAAATTGATATGTAAGTTCGGCCCCGACATAATCAATCACCTGAGGGATAGTTTATTTTTAAAAACATAAAGCAAATCAATAAAAATATTGTCTACATAAATACCCTTTCCATACATTTATATATATGGGGTATTCCACGTGAAGTGGTCCGATCAAAATTTTAAAATGCAACAATTTTGGGTACACTTTGCAAATGTTTTTCAGAATACAGAAAAAAATTTTTAGGTACTGGAATCTATTTGCTCAAAAGTTATTCTAACCTCAAAAAGTGAATTTTTCCATATTTTTTTCAACACCATCTGGGTTTACCGGTATATAACTCAAAATCTATCAACTTTTACTATATAACATTATATGTAACATTCGTTGCTAGTTATATCTAGAATTTATTCTTCTGGGTTAGAATTTCTAATCTCAAGGTCAATGTTACATAAACTACATGTCAATATTCAACTTGAAAAAAGTGCAAGTGCGCCACCTTTGATTTTATCATCCAAAAGTCGAAAAGAAAGCTTGGAGCAATACCTTTCAAATGGTCTGTAGCATTTTTGTGGCCTTCAATTCTGTAAAAAGTTATGACAATTTAAAGAAAGACAAAAATTCACAAAAATTAACATGGTAATTCCCATTTAAATTTTTAAAAAAATTTCGTGTTTATTTATGTGTGTAAAAAGTTATGACAATTTAAATAAACACGAAATTTTTTTAAAAATTTAAATGGGAATTACCATGTTAATTTTTGTGAATTTTTGTCTTTCTTTAAATTGTCATAACTTTTTACAGAATTGCAGGCCATAAAAATGCTACAGACCACTTGAAAGGTATTGCTCCAAGCTTTCTTTTAGACTTTTGGATGAAAAAATCAAAGGTGGCGCACTTGCACTTTTTTCAAGTTGAATATTGACATGTAGTTTATGTAACATTGACCTTGAGATTAGAAATTCTAAACCAGAAGAATAAATTCTAGATATAATTAGCAACGAATGTTACGTATAATGTTATATAGTAAAAGTTGATAGATTTTGAGTTATATACCGGTAAACCCAGATGGTGTTGAAAAAAATATGGAAAAATTCACTTTTTGAGGTTAGAATAACTTTTGAGCAAATAGATTCCAGCACCTAAAAATTTTTTTCTGTATTCTGAAAAACATTTGCAAAGTGTACCCAAAATTTGGTGCATTTTATAATTTTGATCGGACCACTTCACGTGGAATACCCCATATATATATATATATATACAGGGTGTTCTGAAATTCATTCCGTTTTATTTCGCACACATATAAAGCACGAAATTCTAAGCAACTTTTCTATCTGACAAATTTCGATTTGAAGCTTATTTATTAAGTTATTGTTAGTTAAACATTATTAATTCGAGCCAATCAGAGCGCGCCAGTCGGCGATGGGCGGTGCAGAGAGACCGAAAGCGGTGCGTGGAGGGAGCGCCCGGAGAGGGGAAGCATAATGGTTGATTCATTTGTTATTCAACACGTTAATATGCGACAAAATTAAGAGAATCGGGAGATTAAAAAATGGCCGAAAAGGAAATATCAAGCCTTATTATTTTATTATTTAATTATTTAATTGCTTTACGCATTTAAAATAAATTTATTAGTTAATAAATTTATATCAAGGATATCTTAGAAACCATTTCATCGAATAAACTGACATTTTAACAATAATGATTTTAATCCAATTGAATGAAACAGAATTTTGTAATTAAATTCGAAATGTTAATGTTAATTATTATATTAAAAAACTAATTATTTAGCTGTTTATTAAACAATTTTTTAATTTTTCTGAATAACTTGTCAAATATAATTTTTTTTACTATATTATAACACAGTCTATTTCATTTAAGTGGATTAAAAATGTTGAAAAGTTACTGTTAAAATATTAGTCTATTCGATGAAATTGTTCCTGGTATATCGTATCTACTATGGAAAAAAACTCAGGGTATAGATTCTCTTATAATTAATTAAAATAGTACCCTAGTAGAAATCTGACACAATAAATGTAACAATTTTAAGTCAGAAAATGGCCAATTATCATAAAATACCCAATAAATGCCCAATTAATCACAACATTAGAGTTTTTTTAACCTTAAATGTTACATTTTTACTAGGGTTAATGCTACATATAAATTGGCCAAAAAAATTAAATTAAAAATTAATAATAAGTAAATTGGCTTAAAAAATTAAGAAATGCTTTCACTTGTTATGAAAACAATTATTAGTTAATAATATTGAATTGTTTTTCCAATTTTAACCCAGGCTTATCCCCTTAATCAAATAGATATTGGTGATTTAACGACGAGTGTGCATAAATTTTAAAATGGCTCATGCTTTTTAGATAGACTAAAAATATAATCCATAATCTGCAAGAATTTTATTTCAAAATATTTATTTGTATCAGAGTTATGCATGTTTTTTCCTCTTTTCCAATTTTCACCATATTGGAAGTATATCTTAAAATACCTCAAAATAGATCAACTTTTTGTATTACATAAGGTAAAAGTATCAGTGCCGGAACGGTTTTTTACTAGGTATGTAAATTTTAATTATTTTTAAGCAAAATAAAGAGCTATACCATTACCGTTTGTTAGCTTATGATAAATTATTAGCGTTCAATTCATATTTTTTCGGAGTTAATAATTAATAATTTTTCATATTAATTCTATTTTTTATGCTTATGTTGACTCTATTTATTAAATATGAGATAAAAAACTGTCAATATGAATTTGTACATAAGTTGGAACATTCAAAATAATTTTGTTGATTAGAATTGTGTTTTTTAAATAATTTATTTACTACACATAGTTGACTTATCGAAGATGATGTAAAATATTAAAATAGTTACTAGTTAACGATTGCTAACAATTAGACATTTAAAAAATGTAAATAAATATTCAATATCTTAATGTTAAAATTGTTCCACGAAACGAACGAAATATAGAATTATGTACCAATTATGAAACATTTTTTTTGCTGTTCCATTACTTATGGACATGAGAAAATGATGTACATATTTTGCAACAGTATAATTTATGAAGCAATTAGATATAAATTTGAATTTTAGTGTACATCATATGAAAGTATAGCTTCTATACGTAATATTATGTTTGTAAAGCATAATGAATTATGTATCGGAAATCAGCACTATTTGTCATCATAACCTTCCAAATTATTTGACTTTTGAACCTTTTATATTTTTTTTCTTGATTACATATATTTTAATGTTTTTATATTTATAAATCTACATTTCTAAACTTTTTTTAAATATGATTTATTTTTTCCATTTATAAAAGACTCAAAGTTTTGTTAAAATATAATAATTTAGTACTATATGTTCCACAATACGGCCCTGTTTCGTAGTTGGTACTTTTACCTTATTAAATGGGAAAAACTTTAAAGCGCTCAATATAGTTGTTTACCATTTTTACAAATACCTAATTTGCAGTAATAAAATTGGCTATCAAGTAGTTTTGATTTTGGACTGTACGACAGCATCAGTATGGCTCTGATTGAATAACAGCTTATTCTTTGAAACAATAGCTTTTCAACAAAATTTGTTTAATATGGGATTTTGATGCAAACCAAAAATATAATGAACAAAGATATTGTAATAAGTGAAAAATTGAAAATAGACAGTTTTAGCACTCGGGTACCCATGTCATACTATCCAACAGTTCTATTCAACAATTATTATCCTGGATAACACTTTTTTCGTCTAATTATTTGGATTCTACTATGTTTATTTAATAATATTAACTTATTGAACTTATATTAAATGTGTATGAATATGTAGCCAATGAAACTTGTGAATTGGATTTTTATAATTTTTTCACCAAATAGTGTTTTTTAGGATTTTATTAATTAGGACAGATCTCAGAATATCTAAATTTAATTAATTATAATTAATATTACTTATCAATAATACTAAAAAAGATAATCTAGTGAAAAAGATATTAAAACCCAATTAACAAGTTATACACTGAGAGAAGCCTTGTTGTAAATATTAGTACATCTATAAGAAAAATTACTATGTTGTGTAGGTTAGGAAGGACAGACTCGCGCCGCTATAAAAATTGCTATGTAACATAGCCAATTTTAGTATAAACATAGTAATTTTTCATACATCAAGTAGCAAAAGATGCAATACCTACAGTGATTTTTGCTATAATTATATCAAAAATTATGATAGATCAAGTCTGTCCCTTTCGTTCAATGGTACATAGTAATTTTTACAATAACGTTTCTCTCCGTGTACTAGTTACAATTAACTTATCTTCAATTAAGGGGATGTCGGACCCGTAGCCTCCATCAAATGCCGCTCAATCTCGCGGCTTCGAATGGCGCTGTAGTCAGGTGTCGATTTCTACGATAAACGTACTTAAAACATAAATTATAAATTTTACAGCTACATAGAGCTGTTAAAAGATACTTTCCCCCCTAGCTATGACTAAACTTAAGGTAATTATAATATTACTATTGGCAGCAAATGTTTATTTTTTTTAAAAAATGTGAAATACGTCTCATATTCAATGAATCTATATCTGCCGTAATGCTACACGCAACGTATTTCACATTTCAAAAAAAAAATAAACATTTGCTGCCAAGAGTAATATTATAATTACCTTAAGTTTAGTCATAGCTAGGGGGGAAAGTATCTTTCAACAGCTCTATGTAGCTGCAAAATTTATAATTTATGTTTTAAGTATGTTTATCGTAGAAATCGACACCTGACTACAGCGCCATTCGAAGCCGCGAGATCGAGCGGCTTTTGATGGAGGCTATAGCTCCGACATCCCCTTAATAATTTACTTAAATTTTCTTAAAATTAATTTTTGTTAGGTATATTATAGTTTTGTAAAATTTCATTAATGACATTAGATAAACATTGTATAATTCAATTAGTTAGGTTTAATAAAAAGTTTATTCAGGACAATAATTTTTGAATAAAAATGTTAGTTCTATGAAATGGGTACTCAAGTACTAAAACTGTCAATTTTTTCATTTAAGATACAATATTTATACAATATCTTCACTTTATTATATCTTTGGTTTGAATCAGATCCCATATTAAATCAAATTTTGGTGATAAGCTATTGTTTCAAAGAATAACCTATTTTTTTATTTTAACGACGCTCTTTTTATGCTCCCAAATTGGTGCTAATCAGCGATGGAGGTTATACGATGTCTTTGTTAAGAAAGCACTTTGAAAATACACTCCCCAGTGTGGTGCTTGTATCAATCGGCCGGGGCTGGGAATCGAACCTGGGACCTCCAGATTACGAGCCCGACGCCCTACCAACCGAGCCATCGCAAGCCTCACAAAGAATAACATTTCTTGATTTTTTAAACCAATTTACTTATTATTAACTTTTAATTTAATTTTTTTGGCCAATTTATATGTAGCATTAACCCTAGTAAAAATGTAACATTTAAGGTTAAAAAAACTCTAATGTTGCGATTAATTGGGCATTTATTGGGTATTTTATGATAATTGGCCATTTTCTGACTTAAAATTGTTACATTTATTGTCAGATTTCTACTAGGGTACTATTTTAATTAATTATAAGAGAATCTATACCCTGAGTTTTTTCCATAGTAGATACGATATTTCCTGGGAACATTTCATCGAATTAGACTAATATTTTACAGTTAACTGTTCAACATTTTTAACCACTTAAATGAATAGGACTGTTTATAATATTAGTTCAAAAAAAACTTATATTTGACAAGTTATCAGAGAAATTAAAACGACGCTCTTTTTATGCTCCCAAATTGGTGCTAATCAGCGATGGAGGTTATACGATGTCTTTGTTAAGAAAGCACTTTGAAAATACACTCCCCAGTGTGGTGCTTGTATCAATCGGCCGGGGCTGGGAATCGAACCTGGGACCTCCAGATTACGAGCCCGACGCCCTACCAACCGAGCCATCGCAAGCCTCACAAAGAATAACATTTCTTGATTTTTTAAACCAATTTACTTATTATTAACTTTTAATTTAATTTTTTTGGCCAATTTATATGTAGCATTAACCCTAGTAAAAATGTAACATTTAAGGTTAAAAAAACTCTAATGTTGCGATTAATTGGGCATTTATTGGGTATTTTATGATAATTGGCCATTTTCTGACTTAAAATTGTTACATTTATTGTCAGATTTCTACTAGGGTACTATTTTAATTAATTATAAGAGAATCTATACCCTGAGTTTTTTCCATAGTAGATACGATATCCCGGGAACAATTTCATCGAATAGACTAATATTTTAACAGTAACTTTTCAACATTTTTAATCCACTTAAATGAAATAGACTGTGTTATAATATAGTAAAAAAAATTATATTTGACAAGTTATTCAGAAAAATTAAAAAATTGTTTAATAAACAGCTAAATAATTAGTTTTTTAATATAATAATTAACATTAACATTTCGAATTTAATTACAAAATTCTGTTTCATTCAATTGGATTAAAATCATTATTGTTAAAATGTCAGTTTATTCGATGAAGTGGTTTCTAAGATATCCTTGATATAAATTTATTAACTAATAAATTTATTTTAAATGCGTAAAGCAATTAAATAATTAAATAATAAAATAATAAGGCTTGATATTTCCTTTTCGGCCATTTTTTAATCTCCCGATTCTCTTAATTTTGTCGCATATTAACGTGTTGAATAACAAATGAATCAACCAATATGCTTCCCCTCTCCGGGCGCTCCCTCCACGCACCGCTTTCGGTCTCTCTGCACCGCCCATCGCCGACTGGCGCGCTCTGATTGGCTCGAATTAATAATGTTTAACTAACAATAACTTAATAAATAAGCTTCAAATCGAAATTTGTCAGATAGAAAAGTTGCTTAGAATTTCGTGCTTTATATGTGTGCGAAATTAACGAAATGAATTTTAGAACACCCTGTATATATATATATATATATATGTATAAATTGTTCAATCGGTACTTATGTCGACAAATTCTTACGAGAAATGGGAATTGTGCTTACTTTGGGGTAATTATGCCGACGTCAGCATAATTCCACCGAAAATTCAACCATGTATCCGTACTTATGCCGACACACAAAAAATCGGAAAATTATCTTTGTGAGCCCCGCTTTGACGTTATAATATTAATGAAGGATTGAAGCTATAACGTCTTTCGAGGTGCCGGAGGCCTCCGGCACTTTGAATGAGGTTATAACTTCAATCCTTCATTAATATTATAAGGTCAAAGTGTGCTTTTTTACCCGTGAGGGATATTTAGGTATTTGGGTTATTGGTTTTTTATGCATTATTCTATCAATTAATATTCTCCCCCTTATATCTGAGTCGTTACATATGTTTTATAACCTCAAAACACCAAGATAACACGTAGTGTCACCATAAGTACCGATACTGGTGTTTATATATATATATATATATATTATATTATGTATCTAATATTATTTATATATGTAATTGTATGTTAAGGATTACCTGAACACAATCTTTATTATTGATTTGGTTTATGTTTTAAAAATAAACTATCCCTCAGGTTGTTGACTAAGACAAGGCCGAACTTACTTTTCAATTTTTCACCCAAAATGAGTTATAGACGACTGCCTACGGAAGTCTCATATACCCATATAACCCTCATAAATAATAAACACTTTTGACTTTTTTAATGAAAAAAATTATAAAAGCCTTATAATAATCCATCTTCTTTAAAATTATAACCAAAAAACGGCGTTACAAGATCAAATAATCGTGCGTTATTTGCTTTTTTCGTGATTTTAAAACGCCTGCCTTAATAGGCGCCACAACCGCACATGCGCATAGAGTGCCTGTTCGGTCAGCTAATTATTTATTATTGTTTATAATCGACCGGTTTATATATATAAATTTAAAGTCGGCCGTTTACCGACTTGTAATTTAAAGCATAGACCTTGGCGACAAACAGATATTTTGTCTATAATTTATCCTTATATTTATTTCAATAAATTCACTTTATTAATACAAATTCAATCCGGTGTTCGAGTAATTGAATTGAACCCACGTACGATTCCTTTCGTGAACTTAAGAGCTCGTATATTTATAATTGACAAGTGCTTAACACGATATCTCTATTTCGCGGTCAATTTCAGATTCGATATTTAGCTATATGAAACCGGACCTCGGTTTCAGACTAACGCTTAATGTCTCTTCTATAACCATGCGCCCAAAATGTGCGCGTGCGCAAAATCGCTTTATGTAACTAGATTTCCTCAAGAATATTCGTAGTTTTATTTGTATTGCAAACCTTGAGGACAAAAGGTTGTGTGTATATGTATCTCAATACTTTGCAATATTAACTTTTGGTAAGGTTGGCAATACAATAAAACTAGCAATGATATAGTGACATTTACGCATGAGCACATTTTCGACCAAAGCCACTAAATAAAATGAAGAAGAAGAGAATATATATATATATATATATATATATATATATATATATATATATATATATATATATATATATATTTATCCCAATAGGGGTTTATGCAGCCCAAGAAAGAGAGGGAAGATGCTTACTTTAGCACGTGCGAGAGAGACCTTCGGGGTTATGCAGCCCGGGCTGCATAAACCTGCCATACTCCCAGTGGGTGTAAGGGAGATAGGGTTATTGGACAGTAACACGTCGGGCTGCATAACACCCGGTGGGGAAATATATATATATATATGGGCTGTTTCACGTCAAGTGGTACGATGAAAATTTTAAATCACTCCAAATTTTGTGAACAGACTGGAAATATTTACCAGAAGATAGAAAAAAAATTTTAGATGTTAAAAATAATTCGCCTAAGAGTTATTCCACCATGAAAAATGGAAATTTTTCAATTTTTTAGAAAAATTACTATTTATAAAGCTATTTATCTCAAATTCTATTAATTTTTTTGAAAAAACATTATTAACAACTTTTGTTCAAAACAATCTTTAGAACTTATCTACTTGGGTTACAATTCTTAATTTTAAAATCTCGAAGAGATAGAACGCCCGGAAATATTGAATATCAAAAAAAGGTGACCACGCCACAATCGATTTTGATCTAACGTCGCTCAAAAGATCACATTTTTTGAGAGCTTTCGAATGGCGGTAGTTAGATTATAGGCCAAGACCGCTGGTGTAAGTTATGCCCTAAAATACATGAAAATTAGTGCTTTTATGAGGTTTATGGGGTATAAATTACACCAGCGGTCTTGGCCAATAATCTATAACTACCGCCATTCGAAAGCTCTCAAAAATGTGATCTTTTGAGCGATATTAGATCAAAATCGATTATGGCGTGGTCACCTTTTTTTGATATTCAATATATTTGCGAGTGCTCTATCTCTTCGAGCATTTAAAATTAAGAATTGTAACCCAGGTAGACGAGTTCTAAAGATTATTTTGAACAAAAGTTGTTTGTAATGTTTTTTCAAAAAAATCAATAGATTTTGAGATAAATGGCTTTGAAAATAGCCATTTTTCTAAAAAATTGAAAAATTTCCATTTTTCATGGTGGAATAACTCTTAGGCAAATTATTTTTAACACCTAAATTTTTTTTTCTATCTTCTGGAAGATATTTCCAGTCTGTTCAGAAAATTTGGAGTGATTTAAAATTTCCATCGTACCACTTGACGTGAAATAGCCCATATATATATATTGCATATTTATTTATTTATTTATTTATTTATTTATAATTTTATGATGACAATACTATATTTTATCATTATTAGTAAGGGACAAATGATGCGCATGCGCATTATGCTTGAATCTTGAGTCATGCAGTTTTTACTGTTTTTATCGATTGAAGCAAAAACTAATAATTATTTGCGATAAATTGATATTGTACAAATTAAAGAAACAATTGTTCAATTTTTCTATGCATTTTAATGCTTAAGAAATCTTATAGGAGCTAATACACGTGTTTAAACATTTTGTATTTCACCAAATTTTCAATATTTTTTTCTGCGAAATATATAACTGTAAAATTTTAATAAACATTATTAATAAACTGTGCAATTAGAGCCCTATCGATGTACATTTTTTTTATTTACAATATCATATATTTTACGGCTGGGAGGGGGGTGGTACGGGTCGACATTATATTATTCAAAGAAGAATTATAATATAAAATATACAGTATGGGAATAAACTCCTGTTTGTCGTACATTGCTGTACACATACTTTAAACTTATAATATATTTGGTATGGATAAAGCATGAAAATATTGAAAATAGTTATCAGTAAACGAAAATACAATTATAAAGAATTATTATTAACTGTATTCATATTGTAGTTTAAGCAAAATAAAGATATTTTTATGGAAGATGATCAAAGAAATCAGAAGGTACCTTTTATACTTATCTTATGTTGGAACTAATTACAGAGGTTCTCAAAAACATTCTAATAGTAATGTATTGGATATTGACTCAATTCAAGGTGCTGTAGAAAGTTCTTTACTACAGTTACAGCCAAATTTGCTTAATTTTCCTACTTTACATTTAGCTGGAAGAACAGATGCTGGTGTTCATGCGTTGTGCACTGCTGGACATGTTGATATGGAGTGTAAATCAAACAATTTATTTTTTAATGATACATCAAATATTGTTCGAATTATGAATCAACATTTAAGTAAATGTGGTCATGAGATAAGAATTCTCTCTTGTTATCGGGTCAATGATAATTTTAATGCACGATTTTCAGCAACATCTCGTACATACTTATATAGATTTCTTGTTGATAAAGACCCACATAACCATAAGGTTCCTATTGCTGAACTAGGTAGGAGTCTTCATATAAATTTAAGTCAAGATAATTTTGATTTAAACAGAATGAAACAAGGGATACAGCTTTTCAGAGGAAAAAAAGATTTTACAACATTCAGTGCAAAGAGTAATAATAAAGAAAAAGTTAATAAACTTTATAAGAAAAGTTATGTTAGAACATTAGGCATATCGATAGATAAAACTTCACCTCTAATGCCTTTTGACCCATTGTCCAAACAATTTCATTATTGGAATATAATTTTTACCTCAAATTCTTTTTTATATAACCAAATCCGACGTATTGTTGGAGCTTTAATTGCTTTTTCAGGTTATAAATTAACAGAAACTGACATACTAACTATGCTTCAAGTACCTGCACACAACAATTGGAATTCAAAAATATTACCAGCTCCATCTCATGGATTATATTTATTTAATGTGGAGTACAACAAACTGGATACCAAACAAATATATGATTAAATTGAGGTTTATTGTAAATTTTTAATCTCAAATATATACTTTCATATTACAGTACTGGTTTCAAACAAATTTAATAATATATTAGAATCATTATTAGATTCATTAATAAGCAAGTGTTATAATTATTAGTATCCTTTCTATCAAAATTATTTAAATAATGCAAAGCTTTATGTCTAAATTAAAATAATAAATGCCTTATTCCTCTGTTCTAATTTGGTAATTTATTTCTTTATTGCCTTTAGACAGCAATGAAATTATTATTGAACCAATAAGTATTTTTTATTTTAAAAATAATAAATAAATAAGTTTTGTTTATTTTACTTAGTAATTTAATGAAATTGAATAAACATACCATATATATTGAAAAATAGTGTCTCACAATATTCATTGCAGTTTATGTTCAACGGTATTCAACAAATGTTTTTAAATTCTATACGTAAATTTAATCTATAATTAATGTCAGGATTAATGTTAAGACTTATAAAAGTTTGTAACTGTTTTAAATTATTGTACATTGTTAATTTCAACAAGTATTTCTGATGAAAAATAACACAATCTTTTCAGAAAAGTATACTAAACAAAATTTATTCTATAATGTTCATGTGCGAAATTACTTTCTTCAAAAATGAAAAAACACAACATTTCTCTTTATTGTTTTAAATAAAATAATATATTTATACAACCGTTGGTTAAGTGTTTCGGCAGTGCAATCTGATTTATTATAATCATGAGTTTGAATTAATTGTAACTATTCACATCATATAAACTAATAAACAAGTTTTGGCACTGATGTAACTGCAGAAACAAATTTTAATACTATGAACAGTATGAATAGGCTAATTCATGAGAATCATTAAAAATCATTTCACATAGTTTTACCTATTGTATTCAAACCTTAAGGGGATGTCATACTGATTACCGATTACTGTAATTGATTTTTCAAATATAATTTTTAACTTTCTATTTTTTTATATCTTTTTAGCATACGCACAATTGTTACATATAATATAATGTGCCTTAACTCATACAATTGAAAAAATATGCAAATTGAATGATACATTTGAAAAATCAGTTAATGTCGGTAAGTGTGTATTTTAAATGAAGGTATGAATTAAATCCTACTATGCCGACACCTGTATATTACACGCACTTTTCCTCCTATTACTATTATTTAATACAATAACAACCTTTAAACGCAGTGGAGGCATATTTGTAATACATATATTAAATAAATTATAAACACAAAAGTTTGAATTGTGGTAAAATATGTGCTTATAATTTGAAAAATACGATCTCAAACATAACCTCTCTTAGTTAACAGGCAACAACGATTTAATTGAATTTTGTAAAAATTGGATAGATTTCTAACAAATACAGTGCAAACGTACAATTTCACGATATTGGTAAATGTTGGAATACTAAAAAAAATGGTCAAAAGTGAAAGACGAAGAAATAAATTGAAAAATACGATTGATACAAAGACGTTGGGAAGCTGGTACTAGATATTTGCGATGGAAATAAATATAGATTGCAATTACAACCATCAAGAAACAAAGTAGAGGCAATATTTTACATTATTTTAGAATCATTTTTCAGTAAAAACTAGAGGAATACATAATCGATTGAAAAATTAAACACAAAATTAAAAATGTGTAACCCAGTGTAATTTAGCAGACGGAAGAGTAAGAAAAAGTTCAGTTCAGTTCAGCTATACCTAGTTTGAAAAAGCATTAATAGGTGGCGATGCTAAACGTTTCCAGAATATTAAAGTTTGTCAAAATTCGTTTACATTTATTCATCAATATTATAGATTAGGAATAATATTTTTAAATGGTACAAAGTTAGAAAATTCTCCTCACCTCCTATACTTTCAAATACATTGCATTTTGCCGACACTCAATGTTGGGTGCATTATTTGTTTAATTACAATTGCTTAAATTATTGACAGCTTGAAGACGGGGTAGAGGCATATTTTTAATAAACATATTAAGTGTATAACAGGTACATAATTAGAAATGGTGTTAAAATATCGTTAAAATTTGAAAAATACGAATTTTAACATATCCTCTCTTAGTCTACAGCGGGGTTAATTGGGTTTAAAAAACTAATTTATTTACAAGAACCTAAATGATCCATCGCTGACCAATTTGACTTTAGACTGCAACTTGTAAAATTTGCTTGACTCCGAGTAATCAAAAATGAAATTTACAAGATTTTTAAATTTCTTTTTTAATTACTCGGTCTCATGCGGATTTTATAATTGGCATTCTGAAATCAAAATGGTCAGCGAACGACTATTTAGGTTCTTTACATTAATATATTAGTTTATAAACCTATTATGGAGACTTCTAAGATAATTCCCTGCATAACTTCAAATTATTTTTGAATGACATGTCACTTTATAATTCCCCACACGGCAAACTCAATTCTAAAAGAATTCTTTATGAATTCGTATTTACCAGCATGAATTCTTGAAAGTATAATCCCATTTCATACCATTAGAGTTCTTTAAAATTTCATAAAGAATATTAACTATGTCCGCTTTTTTGCGTATAAAGAGTTCAATAAGTACATCTAAAGAATACTTACATAAAATACCCATAGCAAGATAGCTAATAAAAGCACAAAATAGGTTCATAATGAATTAATTTTCAGTACCTAAATAACTCGAAATGTGTTCATATTAAAGAGTTCTTTTTAAACTAGAAAAGAACACTTCTTTAAATAACTGGAAATTAAAACCTACCATAAATAGCCGTTTCAAGGAACCAAATAAAAGGACAAAATAGGTTCATAATGAATTAATTTTTAGTACCTAACTAACTCGAAACGTGTTCATGTTAAAGAGTTCTTTATGAACTGCAAAAGAATACTTTTATTATCTGGATATTGAAACCTACCATACAATGTACGCATTTGATTCTTGAACTTATTTCATTAAGTATTCTTAACGTACACCCAAAACACTCCTAGTACTGTTTTATAAAAGTATACTACATGTATATATATATATAGGGTTCTTTTAGACTAACTATAAAGTACAAATACTTGTATTAAGAATAACACAAAACATATTTATAATATTCTTAAAACATTTCTTGAAATGAGACAAAATGAATTTATCGTTCGTAAATATCTATATGTGTATATAATTCGATCTCACTGAACGAAATACTTTACTTTAGAATAAAGCAGGCCTATTGTACTCTTTGTCCACTATGGTTGGTGAAATTTCCCAGAGCACGACCTTTTAAAAAAATTAAAGGCGTTTCGTCCTTAATACCCAGCTTGGACTCCTTAGTAACGAACTATATATATAGAAAAGCTATATATATAGAAAAGAGACGACGATCTGTCCAACGAGTGTAGAGAGATAGTCGTCTCCATCTGGTGGCGGGAAAAATATTATCCAGATGGCAAACTCAATTCTAAAAGAATTCTTTATGAATTCGTATTTACCAGCATGAATATTAACAATATTCGCTCTTTTGCGTATAAAGAGTTCTATAAGTACATCTAAAGAATACTTACATAAAATACCCATTGCAAAGATAGCTAATAAAAGCACAAAATAGGTTCATAATGAATTACTTTTCAGTACTAAATAACTCGAAATGTGTTCATATTAAAGAGTTCTGTTTAAACTAGAAAAGAACACTTTTTCAAATTGTCGATAGTTGATGGTTAATAATAAATAAGTCGGATTTATTTATTATTGACCCTCAAAAATCGACAATTTAAGAATTTATTATAAGCTAGTGTATTATTAATACTGACACAATAATCTTAATTGCGACGCAACACATGTCTTTTTGGTAAATTGTTACAATTGCTACAGTATATTATATATTGTAATTTAAGTAGGTATATTTTGTTGAACAGTATAATTGGTTAATCCTTTTCTGAGCAAGTGAACACTTTCTTATGATGTATTTGAGCATTATGTATAATGATAAAAAACTAATTTAATAAATTAATCAACACACATTTCCGATGTATTTTTTTCCCCTCTTTCGAATGCCGTTTAACACAATAGTGCTAAACCTTTTTTTTAAAGTTATAAACATTTTTTTGGCAAAAGATGTTTTTTTTTTGGTGTTCTTAAAGAATACTTTACAAGTATTTTTCGACTTCTTTTATACGAATACTATATCGAAAATATAATTAATCTTAAAAGTGTAAAAGTATTCTTTCGAGGTTCTTAATGAATTCTTTAATACGAACATTTCACGAGTACTTTAGACATAATAATAGATTGCATTTGGAATTCAATCTAAGAATAAAAACGAAACCATTTCGAACTTATTTTGCTTTTTTATACACTTCAAATTATTAAGATATATTCACATGAAAACTCTTTTATATATTTAATTATGTGAGAATTGTAATATATAAGCTCTTTGAAACTGATTTATGAATTCAGAATGAAAATAAAAAAATCATTAATGTAAGTACTCATTCTGACCTGTAAATGAATTCTTTATGAATTTTGTTATACAACAAATCTAGGCCACAAAATTTTTTACGCTAATTCTTGATGGAGTCTTTAAGAATACTTTAAAGCTTCGGAAATGTATTCAATAAAAGCTTTTTAAGAACTCATTTGGGATTAAAATAGTTCATTATGAATTCTTTTCCTGTTCTATTCGATCCAATAATCGGACATAACGAGAGTTCTTTAAAAACTCTTCAAGTTTTGTATACGATTACATTCTATATATAAAAGAAATACTTTAAGAGCTCTTTATGAAATCAATGAATTCATTAAAAAGTCTTGCTGAACTCTTATGTAAGAGTTCTAAAAAGATTCATTACACGAACAGTTTAAGAATTCATTCGGATTAGTTATGCCGTCTGGTCGCCACTTGCCAAAAATTATTTTTTATCCTAGGGCGCAAAATAGTCATTTCGCGGCCTCTCGGGCACAAAAAAAAGATGAACAATCGTGGGCGCGAAATGGATCAATCATGGCAAATGAGACTTTTTTGCCCTCGGGAACTATAGCATTCTCACTCTGCTCGGGTTCAGACTTCCCCCTGGACCGAAAATTCGCTAAAATGACCAATTTCACGGCCTATAGCTAGCGGCCTAGTATATATACTATATACTATATATATGCTATACTATATGGTGTATGCGCAGTAGTATTCTAGACAATCTATATGGGCAAATTTATAAAACTTTTAACTTTTCTGTAGCTTGTGCTTTTTAGTTGTTTCAAAATAATTGTATATAATAGCATATTGTAGTTAGTTAAATTCGCAGTTCTATGTTTAATCTATAAGTCAGATTCTTTTAATAGTTATTAAACTACGTCTTCTGGTATCTAAGCAATTAAAGTATCGGATTTCCGTAATAATTTTCCCAAAAACGTAATTTTACAATAATTTTTTTAAACAAATTGTTTAAACACATTAATTTTGTAAAAATAATGTCAAATTTGAATTCAGCGATACCTCGAACCCCTTCAATCATATACGGTTTATCCGTACCGTTGACCAACTCCTTCTGTATCAACCGATATTTTTTATATAGTGTAAATGGCATTTAAAGAATTTGAAAAATGCGTGAAGTGCCACTTCACGCACACTCTATCAAAAAAATGATTATAACATTTTGAGCGTTGCTTAAAAAACAAAGAACAATATATTTATCATTTCGTATTATATTTTTTAACTTGTAGACAAAATTTCAGAGGTGTGCTGTCAAAACTGCAAAATTAACGTTTTTGTCATCAAAAATCAAAGGTTTGTAGATTTACCCATATACGCATACGTACGCACGGACATATTGACAATCATACACACATATACATGGACGCAGTTGTATACACGTGCACGCACACATACACGCACACACGCTTCGGAGGAGGTTTTCCTAAATGGCATTTATCCCAACGGGTTTGGCCACAGGTTTTCCCTCTCTCCACGGGCATAACCCCGGGCGAATGCGAGAAGGTGGGGTAAAGAGGGGGTAAAATTGGAAATGGAATGAAATGGAATAAAGGTGTAGGGGATACGTAAAAACCTGTAAAAAGGTGTACGTGGAAACTACCAAAAATTTTAAAAAAATTTTTTATCACAATACGTATACACATGCTTTCGAAAAATACGTGTTAGAATCGAATGCGGAAAACTGTGTACTTTTCGCACAGAATTTTAGAAAAATAGTAGAGAAATAATCAAATTTGTAAATTGTAATTAACTTACATATCTTTTTGTAGAACAGTATCGAAAATATTAATTAAATCATCACCAGGATGGGCGGCCAGTCCTTCTAATTCTTCTAAAAACTGTTCTTTTAACAGTAGTAGACTGTCGCCTTCGTGATTGTGCCCGTGTCCTTCAACAAGTCTTGCCTCTTGCAAATTAAAAACGGAATCAGTATATATCACGGCCTGACATCCGAGTTCGTTTCTTTTCGAACACCGAAACGTGTTACCGCCACCTCTTTTATCGGCGTAATAAACATGATCCGCAAAAGAATATTGAATGCTGCCCCTTTGCTTACCACGCAAACGAA